>BMAU01020281.1:1200000-1639715 GCA_019973935.1 Trichonephila clavipes | reverse complement strand
CAATTTCTACATTACCTTGACCCATCTGATTACGACCTGGAACGGACTAACAGACATTCTGTTTTTGATTATGAAAAATAAACCTTTGCCAGAGGAAGCTGCCACTTCCAATGACCAAGTACAAAATACCAAATCACCTCCTGTGCCACCCAGTAAACGGCCGACCGAGGAATTTATCACTGACAATGCTCCGGCAATATCTGAGCTTCTCAAACTCCGAGCGGCTTACGCAGCTGGCGCTCGCAAGATCGCCATTATTCCATCCACCCGAGACGAGTACAGCCACTTCCAAGGTGAACTCGAAAGCATTTACAACGAACTTATTGCCGTTAGAGACTCTCTAGATGTCCCGCTTTTTAGTATCCCGCCAAACCAGGCGGCCCTAGACAAAATAGTTGCTAGGGTCACTTCAAAGCGGAAGAAAGCAGCTGCTCCTACCGAAAATAATACTTCGGACAATACAAGTAATGTACCCAAATCCCTTGTCAAGAGGGAAACCCGCAAAAGGGCGACTGTTGACAAGGATAGATTTAGATTACCACCAAAGAAACAGACCTCTAATCTTAATGGTAAGCCTTTTCTTTCCTCCCCTGCCACCATCTTAACGCATCCAAATAGCTCTGCCCATCAGCCCCTCCCATAATCCTTTCTAACGCTTATGAGGAGGTAGAGGAAATTGAATTTGATACCGAGCAAGCGGCTGCGGCTGTCGCTCCTAGGGTTAAAATCCCGCCATTCTTTATCCAGCCAAATCCGGATTGGACCGACCTTATGGTTTTTGCTCATAGCCTTGCCCCCACGCTTCAAAGTAAATTATCAGGGCGTTTCCTGAGAATTACTGTCCAAAGCGAGGAGGAATATAGAAAGCTTGCCACATATTTCAGGCATGAACAAATCGCATTCAAATCTTTCATGTTAAAATCGGAAAGACCACTAAAACTTATTTTGAGAGGACTTCCCACTTCCACCGAACTTGAAGCTGTTAAAAAAGAAATTGAGTCGGAGGGTTTCAAAATTCACAAAATTTCTCGTTTCACTAAATTCCAAGGCAAAGCCCCAATGCCACTGATTTACATTTAATTAATTAATGATCTAAATGCCGACTCAATCTACAATTACGTAGATATGTTCGGTACTCGTGTAGCTTTTGAGCCGTATGATGGATCCCGTAATAGACGGCCCAACCAGTGTTGGCGTTGTCAGGGATTCTGTGACAAATCTATACGGAACTTTATCACTAACCTTCTGAGTCGTCTTTTTTAGGGAAATTTAATTCCCTACCTATTTCCAATCAGCTCCAAAAAGAGGACAGGATTCCTTGTTATGCAGATTAGATAAAGTATTTAAGTCAAACGGAATAGTAAAGTTAGAGCAGTAGGAGAGAGAGATTGAAGCAGAAAGGTATAATAGTGAAATTAGAGATTTATTATTGAAGATTTCTAGGTGGATAATTTATGAAGCAGAAAGGTATAATAGTGAAATTAGAGATTTATTATTGAAGATTTCTAGGTGGATAATTTAATCTCAAGAAGAGTTGAGATTGTGTGGTAAATATTGATTTATATTTGAAGTCTCATTAAACGTTTATATTAGGAGTGAGATTAAAGTTAAATGTTCAATAGGAACATTATTAAATATAAATCTGGGATCTCTTATCGTGGTAATCTCTGCGTGATCGATATTCTAATTGTTAATTAATTGGATCATTAAATATTTAAGTTAATTTAAAGGACATTCCCTTTAAAAAACCTCATAATACTAGTTAGATATATTTGTTAATAAGTCTTTGATTCTATTGGGATAAGATAACCAAATAAAGAAAGTTATTTATAAAAATGGCTATTGGCTCTTATCTGACTCCTACTTATTCTCGTTCTCAAAGTGAGGTCCAAGGGGACCTTCACAATTCTTCCACAGTTCAGAAGTCTGTCACCTCCCAATGAAGTGTCTGAAATGTGCAGGACCCCATCAAGCAAAAGACTGTACTTTGCATTTTGAGGATCCCCTCAAATGCGCAAATTGCGGTGGAGAGCACGCAGCTAATCGGAGGCAATGTCCGCGTTTTCCAAAAAGCAAAAAGGCTCCAAACCATCAAAACAAAGGTGGGAGTATTAAAAATAATAATACGAAGCCCTCCAACAAAAACATTAATCAAAGGAATGAAAATACTGCACCGGAGGTGATGCCCTCGTCACAAAATTTGAAACACAATAATCAACTTCGGTCTCCTCAAAGTTACCGTACCACAAACCCTAAGCTACCTTACTCCAAAGTTGTCTCGGGACAAATTCCGGCAAACCAACCAAGGAAAAATATAAATAATAATAATGATCAAAATTTTTCGGCTCTATTCTGTTCTGTTTTGGCCATTTCCAATGATGCAGGAGTAGACCAAAATTTACTAGCAAAAGCATTTCGGCAGGCTCTCCCTGCCCTAAAAAATCTAAATGATGCTAACGAGAAAGCCTGCGTAATTTTTGAAGCGTACGTAGCAATAGTACAAGGGCGCAATTACGCCCCAATGCTCACAGCCTAACATTCAATTTCAACGTGCAATCTTTGTCGATTTGCTTCTGGAATGCGAACGGACTTCGACGCAAAATTTGTGAAGTCCGCGACTTGGTATCAGAACAAAAATCTGATGTGTTGTTAGTTCAAGAAACGAAACTACAACCCGGTCTAGATCCTCTTATTGCGAATTATCGTCTTCATAAAGACGACAGAAATAATTTTCCACGTTCTCGAATAGATGAAGGTACGGCTATTTACTGCAAAAATAATTACGATCATAACAGAGCTCCATTACCGACTCTGCAGTATATGGATGCAACCGCAATCGAAATTAAATTTAATAATTTCCCCCCTATCCGAATTGTTTCAGCGTACGCTCGAAACACCCCAGAAAATAATAGAAAATTCCCTGATAAAGATTTTCTCAAAATTCTTAATTTTGGCCAAAATATTATCATTGCTGGAGACTTAAATGCCACGCATCGTACGTGGAGTAACGCTAGATCAAATGCATTTGGCTATGCTCTCCGCAAAATTGTTAATAATAAATCGAATGTGAGGATTGTAGCACCGCACACTCCTACACATATCAACGCTAGCTCTTGACCGGGTGCAAGAGATTCTATTATTGATGTAGCAGTTCTTAAAAATATCCCCTTCAATCATGATATTAGAGTTATAGATGATCTTGAATCAGATTATCTTCCGGTCATTCTTACTCTATATACTGGCTCTGCTCTAATCAAAATTCCGGATCAACTCTCCACCAATCGGGAGAACTTCAAATTTCTTTTAAATAACAAACTACTCCCCATCCCTCCTTTCTCTAGCAATAACGACCTCGAAATTGCAATTAGAAGGCTTGGAGAAAATATCTCTGAAGCTCTCATAGAAGCTTCAAAACCTAAATTTAAACAACCCCCATTAAAATTCCCCTCCGAAATTAAAGCTAAAATTCGCCACAGATATCGTATTCGGAAATTTTGGCAACGTACCAGACATATTGCAGTGAAATCTGAGTTCCGAACACTCAGTCGTGAGGTTACATAAGACATTAGACACTTTTTCCAATCTCGTTGGGAATCTCACATAGCGGCACTTACGCCAGAGACAGGCACTCTTTGAAGGAAAATCTCCCTATTCAAAAAACCGCCTCAAAACATCCCCCCCCCCTAAAGGGCGCACTTGGCAGTGTAGCAAATCACCCTCTGGAGAAGGCGGAAGTGATTGCTGACAGCCTTCAAAAGCAGTTCGAACCCAACACTGAAGCTGAAAACGACCGTTTTACAGCTCGTACACAAAGGAAAATTAAAAGATTCCTAGACGCTCCTACCTGTCTCTACCTGAAAAAAACACAAGGGGAAGTACAGGAGTATATTAAAAAGCTTAAGATCAATAAATCCCCTGGATTGGATTTAATTACAAATCGCATCCTTAAAATTCTCCTCCTCAAATTTGTTCTTTTTATTGTCATGCTGTTCAATCTATTGATGGAGAACTGTCATTTCCCTAAGAATTGGAAGACTGCCGTGGTGGTCCCCACACTTAAACCCTATTCTGATGATACTCAACCTCAGAATTACCGTCCAATCTCACTACTCAGTAGCTTGAGCAAACCGTACGAATTTTTCTTTTGAATCTCCTTAATCAGCACTGCATAGCCAGGAATATTATTATTATTCCTGAACAGAATGGCTTTGTCCCACAGTGCTCCACAGTAACCCACTTACTAAGAGTTACTGAGCTGATTCATCACGGCTTTCAAAATAACCAGGCCACGGGTATGCTTTTTGTGGACATAGCCAAAGACTTTGACAAAATTTGGCATGATGGCTTGCTATCCAAGATGATGCGACTTGGGTTTTCGGACCAACTCATCAAAATTATACACTCCTACCTAAACTCCCGTGAATTTAGGGTAAGAGTTGAAAACAGTCTCTCCACCCTACGTCCAGTTCTCAGCGGGGTACCACAAGGATCTTTATTAGGGCCCAAGCTCTTTAATCTATACATCAACGACATTCCCAAGGCTGTCAGAGTCCATTTAGCGATGTACGCGGACGACGCTGCCATTTTTACCCAAAACATTTATAACTGCAATATCATTGAGCGGCTACAAAATTATGTCATTCGTCTCGAAACCTGGTGTAACGACTGGAAAATAAAGGTTAAAGCATCTAAAAGTGCATACCTCCTCTTTACGAGACAGCGGTGCATCGGAAATCTCCCGCATGTCAACATTTTTAATCAGCCTGTCCCCTGGGTTACTGAATATAAGTACCTAGGGTTAATACTTGACACTAAATTAAACTTTGCTAAACACATCCATTCCGCCCACCAAAAGGCGGCTGGAATGAGATGCACTCTAAATCGCTTGATTTCTCCCAAAAGCAAGCTCGCATTAACGCAAAAGGTTCTATTATACAAAGCCATCCTTCGCCCCATCATGCTGTATGCTTCTCCCATCTGGGCAGCGGCGGCAGTTACTCACCTGAAAAGATTGCACACTTTTCAAAACATTCAACTGCGTAGAGCAGCAAACGTACCTTGGTTTGTCAGGAATGAAGTCTTGCATAAAGATCTTAATGTTCCGCCGCTTCTTGAATTCACCAAAAAACAATCAGAAAATTTCTTCAACCGGTTACCACAGATTTCAAATGAATCTATCCGAGAAATCCCGGCTTACGACAATTCTATTCCTAGATCTTCTAAGAGACCTAAAGCAGTTCTTAATCACTCGTATCAACACTTCCCAGCCCTGAAAAGGATGAGAATGTCTTGATACGAATTAAAAAAATTATGAGCTTTATTGTTATAGTAGTTTTCTTTTGCAAGACTTCACTCACTCTAATTATCCCCCCCTGCGCCATGTAAGTTTTTGATCACGTTTAGTATGGCAACTTCACCCCTCATGATATTATTTTAAACTCCTCTACCTGTTCTTACTTTCTTCCAAGTGGTTACTTAAAACTTCCTTTCAATAACCACACGCAGTTATCTTAGAGGTATCGTGTAACGGACTTAAAAATATTATTCTCTTAATCCTTGTTATTAAAGAAACCCCTTTCTCTCCTCGTTCCGTCGAGATGCGGCAGACGGTTGAAAGACGGGCTTTGCTGTCATGGAGATGTGACATCATTTTCTCTTCGTTTTCCTATGAAAGCGAAACAGAAACTAAATCAACTGGGAGAGTGGTTTCCCACCCACCCCTCCACCAGCGTTGTTGCGCTGCATTTGATGTGGACTGCTTTCTAATTTTTATGTACTTCAACAAATTGATCTCTGTTAAATTTATTCTGATGAGTCGATAATAGAGTTTTCTCTAAGGTTCCACGTAAATGTATAACCGTTACCGTTACCAAATGTTGGATTTACGATCGCGAACGAAAAGGCGACAGGAAGTCGAAGGCAAGGCATACGTCGCCGCTACTCCTGCCCGTTCAAGTTTTCTTGGAAAGAACAGGGCTGAATACATTTTCTTGCCTTTGTGGCAAATTTATTATGATACCAACATAAATTTGATGCTTTTAGACTCTTTCCGCGATTGCGAGAATCGAAATGATTTCGAGAAAAACTTCTCGATCGTCGTAGTTCTTTCACTTCCTGTCGTAAAATTTTCAACTCTTTGAGGAGTTTTGATTCACTACTATCATCAGAATTGGCACTGGAATATTTTGATACAGCACTTACCTGTACAGGTGTTACCTCTAAAATACGATCAGCTACTTCTGAAGCTTTTTGAGCTATAAGGGGTTGAATACTTGCAAGGATAGATTGCACATTAGGTGGTAACTGCTGTAAAAATAACTCCAAAAGAAGTGAATCAGTCACGTTGTGCGATTCTGATTGCCGTTGCATCACTCAAAATAATTCCGATGGCTTTCTGTCTCCTAGCTGCTCTCCGGCTAAAAGACGGTGAATTTCCTGGCTTTTGCTTTCACCGCATCGGGCAATAACTTCATCTTTTAACTTTGAATATGGATTTATGCTCCCAGGTGAAAGAATTACATCTCGAACTGCCATTGCCGCATCGGGAGATAAATGAGCTATGCAATAATTATATTAAGTGCGTTCGTCGGTTATCGGCTTCGGAACTGCCAATTCAAAGGTCGATTCAAGCATCCCGAACCATAGCGCAAGATCTGATGAAACACAAAAGATGGAATTTTAACCGCTGAAATATCCTCCATATTTACGGAAGGCACAGGTAACGTTAGAAAAAAAATTTTATTAAAATTTTTTAAATTTTATATTCAAAGAACGGGTCACCATTTTTGGTGTATTGTGTTGAGTGGCAAAGTAAAATTGCAGTGATTTTACAAAAATAAATTTTATTTTCCAACATAACATATAATTAAGTTCGAGTTTATATATTCTCTTCCTCAGAGTGGAATTCTGGGAAGATAGAAGAAATGCCAGAGGTCATTTCTTCTGACCAATGAAATTCAATAGTAGGTTTTAACAGCCAATAAGACGTAAGGATCAAGAATCCGTTACTCTGAGTAAGGATGATCCGTTATTATGAGTAATGATGATCCGATATTATGAAAGTACACTACACATAGAATTAGCAGCCCTAATAAGCAAACAACATTGACTTTAAGCCTAAATAACTTTCAAAGCATTTTTAAAATTAAGTTTCAATCTTATTAAAATATGTTTTATTTGTGATTAATACATAAAGGCTTTAAATCTCAATTGTTTGATTACAATGAATACAAATATAAAATACTTGGAATTCCTATTTAAATACATCAAAAAAGTTTCAGAACATAATCACTCATCCAATACATAAACGAGAGTCTCTTAATCAGAGGTGTTCCGTAGAACAATGGTGCACTAAAAATTAAAAAGTCGGTGGTTTCAGTTTGCAATAGTTTTTATTTACTGTTTCATTTTACTATTATATTTCTCAAAAATCCTTTAAAATGTATTTTTCGTGATTGTGAAAAGGTTTAAAAGCGTTAGTGTGTATATTTAAGAAAAGAAAAATCTAATAATAATAGGTTCCAATCTATAGCAATATTTAAAATCTTTAAAAAAGGCAACAAAAGGATGTCAAAATTATGACAGAAATAAAAAGCAACAGAAAAAGAATTTAATTAAAGTTTTATTGTTACAGAACAATAATTAATGTAAGAGTAAAGTAGTTGCCGTTGCATCATTCGAAATAATTCCGATGGCTTTCTGTCTCCTAGCTGCTCTCCGGCTAAAAGATGGCGAATTTTCTGGCTTTTGCTTTCACCGCATCGGGCAATAACTTCATCTTTTAACTTTGAATATTGATTTATGCTCCCAGGTGAAAGAATTACACATCTCGAATCTTATAATATAGAGTCAATCTTATCATCTTATCTTATAATATAGAGTAAGAGTAAAGAGTATAGGTACTATTTTTTTTTTGCTTGTTTCTAGTATAAAACTATTTAATTAATGTGAAAGCAAAATGTGCATCACAGAAATAAAAATATGATGAACACAGTTGATAAAGTAGATACGTGATTTCAAACAAAATCGCTGGGAAAGCCGAATAGATGCATCATTAAAACCACTAAAGTATCCAGTAGGTGGGATATACAATGCATTACTTGCTGTTTGTAATAATTCGGAGATTGACAACTCTGTAAAGGCTTCTGGACTATTAAGGTGTGTTAAAAAATTTAAGTTAGTGATACTCAACCTGTGGCCCGCCGGTCTTTTCTGAGTGGCTCGGTCATGGCCCATTGCACAAAGAAATTCAATGTTAGAGAACAATGTGGTAAAAATTAAGCAAGGAATTCTTTTAATCAAGCAATTAAATATATCGATTTTGTAATCTGTTTTTAATAGTAGAATGTAAGTAAGAGATTGATAAAAGGAAACAGAAATTATCGCATAACTATAAAAAAAAATCATAAAAATAAATGTTTGTGTGTGCGTGTTTGATAGAAAAGTTAATATAGTATTAACATAAAAGCCAAGAATTAGTTTTACAAATTTTGTCAAAGTTGCTTTGGTCTTATAGTGTTTCTTTTCCGCTATCCGCATGTTGCAGCCCGCATGAAATGACTGTCATGTGTATGCGGCCCGCGTGAAATACCTATCATGTCTTTGCAGCTCGGCGGTAACAAAGGTTGAGTACGCCTGATTTAAGTAAGCTCTTATGCTGCATTGTAATTTGGTACAAAATCTTAAATTGCATCAATCCTATAAGTAAGCTCTTGCAGATAAAAGACTATGATTTACCATCTGCTATTGAGCTTTTGAAAAGTTGTAAATATTTTTTCAAGGATCTTAGATCGGACACAGCCTTTAAAGAAATGCTTTGCGATGCTTGAGAAATCGCCAACGAAACTGACATACCGGCTAATTTTGAGCTCCCCAAGCCACGTCATAGAGTTCGAGTGAGTGAGTGAGTGAATATTAACGTCGCACTGTTCAGTTGCACGAGGGCTTTTGGCGACGGACCACGTAATTTTGAACCATGGTCAAGTGACGTGGACGACACCTGAGCTTGCATCCCCCTCTCCTAATTACCACACCAGCAGGAGGACGTTTCAGCTCTCGACAGATTTAACGTGCCATAGAGTTCGAAGAAGGAATGTTCATTTCGACTATGAAGCAAGAGGTGATCCGATAGACGATCCTACTTTGAAATATAAGGCAGAGTTTTATTTTTTCACAATAGAGAGAGAGAGAGATAAAGCTATCAATGCACTTGAATCCAGGCTTGATTTGATCAGTACCCACAGCAACTATTTCCAATTTTTATACAATATTTGTGATTTAAAATATACTCCTCAAAATGACGAACTAAAGTATTGTAAAGATCTAGAAACAGTGTTAACTGATGGGAATTCACCAGATATAAACGCGCTGGACCTGGCTCACGAGATAGTAGCGGTTTTGGCTTTGCTAAATAAAAAAGAAAGTCCAATCGAGGTTTTAAAATTCAGATCGAACCTGGATTTTGCTCCAAATCTCGGTACAGTTTTAAGGATATTGCTTACTCTCCCAACAAGTGTGGCAAGTGGAGAAAGGAGTTTCTCCAAATTAAAATTAATCATAAAGTTTTTACGCTCCACTACTACCGAGGTTCGGCTGAACGGCTTGACAACAATAGCCATTGAACATGAACTTGCTGAAGAAATTAATATTAAAGAAATTATAAAAAAAAATCTCAGAATTAAAAGGGAGAAAGAAACACTTTTAAGTTTTTTTAACTCGTTTTAAATGTATTTTTAATATGTAATTAAAATTTAATATTTAGTGGTTCTATAATTTGTTTTAGTATTTTTTTAATACCTGTATTTTAGAAATGACTAGAAATGACTTTTCTTTTTTCTGTGCAACCCCAATTTATTTTAATTTAGTGTCAAAAATATAAATTAATATATTTTTTTTTTGTTAATCAAAACATAAACATTATTGATAGCAATTTTTTTTGCTCACGTTTTATTTTACCATTAAACATGGAAAAGGTTTAGGTTATATCATTTAATTCTTGTTATAAACGGGGGCATTTTACCTCTTTGCCTGGTGCGGCGAAACTGCTAGCGCCGGCCCTGATGTGACTCGCTTTGGGTGGGTTCTCTGTCGCAGCCTGAGAATCAAGATAGCCTTGGTATAACGCGCAGGTATACTTTCAAGCTGTATTTTTTAATTTTAAGGTATATTCGCTGTTGAACGCGCACCTCCTTTTTATGAAGAAACCTGAAATATATACGCATGCAATGCTCTTACGTTTTGAGATTATTTATTCGATGTATTATCTCAGGCTTTTGAAAAGAATAGTATACATCTAGAATTACAACTCTTTTAGGTAATAAATAAGGAGTATTTCGATATATGTAGAAACCTAACCTTTTTTAATGCTTATCTCTTAATTTTTAAAGCTATCATTTTTTTTACCCGGCGTATAACGCATACCCGTAAATTTCGTTCTTACTTTTTTGTGTTAAAAGTGCGCATTATACCCCGGATTTTGTGGGAAATATTTTTGCAGTTTTAAGGAACTAAGGTATATAATAAGCAGAATTTTTACATAAGTTAACCATGCATATTTTTCAGTCAAAATAAGGAGGTTGGTCTGATACCGAAGCCAAAATATATTATTTATTAATAGTTACATAATATTAGTTTCAGAAATGACTTAGAAGATGTAGGTTCTTTTATCTCTATTGTTTTATTAATAATGTCTAGTGGATAGAAATTTTCGAAGCTTTCAATCTTTGCTTATTATTTTAATTATAAAAATCAATTACATAGAGCTTTGTTATTTTCATTTAAATTTCCTTTTTAATATGTTTCAAAGATAGGCTTTTAGGGCATAATCTCATTTTGCACGTGGTTCTATTTTTCTTGTAGGAATTATTACTGATTTTTTAGAAAATGGACCAAAAAATCTTTTTCTAAACATATTGTGAGATTTAAAAAGAAGTGGAGCAGAAACTGATTTGATTAATGAATTTTTAATATGGTCATTTTAAAAATATATTTGAGAAATATAAAACTTTTTTTGTAGCGAACACCACTTAACACAATCCATGTCATTGAATGGACAAGTTCTAGTTTGTAAACAACAACATTGAGTGGAACCCACCGGAACTTCCGGTTTAATGTTAATCTAAGGGAAAACATCGAAATTCAACTAAGTTTTTCAAAGTTTTAATGCAAGTTTTTGAAACTTTTTTTTAACTATATGGATAGAAGATGATCTGTAGATTTCAGATTTCATATCATTTAATTCAGTATTTTTTCTAAAATACTTTATTAAATTTTTGGCTAACTTAGAGCAAGGTTGATATAATCGCTTTTTTTGGCGACTAATAGAATGTTTAACAAGCGAAATGTGTACTAAGTAAATAGTATTAGCTTGCGTGCGCCATATTGAATTTGTTTTATTGTTGTTTATATATGCGTTATCATATAAGATTTATTATAATAATTGTATTAATATATATGTGAATTTTTTTTGTTCCTTTCCTGGATATAAAACGAAAAGTAATGACAAATACTTTCGAAATTTTTTTAATTATTTGTGTTAACCATTTTATATTCATTAAGATACTGCATGTACTTTCCGGCAAGTGTTTCTATGTATCACATTTTATATAGTTATTGGATTAAATTTCTTCCCTCTTTATTTGAAGAAAAGTAATTATAAATATATGAAAAATACTTTTTATTATTTATATTTTGTTAATTGTTCGACCACATTAAATCTTAATTCCTTCATTTCTAGTGTTCGAAATTTTTTTATTGTTTCTATTTTGTTTAATTGTATGTTAATAAAGATTAATTATGCTAACTAAAGATTAACTATAATTTGTTATAGTTATTTTATCAGTCCTTTGAATCCATATGTATTGTATTTTGTAAATCATATCATGTTGAGAAAAAGAACAACATTATGTGTGTTAATTTCTGAATTTGTAATTTATAGATCATGTCGAGTGGTTATTTATGGAATTGGATGAAACTGCAAAGGCTCGTTATGATGAAAAATTATCTTGTAATGGGAACAAACTTCCTGATCCATTTGATCAGAGTACAATGGAGCATGTATTTGTATATAATAAGAAGTTGTGGCCTCCAATAACTTTTGGAGACATATACATGTACCTTGAGAAAAGGAATATACTTACACAAGGGAAAAAATGAGGAATCACAAAAGTTTAGATGCATTTAACTATGTATTGAGTGGGAAAGTAAACCCCATTTCAATATATAGAAACAATGCTCTAAACATTTGTATTCTAACTTGTAAAGTACAAGCTAGCCAGACTATGAATAAATTTCATAAATGCTGGGTTTTAGCTTCCTGCAATGGTATAGTTCATAGTGGGCATCGTACTTGCATGGCTGGGTAAGCATTGTTTTTAAATTAATAAAAGTGAAGAATAGCATATCTTTATTCTTGAATTTATATATTAGGACTTTCAATCATTTATGAGATTCGTTGTTTTTAATTATCCTGAAAGATTCTAAATAAGTGTGTATTTTTAAAATTACCACTTTTCTTTAAATAAGACATTTAAACTTTTACTATTCTTTGAAATTGTCCGATTGAACTTATTTGCATTGATGTGTTATTTTAAAATTAGTGCTCTTTCAGATTAGGAGAAGTTTGTTCTCATGTTGCAGCATTTTTGTTTGCTGTTGAAATGGCAAATAATGAGAGCCCTGCACCAACATCTGTAGCTTGTATGTGGAACAAAACTAGCAAGAAAGTAAGCAAGTTTCATGAAATAATACTTAGGAATTAAACTTAGTTTTAACTAGGCATTGCATTTTTAAAAAGTTTTATATAAATTTTAATTTTGAAACATTTAAGAAATTTGCTTACATTAAAATCATTGTTGATAACTCATGATAGAGGAACTCCTTCTGTAAAAGCAAGCTTTTGTGAAAATTAAGTTTAATATTCCTCTTTATTTTTGTGTTATTAATGGAAATATTTTATCATTTTGTTTGAAATCTTACATTTAAAAAATTGGCTTAAGTTTTTTATGTATTGTTAATCGAATATTTTTCAGATTTAAAGTAAAATCATTTATTGTAATGTTTCTAACAGGTTGATCCAGTACAATTTTCTGCTATCAATTTTAGCAGAAAAAGAAAATGCAAACAGAAGGTTTTTAAAAAATCAAAATTGCCTTCTGAAGAAGCATATAAAACTTTCTTAGAAGCTATTAAGGTAAATTTATGAAAAAAAAATAATTAATTTTCATATGATATTTATAACAATTTTCTGTACTATTATTTTTTGCATTGGATCTTGTGAAACATCCCATTTTTCGTCATTCATGAACCAATCACATAATTTTGGGAAACAATACGACTTTACAAACGAAATATATTAGTTGTTACGTTTGAATACCATGAGAGAATGTTGAGTGGCAAAATATTTGGCACATATCAGTGATTTTACCAACAGATATAATACACTAGTGCCAGTTTATGCGTATGAGTTAATTTTGCCATTGCCAAGAGTGTGAACAAAATGATACTTATTTGAGTGTAAAATCAATTCTTGTTTTTATAATCTATTTTATGTTACACACATGAACTAATAATACATCACATTTTTATTGAAGTAATACATTATCGATTCATTTAATCTACTAATATTTCAGGAACATAATCTTGATGCACCATATTTGGAAGATCTAACAGATGAGGAAGAAGCATCATCTGCCAATGAAACAGAGCATCAGGAAGAAAATCATCTTCCGAACTTAATTGAACTACTTAGAACGAAATTCTCTGGAATGTTGAAACATGTCAGGGCTGATGACTCCATACATTCGATGTTACTGGATTGTTCATTGTCGCATGAAACAATCCAGAATATCGAATTTTCTACAAGAGACCAAGCATCCAGTGCAATGTGGAATCACCAAAGAAAGGGAAGAGTAACTTCTTCCCTTTTTGGGAAGATTTTACGTTGCAAAACTGGACAAAAAGGTTTGGTCAACTAAATCTTTGGCAAGAGTTTTTCAAATGCTGCCATTGACTGGGGGAAAAATCAAGAAGCTGTTGCAAAACAGCAATTCTTGACTTATCTCTCTGATCAACATGTGAATGGGATGCTCTTGCCATGTGGTCTGCTTGTCGACAAGGAGAACATCTTTCTTGGGGCAACTCTAGATGGCCTTGTCATGTGTGATTGCTGTGAAATAGCTCTTCTGGAGATAAAATGCCCTGCTAGAGGAAAAGGACTTGTAGTGGAGCAAATTCCACGAAAAAATTTCTTTTTAGATGATTCTCTCAATTTAAAAAGAAATCATGTATATTTTGATCAAATTCAAGGACAAATGGATATATGGAAACTAAGTAGATGTTATTTTGTAACATCTACTGACAAAAATTTCCACTGTCAAATTATTGAATTTGATGAAAATTACTGGAATTTACAAAAACCACTACTTGGTTGCTTTTTCCAAACATATGTTTTGCCAGAAATTTTAAGAAATTAATTTGTATTTATTATATGTTTTAATAAATTATTTTTATTTTATATGCAATTCATTGTGCTGTAAAAATAAAAATTTATTTTCATTAAAGGATAAATCTTAATTAATCAAAAACTTTCATGTTTAACTCAGGATGCAAGAGTTTTCTAAAAGTTTAATCATACTTTTAAATATACTATTTTTTTAAGTCTACATGTAATTCAATTAGTAAAAACAAAGGATAATTGAATTTCTAAAAACAATTACATCTTTTCTAATGATATTTTCCCTTAATATTGTATAATAATTACTATAAGTGAAATTTTTGAAAAGTTAAATTTCTTTAATTTGCATATATTTTTTCAATGGTTTGGAATCATTACTACATTAAAGAATAAATATTATTGCCTTTACTTTAAATATGTTGGAATCACTTTGGAAATAAAAATTTAATCAAGACACAAGAAATATTTATATTATAATGTACACTTATTGAAATGAAAAATTTAAATTCAAAGTTTCCATACAAAAAGGAGAATTAAATTAGGAACTTATGATTGATAACAATGTTACCATAATATACACTTTCACTAAAAGGGAATTCTTGTAATCAAAAACTTATATATATTAACTAATATTCTATGAACACTGGCTGTTTGTGAAAATACATTTCAGTATTACTATTAGACATATCTAGATTAATATGATATTCATTATTTTATTTGTTTACATGTGATGAATTTTCAATTTTAATATTTTATGCAACAATATTTTTTAAAATATTTATTATTTTCCACGTTTAAAATGCTGCAAACAAATTTCAATGCACTAAAGAAATACATTTAAAAAAAGAAAAAGGTTTCTTATATAAAATGTAAACATCGGTAAGAAAAATAGTACATTATCAATATAACAATATTTTACAGAAATGTTTATTACTTTCCATGTTTAAAATGCTGCAAACAAATTTCAATGCAGGAAATTTTGAAACGAAAGGCAAGGTCTTCATGTAATAAACCAAGCCGAAGTTTCATAAAAACCAAAAGCAACTGTTCTGAGTACTCAAGGGATGTATTTGTGAGAGGCTTCCACCCAGATAAAACCAGATTCAACAACGCAGTGAAGAAAGCAACATTTTGAATTTTGGTGTAAAAATTAAAAGCTTTCGCATTGTTAAAAATCTCATTTTGTGAATGTTTATGGGTTATGTTCACAAAGTTTGTCTCTAGTGCATGGAGCTTTTTCTCCATTTCACTTATTTCTTGAAAGGTTAAGTCAGTCTGGCAATCTACTTCTTTGGTATCAAGCTTCAATACAGGGGGTTCATTCTCAATTTCTGGAAAAAATTAATGAAAGAAAAATTATTTCATAAAATTAAAATTTATAAATTAATAAATATTAATCAGCCAAAAAATTTCAAAAGGAAATTAAAATTTTTAATAAATTGAACTAATTTTGATATTTTTCAAATTAACAAATATGCATGAGTTAAATAAACTAGATTAATATGCAAATTAATACAATTACTCAGATTACTTTGCGATACTAACAAAATTTGAACATACCAGTTAAGGGAGCATTCCACACTTCTCTACGTTTTACCTGCCTGTTATATCGGTTCACTGAACTTGATGAACCTTTATTCTTCATACTGGCAAATATAGATGGCACATAATCATGATGCTTAGCATCACTAGGTTTCCCTGCAAAGCATTTTAATTTCTGAGCATCACTATTTCTTTAGGTAATTTGCATTAAAAAAAATTTTAGAAATGAAATAATTCTTATGATAATTAACAATGCTTCATTTATAACATTTATATTTATTATAGTTGACTATGTACAAGATCAAAATTGAAAACTTAGACCAGGAATAGCTAACTCAAGGCACTCTTTCGACAATTGTTAGCATCTTTGATAATTAACTCTAATATAGATGACTTGGTAAAAAAAACTACAATTTAAAAAGTGCATTAAAAAGTACTGATGGTCTAATAAATATCTTGAATTAAATATTTCAAGCTACTCATTTTTATTTTATATATAATCTAACTGATTGTATGAACCTGTAAAAAATTTATTAACAATAAAACTTAAGTTTGTACTTTTGTCTTATTTATTACATTATTTTTAAATTTCCACTATTAAGATTAGCATAAAAAAGGGCACGATTTGAGTAAACAGTCATATTAATCCTTAAGTAACATCGTTTTACCTTTCCATGTTCTTTTGTTAGTTGGAAGTGGTATGCATAATTCTTTTTATCAGATAGTGACACTCTTTTCAAAAAAGTTGGCCACCCATGACTTAGGCTTAGTTAAAATTATCCTTTCATTTAACAAATCATATTAATAATAAAACGAAGCGCAACATATTACATTAAATTTTTATTACAACACAGATTAAAATTTAATTATTCTCACAAAACTAATGCCTGGATAATTTTGATTTCGACGCTACGTAATTATACTTAGATACACAAAAAATAATGATTTCATACAACAAATATTTGTGCATAATAACAATAACAGGTTATTTTTTGAATTTATACATTTAAAAAATACAAATATATGTGATTGTGCAAATAATATAAATAAAATAAGTTGAAAACTACTTCATATTATTGTTATGAAAACGGTCGCCAAAAGTATGGCCAAGGTTACCATAAACAAGACTCGAGCAATGTTTGTAACAAAATACATAAGATTTTTTCGATAAAATGCAACAAAATTAGAATAGAATCATTTCAATACTAACCTGTAATGAAATGCTTGTTACAAAGCGCAGATTTAGGATTTGCTTTCCAATTTTTTCTTTGCAATGCAGCCTTCTAGATGGATTTGTTGGAAAGCGGTACATTTTAACAGCCGAAAGCAAATTTGTACCGCTTCTCATACTGCATCCAACTGCAGAACACATAGTTCCCAGTTTGCTCTTTCTAGGGCTGCTCATTTTTAATTGATAAAAAATCTTTTTTTCGAAATCTAAGACAAATTAAAATAGCTACTGCCTACAAACGTATACAAAACAATGTTATTTTGCTGAAACCGGAAAACAAAAAGGGTTCCAACGACATCAGCGCCCCTACATAATTTTTTCTATTTGTTTTAAGAAGTATTTTTTATTTTGATTGTTTTGATGTAAAAGTGGATTTGAAATCAGGAAAATGTTTTTGACATTTTAATTTTCATAATATTTTTCTGTTTTTAGTAATTTTTTTAAAATTGAACTTTTTTGTGACGTCACAATCACGTGATCACTGCATCCTTCCCGCTCTATTCGCTGCGAGGCTGTAATTCGAAAAAGAGGTAGCCATATTGCTGGCTATTGTTCGTAGACTTTATAACGCCGGTGTATACAGTAGTATTTCCTGTTTAAATAATTATCAATTGATATCAGAGAAAAGGAAAATAATAATGAGTGATCGTGAGGTATGCATATTTTGCTACATATAGAGCTTTATTTTTTAGTGAATATTATATCTGATTGCTTCTAGTTTTCTTGCGAATTTGATATTTTTTTAGAAGTGTATTTGCTGCTAAGTCTCAGTTTTTAAGTTAACGTGTTTCCTTATTTAATATGTAATAATGATTTAAAACGTTATACTTTATGGCGCAATAGTTTTTAAAACCTTGTTATTTAAAATTTAATTTTGATGTTTGATTTTTTTGCATAATGCGCTCTTGGGTTTGATGTTGGGCTTATATTCTACGCGAATTAAAATTTTCTTTTATTCCTCTGGCAGATGTAATTTTATTTTGATGAAGGTGACGTAATGTTTGAGAACCTTCAAAGTTAAGATAAAATTGAAGCTAGTAGCTCTGTAATATTGTTGAATGACATTGATTTATTCTACAAAGAATATTTTTCGGAAGAAAATGAGTTTGTTGTAACATGCTACAATTTCTCTCACAGTTAATTTCAAGCAAGTTTATAAAAATTTAAGAATAATCTAACATTTTAATTTAGATAGTGCGCAGTGCAGCTTGTTTTCTATTTTCATCAATTTATGCTTGGTAGATTCTTGCAAAAATTTTATTCCATATTTTTGTAAATTGCTGCAAATTTTCCTCATGTCATACAAAACCATATATAGTGGATCACAAAAGTGCTCGTACACTTGCAATTTTCTATAAAGTTTAATGTTTTTTCAATGACTAGAAATTAATATTTAGGAATTGTAATTTTTTAATAATATCTGCAATTTGTTCTTAATGGAATAACATAATCAATTTTTCAAATATAGTATAACTTTTATTTTGAAAAATTAAATGAACAAAAAAAAAACCTACATGAAAATTGTGCCACAAAAGTCTGAACACCCAAGCATTTTTGAATAAATTCTTTTACTAAAAATATCAGTTACTTTTTTTCATTTTTACATTCAATCGACCCACAAAATATCGTTTGCTTAAATCTTTGGTTGTTTTCTTAAAAACATTTTTTTATTGTATTTTGTAAAAATGACTTTTAATCGTAAAGACAACAAAGAGTTCAAAAATTTGATTTTTTAAAAATTTAAGTGAATCTGTTTGAAACACTGCAAATTGAGTGAATGTTCCTCATTCAATGGTGTAGTATGTGATAAAGCATTTTAAAGATGGAAATATAATTAAGAACAAGCCAAGTAAAAGACGCTCAAAGAAGCTAACTCAACATGATTACGATTTATTGTTAGAAAATGTATCAAAAATCTACGCTTTAGTGCTGTAAAAGTTTCTACAGAATTTGCTGAAAATTGTTCTACCTCAGTTTCATCTTAAACTGTTTGAAGAGTATTTGGATCAGCCGGATTATACATGGGCATTGTGCATGAATAAAATTTTTTGTATGTGTGAAAAATAGAAAGCTTTGACTTTCCTTTGCTAAATCCATGATAAACAAGTCTGAAACGTATTGGAATAATGTCCTTTTTGTGGATGAGAGCAAAGTAAACATTTTTGACTCTGACAGGCTATAATAGTATGGAGAAGAAAAAATGGGGAACTGAATCCCAAGAATTTAGTTGGAACAGTTAAGCAGGTGTTCTTGTGTAGGGGTGTATGTCAGATTCAGGATTAGGTAATTTGGTATTTATTGATATTGTGAATCATGAACCTTCATTTAATTATTTTAAAAGACAATTTAAAATTATCTGCCCAAAATTTGGATATTGGAGATGTTTTCAGTTTTTATCTAGATAATGACCCCAAACACATTGCTGTATGCCTCTGGTGTCTCCATAATGGTCCCCAAGTTCTGAAAATACTCCAGTCACCTGATTTGAACCCAGTAGAACACATTTCAAAAGAACTTGAAGTTAAAGTAAGAAAACATAATACAAAAACAAAACGTGAACTTAAAACTAATCACAAAAGAATGAAGGAGCATTGATGCAGAAAAAAGTACACTAACAGGTGAAATTTACCAAAATGTATAAAAGCTGTCATAGATGCTAAAAAAAATCTTACTATGTACTAAATTAAGAAAAAATTATTTTAGTTAAAAGTATGTCAAAAGTTTTTAAGTGTACGAAGACTTTTTGGCATAATACTTTTTTAGTTTTTTTGTTTTAATTTTTAAAAATAAAAGTTGTACTATGTTTGAAAAATTGATTATGTTATTGCATTTAGAACAAGTTGCAGGTATTAAAAAATTACAATTTTGATATATTTTTATTCGTTGAAAACATTAAATCTCATTGAAAAATGCAAGTGTACTAACACTTTTGTGGTCCACTGTTTGTGTTCATTAACATTTTATCAGTAATGAAACTTAAATATAAATTTATTTGTTTATTATTGCTGTATAGTATGCAGAGTTTTTTTTTTTTTTAGAAGATATACTATGTTAGGAGTTATTACATACATACGTTTAAGTAAAACTGTGTTTGAAATTAAATTTTTGGTATATTTTTTTTATATATATATTTTGGTGGATCCTAGGACAGCACACTGCTGTATTTGGCGACAGCAAGTTTTTCGCCAAATGATGCCAAGAAAGAAACCGCGTTTTTCAAAATGGCATCGGAGATGAAAATGAGAGGAAAACGTGGTTTTCAAAATAGCGTCGAGAGACGAAAAACTTCTAAAAAGGACAGCATAAGAAACATCAAATCAAAAATAAGAAATTAAATGTAAATTCTTTTCAAATTTCTGACATCATACCAAGATTCAATCAATCCTCTATTCATACAAAAAACAATCATTACTTTCTTACCTTTTATTTAGAAGAAAATAAGAGACTGAACTAAAGACAAGAAAAACTTAAAAATAGTCACTTCTAAAATGCAACAGTGGGGGGGGGGGAATCTGATATGAATGCTTTGGGCTGATGAAATAAAGATCTCCATTTCTCTCAAACACAAATTATTTTTATATTTCGGACATCAATACTGGAATATTTTCAATCGTTCACTCATTCACAAAGCAATAATTTCTTTCTTGCCACTATCGTTCAAAAGAAAAAATATCTGTTCGTCGAGCTTCAAAAAAGAAAAACGTGGTTTCCTCACTTTCAATTAATTTTCTTTCAGCAGCCATTCTGGAAAACTGATGCAGAATCAAGCAAAAAAGAAGGAAATGAAAACGGTGGTCTGTGAATGTGCAGAAGCAAGCAAGGTCAGGGGTGAAAATGGGCACTTTCCGAAATGGGGCGATTTTCAGGAGTGGATCGAGAAAGTGCTAATGCACTCAGATAGTTTTTTTAATGCAATGCTAGTGCCATCTGTTGCACAATATGGGAACTAAAATAATTGAATAGCTTCACTATATATTTTAGTATTGATTGCTGTGTTAGTTGAGCGATTTTTGCAGAAGTTCTTGCATTTTATTATTTGTTTGCCTTATATTGTTAATTGTTTTATTATTTTTCTGGTTATTTTAATTAGTCAATTTGTTTTTTTATTTTCTGTAACCAACTTTCATACTGTTTTCTTAAATGGAGGCTGAAATGAATGTGCATAGCTGAGACTTGATCTGCTCATTTTGTGATCTAGTCTTCACTCACCCTTTCTGTTTGAAAAGGCATTTAAAAAATGAAGGTGCATAATAATAAAAGAATCAAAATGATGGAATCCTCGACTATAAATATAAAAAGAGATATATTAAAAAATTGAAAAACAACCTGTATAATTCTCTACACGAAGAAAAAGATACACTGCCAGTACACTAAAAAATTCAACGACTGAAGTAGTAAACAATATTAAAGAAGGATTACTGTTAAATTCACACGGAATATAACATCCATCAATACAGATTTTGACCATAGTTATTGTAATCAAAGTAAATAGTTCCTCTAACTGGAGGTTCCTGCTCTCAATTTAGTTAATAGATAAGATTAATTTATTTTCATATTTGTGGTTCTTTATTCTCTTTCAAGTCATTCACATGTAACTACTGGCATAAATATACAATTAAAGTATGATATCCTGGTGATTATATTTGATCTCGATATATTGTAATGTGTGTGTGTGTGTTGGAAAAAAAATAGTTAAAATGTTATAAATATAATACATGTACATATATAGATGTATTAATATTATATTATATTGAGAAAGTTATTTTTAAAGGATACTTTTAAATAACTACTTGATAAGTTGACATATTATAGATAATTCTTTTGAAAAAAGAATAGAATTTAAATCTAGGTTAATTTACATGTTATGTATAAATTAAAATTATATTTCTAACAATATATTTGGCTTTTTCAGTCATTTATTTTATAGAACAATGTATTAGTTTTCATTAAATTAATTGCACATTAAACCAAGGTTTGATAAATAATCATGAGATATATTAATAAAAATAAAGTTTCGGAGAACAGATGGTGCTAGCATTACATTAAAAAACTATCTGGGTACATTAGCCCTGTCTTAATCCACTTGATTTTCTGCTGGAATTGGTTTTAGGGTTGCCATTTTACTTAGCCTAAAACTGGTCAATTTGGTAGGGTTGCCATTTTGTAAACTTTATTGCCAAATGTGTGGCGACAGTTTTTTTCGCCAAGAAGTGTGTACTCGTAGGATCCTACCATTGAAAGCACATTAGAACAACACATTTTTACAAATTGCTTTTGTGTGGAGAAAGTAATTTGTATACCTGAAATATTTATAATCAAAATGCAGCGATTACTGGAAAATTATACATAGCTTCCATAGTTCAGCTTTTATTGTAAATTCCCTGGGTTAGCTAGAAATTGCCAAAACTGTTCAAAAAGCTAAACAGAACAAAGGTCTTTAATTGTTGTATAGTGGAATTATTCCAGTACTGATGTATCAAAAAGTGGTAATTCAATGGGAAAAAAATTAAAATATGCATAGGTCACTTTTAGCTTAAAATATTTTAAATTCATTAGACAAATACAGAATATGAATTTGTGGAAATTTTTTTTTTTATATAATTATTTTGATCTCTTGCCAATCATGCATTGAAATTTGTATTCTCAACATTGTTACAGATGTAGGCTGAATATTGGAATTTTTTTTCTCCCTGTATGCATTTGTTTAAATTGGTAAATAATCAGTTAAAAGTTTAATGTGGTTTTTTAGGGGCAAATATAAATTTTTATTTCTTGTGATTTATAGATTATAAATAACTTGAAAATTATTTTATTTTATGTAGAATAGCCCAGATGCTATTGGAAATGGTTCGGACAGACAATCTTTAGAAGAGAAAACCCCATCAGCTGAAGGTTCTCCTTCACATCAAGTTGAAGAAGAAAGGAGGAGTCATAGTAGGAGCCGCAGCCGTTCAAGGTCCCATTCTTTCCGCAGGCGCAGATCCTATTCAAGATCTAGGTAGTTTTTTGGCTTATTTTGTTTTTCAATAAAACTATGCAAACGTTGCAGTGTAGGAGAGACAAAGATTATTAAGTTGAGATATTCACATGTATAACACTCAAAAACAAATGTTGATATGAATTCAAGATAAGTAAATGATAAAAATATAATAAATTACCCCACTATGACAATAAAAATGGCTACAAATATTTTAAATTGTTGGGAAGAAACTGTTTAAAGTGTTTCTTAAAAAAGATACTTGATTTGTTGGTTTCTCTTAGTCAATATCTCGTAACAATTTCAAAAACTTTAATATAACTTTTTCTACTTAGTATAATTTTTTAAAAAAGAAACAAATAAGATATACAGAGTATTTACATATTATACTGTTAACTAGTTTATAATGAGAAAATGTTATAACTGTCATGATATGCAGTTAATATAAAAAACAGTTCTCATGCATGTTACAAACACAATTTTGTTCATGCATACAATGTCAGCATTTAGCAAGGTCTTTTTGATTTTGTGAAATTGGTCAATGGTTTAATATGTAAGCGCCAAATATTGTGAGAAAGGTGGGAATTTTTAACATTGTTGCCTGCATTCAGTTGTATTATGTGGATTTTTCTATCTGTAAAATGTGGACTGATTATCATTAGGTGTGCATATCTTTTTTGATCTTATAGATATAGATTGATTTTCTAGCAGTTCTAATGAATAGTTCTAAATTGTATTCAATTGGTAATTGCAACAAATATCAGCTGAGACCTATTATGAACAGCAATAAAAATAACTTGGTTAGTTACCATTCAGTTCATTCAAACACCTATTTAATTTTTCCTTTCGAAATTCTTTTCAACTTATTATTTAGCTACTTGTCTTTTTATGTTAATTTAAGGAAGTTAGTGTGTTCATTGACTAATTGCTGCCAATTAGCTGGGCTAGTAATGAAAAATATATTTTAGTAATGTTTCAAGCTTTTTATTCTATAAATTTATAAGTTTGAAGGAAGAATTTTCAATTTGCTATAGATTAACAAAAGTCTGTATGTAAATATGCTATAAACAATACTAGTAGAATTATAAGCAAACCTTGACACACAACATAGAAAACATGTCAAATTCTGACTTATGCTTGTTGCTATTATCAATACCTTGTACTGTTTTTAAACAAGTTGAATTGTACTAATTGCTGATATTTTAAATATGGGGTGGTATTTTTAATTTTACTACCATTTTTTATTTTGCTAAACTAATTTTTGTTATGAAAACCGAGGATTTGCTATAGAAGGAAAATGCAATAAACCTTTTTTTCACTAGAAGGAATTTTTGATGAGACAGCTTATTTGATCAAATCGTTGCACCATACAGATGGAAGTAGGCACAAAATTGCAATTGCATCTATACTATTAGTTATCAGTATGATGGTGGCCTTCTGAGATCAATTATTTCTCAGGATCCAGGATTCTGTTTACAAAAACCTTTATTTTTGTAGGTCTGATGAATATAGTTTTGTGTTAAAATGTGAGTGACAATCGATAACAACTGTAGACTGATAATGTTGCAAATATTCATGTTGATAACTTGAGTAACCTAGTGGTCAAGGTCACAGACTAGTGGCTGGTGTGTTAAGAGTTTGATCCTCATGCTGCAAAAGACTTGCCATGTAGATGGGCCCAATGCACTTTAAATCTACCAAGGCTCAAACGTACTCTCGTTGATGTGTGGTAGTTAGGAGAGAGAGAGATGCCAGCTCGGATGTGTCATCCTCTTCTTTCGACTATGGTTGAGATTATGAGGTCTATCTCCAGAATCCCTGTGTAGCTTTATAGTTTGACACAAATATAACTCACTTGCTCGCTGACAACAAATTGGATAAGCAGTCACCAAAGCACAGTTCATATAACTGATAAGTACCTGTTTCGAAAGACTTCTGCACATGTAGTGTCAATATAATTTAAACCCTGATCATGCATGTAAATTCAATGAAGTTTTTGAAGCAATTTAAGTAATTGCTCATTTTGGCATAAATTAATGTATAAAGTCGATTCCATTTCGTCTCAAAGGTTTTCAACCATTAGGAAAAGAAAAAGCTAACTGTTCTGTTAGAATGTCCCTGAAATTTGAAAAAAAACCCCACAAAAATACACTGCTAGTGACATTATTAGTCAAAGTAACAAGTCAAATTAAAATCTAAATGATTAGATTTAGAGCAACAAACATGTTAAAAAATATAGATGGTAAAAATTCCTGCAGAAGATAAAAATGTCTCCATAGTATAAAATCAGAATGAGAAAATGTCTTCAAAAATAGAGAATTAAGGATAGAAGCTCCAGGAATTTTTTTCAAAATTCGAAGAACATTTCTTTTTGCAGGCAAGTCATTTGTTTCTAGATGGTTAATTGGAAAACTGCTATTATTTCTTTAAAAGGAATAATTAGAATTTAATATGAATTGTCCAAAAAATAATTAAATTCAAAATCTTCATTTATTAGTTTTACCAAATAACTTTCGGTTACTACTTTATTTGATATTGCTAATACTATTCTAACTTCTATTGCAGTTAGACCAACTTTTATCATTAAATTAAGATTCATATAAAAGATAATTTGTACTACATTATTTTCTTAAAATTACATATATTCTACATTAAAATCAACAGAAATGGGGGAAAGTTTTATGTGTTAAAAGCAAAAAAAAAAAAGCAATAACGTGGACCATTATAAAACTTCAAAATACCATTTCTTCCATTAGGGCAGAATTCTTGAAATTTGTTGGAAGAAGTGTAAGTCCATAGACAACAGGTCTGAGCTCTCCCAAAGATTTTCAATAAGGTTAAGGTCAATAATAAGGTTCTTTTATCAATAGAATAAATAAACTGTCTAATTGTTAGCTCTTTGTAAATGAATGTTATTCTTTAGGAAAAAGTAAAGACTAACAGCTCTAATGTTCTTTCTATGGAGACTAAGATTTCATTATGATGCTGCACATTCACAGAACTGCATCTCAATGTGATATCCTATTAAATTTCCTGGTTACATTGATGTTGGCTGCCTGATAATATGATGTTTTTACTTGTTTACATCTCTTGTTATCTCCAAATTCTTATACGCTCTTCTAAATATCAAAGCAAATCTGGACGTGTCCATCCATGAACAGGGTGTTGAACCCAATTGGTACTTTTAATCTTGCTCCTCTAGATTAGGCAGTTAGTGGAACACAAACATATTATACTAAACATCATTTATGTTTATAGTCCATTTTGTTGCTTCTGCATGCAAAATTGTTAAATGATTTAAAATTGAGGATAAATCGAGGAATATTGAAATAATTAAATGAAGGCTTTTTGTTCAGTGCACTGACTTTAAAAAAATCATGAGTCATCCTAAGTAACTTGTATATTTGATTTAGTTGAACATAATTGGTGTCAGTTTTATGGGCTCTAGGGCAGGGGTGGTGAATATTTATGGATCAATGTGTCATTTTTTTCCTAAACAAATATTTATGAGATATAGACATTCCGTCAAATAATTTAGACTTGTGATTATTGGGAAAATAAAACTAATTGCTAACAACTTAACTCAATTTTCTACAAAAAAATGTAAAGTAACATTAGTGTGATTTCTGCTGTTGCAGATAAGATGACAAATAACTTATATTAGGATTGTAAGATGTTACTTTTAGTAGATTGTATGCTGAATCGGAGTCATCTGCCAAACTGTTTCTGAGTCTTCAATGTTATTCATATCTGAAAATAATGACTTGCATGCCTTGGTAAATGAAAATATGGATAAAATATAGCTTGGTCCAGCTTCTTCAAACGTTTTTGAAATCGAATTCTATGTTTCCAAGTGAGTGAATATTAACGTCACATCATACAGGTACACGAGGACTTTTGGCGACGTACCTCATAATTTCGAACCATGGTCAAGTGATGAGGACGACACCTAAGCTGGCACCCCCCCCTCTCCTAACTACCACACCAATGGGAGGACGTTTGAGCTCTCGACAGATTTAATGTGCATTGCTTTCCTACACGGCAGGTCTTTAGTTGTACTGGGCTTGAACTCGTGACAAGTCCGCCACAATCCGATACCTTGGCCACGAGGTTACCGCTGCAACTTCCATGTTTCCAAAATTTTATTACTAACATTTTTACTTATATTGCTTGTTAATCTTTCTGTTTCAATCAATTCCAACTTTCTCCTTTTTTTCATTAAATTTTTGAATCTGCATTGGTCTAGACTGGAAATCAATCCGATTTGTGCAATTCAAATTTTTCAATTTCCAACCAAATTGGGACAAGTTCAGTTTTTCAAATGAAGTTACATCAGGGTACATAAAAAACAGCATTTCTGATAATTCTTTAAACTGAGAAAATCTCACTGAAAACTGCGACTGATCACTCGCATCTGTTATAATACTTCATTTTGTACTTTGTTATTTTGAATAATATGCTAACCAATTTGATTCGTGGCATGCCCAAACCATTGTGTCACATGCCATTGGCTCGCCATCCCTGCTACAGGGAACTAAACATGACTATTATTTTCATGGCTGAGAAATTATCAAATATTCACCTCAGAGCACCTTTATATGCTAAAATGAATTATTTTTACAATAGTATGCAACCTTTTGGGTGAAGGGGCCAAGTAGTACCTGATGTCTCATAGTATGTGCATATATATTTCTAGGCTTATAGAGAAACTAGGAGATTGATAGAATTTTAGTTAATGGGTTTCATAAGCAACAAAATTCAAATTCTTTACTATAAACTAAAAGTGGTGGCTAATAGTTTACTGAGGCACATGTTTGCTTGTGGTACTTAATCCACATCAGGTGAAATTTGTCTATAACAGGAACTCGCACACAAATGATCTAAATAATTGTAACTCAACCTTGTCTTTGATTTTGTAATATGTTTAAATGTTTGAAAAACACTCATAAGCATGCGATTCCAAATAATATCAATTTTACAGTGCTTGAAATGTTAAGATATTTTCTGCTTGTATTCTTGTAGAATTCAGCATGCTTGTATTGTAGAATTCAGCAGTAGATTCCAAGTGAAATTTTTTCAAAGTTTTATTGAATTGTAAATCATTTCAAGAAGGTAATTGCACTTATGCAGGTTATTCAAGTTTTATAAATTGTTTAAACAAACCCTCTTTTAAAGGGTGATGTTGGTATCCTGTTGCTGAATGACATTTATGAGTTACTTGTGTAGCAAGTAACTCATAAATGTCAAAAAAAGTTATTAAAAGTTTATTAAAAAGTTACTTCATTAAAATGAAAATCTAGTATTTCGGATATAGTCATTTTAGAGGCAAGTTTTTAAAAATCTGATTTAAAGTACATTAAATCTTGTTAAACATGTGTTTAGATACATATCGTAGTTTAATATGTTACATTTCACATCCCTTTTTAAAAAAAGAATTATGTAAATGATTGTACAAAATTTGCAATCATTTATATTAATATTTTATGCTCCAAAAATTTTGTACAAATAAAATTTTTCTTGTGTGTAGTAAAACTATTGAAAATGCTGAGGAAGTTGAATCTGAAAGTCAAAGGTTAGTGTTAATTGAATTATTTTACGGCTTTGTGCAGTCACAACAATACTTTTTAGAAAGCTTTTATACTTTTTTAGTTTAGGAATTATTATTAAAAATTACCTCAGGTTCAAAAAAATATTTATCTATTACATATACTTTTTGATAGTTGTTTTATTACAATTTAACTTGATATAAAATTTAGATATTTGGCTTTAAAACTTACATTTCAATTTCTAAGAATTGCATGTATATTTTTATATATTTCAATCTTCCTTTTTAATTTGGAAATAATATTAAATAAAAATGTACTTCCTGATTTTTTTGCCATCTATTACTTAGTTATAAGAGTAGAGAGAAAATTTAAAATTTAGAAAAAAGGCTAATATATGAAATTATATGCATAAATGTTTAATCTATTGTTGGCTAGTAGTTCTTTTAAAGATTAAAAATTTTTTTTACTATTGCAATTCCACAACACACTTTTCAATCTGTTGTAAAAAGATGAATTGATGTAAGTTGAAAGAAATTTTAAGTGTGTATGATATTTTAAATAATCTTGTTATATTTCTGTTTTTGGAATTCAATTTATGTAGATTAAATTATGTCCAATCTTATGGAGTATTTTGCTTACGATTTGAGCAATTGAAATAAATTCTAGTTTTATCATGATTTAATTATGCTGTAATGTTTTGTGTTTAATATAATTAAATTTTTTCATTGAAATTTTTTTAACAAAAGTATCAGTTGTGTAGGCTATCTTGAAGGATATGTTATTCTCTAGCATAGAGAAGTGAGGTCACATGGCACATGCCCAACATTCTCTCCTGAATAATTAAGTTTCAGCTCTCCATGTATTCCTTTATTTTTCTTGGACTATTTTTAATTAAAACATCAAAAATTATAATTGTTTCACTGCCATCCTGGCATAATTGGCATCCATCATCCTGGCATTCCATCATTCTTCAGGCGGAGAGGATAACGTGAAGGCAGCTGAACTTAAATAAGTACTTTAAGTAAATGTTAAAGTTTTCAATTGGAAAATTTAACTTTGAAACTTTTTAAAATTTTATTTTAGTAATAATTTTGGTAATTTTTAACCAAAAATCATTAAAAGTTTTGAATAAAATAACTTTTTTAAAGAGATTTTTTAACTTTGGTCCAAATGCAAACAATACAGCAAGATACGAAAGTTTTCAGTTATTAATTATTAAGTGTAATTTAAAGTTGAACCTTGAGTAATTTTCTGAAAATTGTAGAAAAATAAGTTTAGTGGAGATCTTGATTTTTTTAAACTACTCACAGAGTAAAGGATGTATTTTCTTCGAGCATCTTCAGCTAATCACATTGATGAGAAAGAGATGGTTCAAACATAATAACGCTATAACATGCAAACATCAATTAAACAAAAAATTAAAAAATCATTTTATGTAAATATGTGTATAGCTTGGTTTGATGTATAAAATAAACTAAATGAAAGATTTATTTGATTGTGGAATTATTTTTGTCTTACTTTTGTTCTGTGAGAAGAATGTTTTAAATCAAGTTGCATTTTTAAAAATGACACAAAAAAAATCCTTTTCTTTGCTGTCTTTGGGAGTCTGTATGATGGTTACTACAGGGAAAGGCTAATAATTCGTTTTGGCTGCATTTTAACTAATTGTAATTTGTCATCTTTTCGTACTTTCTGCATTCAATAGCTTGTGAGAAGATAGGCTCTTGTATATATGTTTGTTATAATTTTAACATGATTTATAATAAAAAATAAAGCTTACTCTGTAGAAAAAAACCCCCTTATTTCAACAAGATCATAGAGTTCAAACTTGTTTAAAAAAGGTTTTGTGAATTCTATGTGATTTTAATTTCTCATTTTTTTTGGCACTGTATCAAGGGAAAGAATGAAATTTTAAATAGTCTAAGAATATGTTGAAATTCTTTAACAAAATTTGAATATAGTTATATTGATGGCTGTTTAGGATTTAAGCAAAATATTTGAGTGTTTGGTATTTGTTATCTTTAAGAATTGGCAAAAAAATAGTATAAAAGATTACAAGGTATAATTTTTGTACAATACATAAAGTTCTAGACTTCAATGACATTTTGGTACTTATCGGTTATAGAAACTTCGGGTGTTAGCAATATTGCTTTTTTGGTTTGTTGCTGACACAAACATAGCAATATTTTTTGACTGACTCAATCATGAAAGATTCAATTTAAAAGGGGTTAATCTGCTTATTCATAATAGCAACTTGTTCAGGTCAGATTTAGACGTATTTTCTACATGCTGCTGTGCCTGGTTTCACAATTTTAATAAACAAATAATATGATAGAATAAAAGACACTAAATTCAAACTAACTGCTGTTTATAGGCTAATGCCACTTTGTAATATCAATATTTTGCATAGGTCAGAATTTGGAGTGTTCTCTGTATAGTTTATTCATGATCCCTATAACCGAAAAGTACCTATATTTCTCTTAAGTAAAAAAAGCAAAACCACTATTAAATTAAAAAAATTTAACTTAGTATGTAAACTTTTCTGTGTTTAGATTTGATGATTAGATTTTTGTTTACCTTATTTGAAATTGTGTATTTTTAATGATGATCCTGTTGTAACACATTAATGAAAAGATACTGTGCACCAATAATGAAAAGTTGATTAATTTTTTTAGTTCAGATTTATTACTTTTACTATGTGTTCTTTGTTGCTGAGTTTTAATTGAAATTGTGTATTGTAATATATTTAATAACGATCCTACTCTTAAAACATTAATAAAAGGTAACTGTATGACAAAAATAAAGAAATTGGTTGCATTTCAGATAATTTTCTGTTACTTTATTGTTGAGTTTTGAATATTCTATATTCTTAGAACAAATCAAAATTTGTGTTATTTTTTAAAGCATATGACTGTTAGTCAATTGTTATATTCACAAGTAATAAATTTTTTGACTAATATGCTGAACTATGTAAATTTATCAAATTGTCTATTATAAAAATGAAATATAGAATGCATGCTAAAGTAACCTTTAATGTGGACTGATTTTATTTTGGCAAAAATATAATCAAGATTGCCGATATTTACTTAAGTTATATTTGCAATTTGCATAATTTATGCGTTAAAATGTATTGAGTTATTAGTTATATGAAGTACTTTTGAGACCTGTATTCTCGTAATCAAGACATTTTACTTTATTAATTTAAAAGGTGTGCTTAAATGAGTTTAAGAAACATTTTGCCGAAAGACATAGAAAACTAAAGTTTTAAGGGAAAATGTCATACTGCATTTAACTCATTATCTACACTATTAAAGTCCGAAGGTAAACGAATGTACCTTTTCATCTAAGCGACCTAATTTTCTCACAAACCACACGACGCAGAAACTCGCCGACGGTACCAAAATTTCGGGGATGGTCCGAGTTATTTGTTTTGACCATTTATATTCCGATGTTCCAATTGGTTAAAAAGATATTAAAAACCTTAAAATGCATAATTAGTACCATTTTTGATCACCAGGGGAAAATTCGAAACTTATTTTTTTTCCAGATGTTTTTAAAGCGCAATCTAATTTTTTTCACGAGACTCACAAAAAATAATTATAGGTTAGGAAAGATCATTTATTTTGCCACGATATGCTGTAATTTATTTTACAAAATAATTATATTTTGTATTTTTTACGATATTTTTAAAATAAGTCTATACACTATATAAAAGTTCATGCTTTTCTCTTTTAGAATCAGTCATTTAAAAAATTTAATGACAAAAACTTTTTTTTTACGATTTTTCAAAAAATATTCAAAATTTTATTTAAATACTTTATAACTTCTGTATTTATAAAAATAATCTCACAAAACTTTTTTTCCGCTGTAGAACAATATTATACGTAATCTGTACAAAGATTCATAAATATCTTAAAAATTACGGTTTTAAAAAAATGTTTTTCATTCCCCCCCTTTTGCGAAAAATATGTAAACATTACTTTTTTAAAGTTTTTTGATTAAAAATTACCGTTGTTTGCAATCGATATATGAAGTTAAAAAGCATTAACTTAAAAATGAAACCGAAAATTTTTTTTTTAACTTTAACAAAAACCAAAATGAGAAATTGAAAATATCTTCTGATATTTTAAAGGTATTTTTACTGCTCTTCCCCGAAGGAATGCACAGCGCGGATGTTAAACCCGTTGCTTTATAAAATGTTAGTTCCCAGGTATGAAACTGAAGAGGAAGAGACATTCAATCTCGCATTACGCTACTTCTTAAACTTTAAAATTTTTTTAGTGGAATGTAAAAGGTTGAAATTAAAATAAGATATCAAAATGTTTTTATCAGATCGTTTTTTTAATGTTTTTTTCAGTGCATATACATATATATATATATGTAAGGATAATTAGATTAAAAATTAAATTCCTTATCTATCACTTGACTCATCTTTCTCAGTTCCCATCTTCAAGTATCAAACTAATCACCCATTTATTTCTTCCGAACATATGGCCTAGCCAATAAACATGTCTAATTCCAGATCGTTAGATTTAATAGTCAACATATGTCAGCATTAACTTGCAAGCACCTTCTTCAAAGCAGCGATACTTACCATATGTTTTTCAAGTGTTATCCACTTAAAACCACCACCATGGCGTGCTTTTTCCTCCCTGCTCTCAGAGTCAGAACAGATGTACAATTGAAAGAATATAGGTCGTCTTTTCACTATTCTAACTTTAATCTGATTCTGTCTTAAAAATCATGACAGAATTAAACCCGGCAGGATTTACTTGCTAATATAGTTCGAAATGTTTAACTTAAATCAGTTCTTAAAGTTAAAGAATTTTAAAAAAAAAAAAAAAAAAAACGAGCGCGAAGTATGCCAGATATTGAAATAAATGCTGCGAATAACGATTACGGAACTCCGTCAAACAATATTTCTCTCTTTGCTGAGGATGTCAGATTGCCGAAATAAAAAATAGTACGGAAAAAGAAAAGCGCTAGTAATCCCCGGAAGAGCATCGCTCTTAACACCAAGAAGAATGCAGTGTTTACTGCCGAACGTTATTTCTTCCGTTGCTGAAGAGACCAGCAAGTTTGCCATGAAAGAACCAACTTTCGAATGGCGAAAAAAGAAACAAAACAAAAAGAGAAGCGTGAATTCCCCAACTCAGTGATGAAAGACGTCAATCCCTTCCACCAGAATAATAATAAAAAAAAAATCTTCTCCAAATAGTATTATGATTTAGTTCCAGTGATACAATGATGGAAGGACCAATATTGAAAGAAAAATAAAAGAAAAAAATCTTCGCCGGAAAGTCTGCACGATAATATTGAGAATTTGACCACCATATAATAGTGAAGTACCAACATTGAAAGAAAAATAAATTAAATTTTACTAGTGAAATAACGTGACAACAGCATCTGGATTAATGTTGACCAAGGAGTTCTGCCGTTGCAAAGTGGAGGTCAGTTAAATTGTATATTTCCAATTTTAGTAACATTGAAGAACTGAGTTTTGCTGAACAGAACTTTACGAAAAAGAATAATATATGATATGATATGGTATTTAATTTTTATAATATAGTTGTGTTATAAATGAGATATTTTCTTTATATTTTAATTGAGAAAACAAAAGTATATAGGTTTAGTCATACAAAATTTTGAGAAATTTTAATATACTTCTCATAATTTTATCTTAACATGTCGAATGAGTTAAGAGGTATGATAGAATTTGGTGTTTTAAAGTGAAAGATATAAATTAAGTTTTTAGAAAAATGACTAATGAGAGAACTAATACTAGAGATATTGATTTTTATAAGAAACAAAAGTAAAGTCAAGTTGTATTCTTTTTCTCCATTGAATTCAATTGTTTTGTTAATTATTTTATTCAGCAGTAATCTTATTGCATGTCATTTAATTCTTTTATTTTGAAATTGTGTGTTTTGTTATACCGGCCATATATCAGGATTCACTATTTCTCGAAATTTTCCTTATCTAAAATTAAAATTAATTTAATAACTTGAAGCTTATTTTTGGATATTACACAATGGATAAGCGAGAATACAATCATTATAATTTTGTATATGTCTCGAAACATTAAGAGGACAAACTTGTTTAGTTTGATATGTACACCTCTCATTGTTTCTTATCAGCATCCCTGAACATCTGTGAGTTGATGATGCAGATTTCTCAGAGAGATGTGTTCAAAATTAAGTAAGGTGATACAGTTTTATTAGTGAATGTGTGATGCAAGAGAAACTCAAGAATTTTTGTCTATGAAACGTATTTTTAGAAGGTTACGGAAAGATTCAAAATATTGCATGCGATATTAAGTTACAATGAATATATATTGTGAAAAATTTTCAGAAATACTAAAAGTTATTGCAGTGAGTCAACTTTTCCGACTCAAAATAATAAAAAAGAGCTCTTATATTCTTATGTTCTTATAATTTTTATATTTTATAACGTATATGAAATAAAACATTGTTTATTGTGTTGGGTAGTGCATAGAAGTTGTGTGTTATACACCGTTTTCATATTATTAATAATTTCATTTTATTAGTGTCTATATATATTATTTTTTTATCTTTTTAAAAAATGTATTTCACATATATGCAAAATGTGTGTAATAATATAAGGTATTACTACGATGGCGCCAGAGTAGATTTTTATACAAAATTATTATTTTAACATTTGTATGATTTCATGTATTTTTATATTTACTATCTTATTGTTTGATATATTATTTTCCAACATAATTTTTTTGAAGATATCTACCAGCTATAATACGAATCTATTATTATGAAGGAATAGGAGGAAACGCGCGAGCTCTTATTCTAGATATCGAATAGATTTAAACAAGCTAATCTTCAATTATATGTATGGAAATTCATTTTTATCAATTAATTGTCATTACTGTGTTTGTTGTTATAGTTTCGTTTATTGTGTTGCTTTTTGATTTTAGTATTACTATTGCTTAAATATTTCTACTGTGTTTAATATGTCTTTCTAAATAATGTTATGTATTGTTTTGTATTTATTGAAAATTGATTAAGTTTGTAAAGAGAGAAAAAAACCACGCCATGTGACTCCGTTTTAAAATTGGGGGCAAATGTAAGGATAATTAAATTAGATTAAAAATTAAATTCCCTATCTAGCACTTGACTCATCTTTCTCAGTTCCCATCTTCAAGTATCAAACTAATCACCCATTTATTTCTTCCGAACATATGGCCTAGCCAATAAACATGTCTAATTCCAGATCGTTAGATTTAATAGTCAACATATGTCAGCATTAACTTGCAAGCACCTTCTTCAAAGCAGCGATACTTACCATACGTTTTTCAAGTGTTATCCATTTGAAACCACCACCATGGCGTGCTTTTTCCTCCCTGCTCTCAGTGTCAGAACAGATGTACAATTGAAAGAATATAGGTCGTCTTTTCACTATTCTAACTTTAATCTGATTCTGTCTTAAAAATCGTGACATATATATAATCCAAAACATAAAAATACACAGATAGTTAGAACCTAAGATAACTATACTAAATAGGAAGAAATAGGCACAGTGATACTATAACAAACTCCTAGCCTTAGGAACCAAGATTGCATATTTAAACAAGTTTTAAGGCTAGCCAATCTTCACCTGTAGTTTGTCATACTACGTACCAAGAGAAAAGGAAAGAATAACATTTGGAGGAATTTAAACATTATTATAAAATCACTAAACTAATAAAATATAATTATATAAAATTATAGCGCGCGCGCCTACTAGTATTCACATTATAGATATATAGGCTTTCCCCCATACTGTTTTTTTTCTTCTAACTTATATATATATTTATGTTTAATCAAACATTCAGAAAAAAGCAATCATTTCAATAGTTATCTGTAAATTTTTCTTTTATTTATTACTTATAGAAATTTGATTTTAATAAATGTTTTTTTAAAAGGATTATTTCTATTATTTCATTACTAAATGAGTTCTTTGTTTATAAAAAGTACATCGTCTATTATTTTGGATCAAAATACATTTGAGACATTTTGAGCTAACTATATATAACTATTGATTGATTCATGAAAATCTGAAATCTATTTTATTTTTTTAGATTCTTAGAAACTAACTATTATTAAAAAATGATGAACATTTTGTTTTACTCTTAGCATCAGAATCCTTTTTTCTATTTATTGCTTCACATTAATAATTTTTTAGTTCTAACGCAATATTTTTTTTATAAGTCATACATCGAAATTTGTAGCTATATGTTATCTGTGAGAAGTAGGGGAAGATAGAACAATAATTTTACACTAAAAAAACGTGTTTGGCCTATAGAGAGGGGAAAGAAACCCGTCTTAAATCAAAAATAAGTGGAATGGAAAAAATTTTGAAGAAGGAAATCTTTTGACATAATTTTAGAAATGACTCGCATTGTGCGCGTACACACAGAAATGCTGGTGTCACACACACACACCCCGAGGAAAAGAGAAAGCCCGATCAACGCTGTGCTAAGCGGTGCGGTTGAAAGTCATTTTCAAAATGAGTATTAGAAGTTCTGATTTTGTGAAAGAAAGGGAAAATTTATAAAAGTAGAGATAGCCCGTGCAACGCTGGGCCATGCAGCTAGTTTCTTTAAGAAATTAAATGTCTACATGGAAATATTTTGAAAATAGAAAAATTAAAAGATTACAATTTGTAAAACATTTTAAAAAAGTTCAAAATTAAACTTGATTTTGATCTTTTTAAAATTTTAATATAACTATGTACTAAAAAGAATGTTTTTGTGAAATATTTTTAAGTGCAGAAATTATAAAGTGCACATTTATAAAATGTTTAATATGTAATTGAAGGTATAAACTCTTATTACACACACTATTTGATATTGTATTTTAAATTTCAATACTTCAGTATCTACTGACAATTCATATATCTTATTTTTCTTGATAGGAGCCATTCTCGAGGCCATCGATATAGACATTATAGCAGATCTAGGTCTCGTAGTCCTAGGCACAGAAGATAGTAAGTAATTTAAAATATTGCTAGAATTAGCAAACAGCATTTATATTGCTTCATTGAAAAATAATTTGAATGTAAATTTTTATTTTTCAGCTCAAGAAGCAGAAGTAGAAGGTGAGTAATAATTAAATATTTTCTTGTGTATGTTGATCTTATTGATATGCATATGCTTAATTTGGTTTTGATACATTTTGTTAAATCCCATTTGAAATGAATAGTAACACACTTAAGTGATATGCTTATTTAAAATGTATAGTATTTATCAAACTTTAAAATAAGCAAGGATTGTTATTTTTTTTTAATAATAAGTTTTCATGTCTTATGAAATAAGCACCCTATTTATTAATGTTATACCTGATTTCTATTAAGTATGTTAAAAGTACTGATGAAATCTTCTAATACATATATATAAATAACCATACTGATAAATGTATGTTTTATGTAAATTTCTGTGTTTGTGAATTTTTCTTTCAGCCGTTCATACTCACCAAGACATTCATATTCTCCTCAATATAGCCCCCGTCGATCATATTATGACGACTATTACAGATATGGTGGTAGCAGCAAAGGACGTTATTCAAGATACAATCGATCCCCTTTGTCAAGTCGAAGAAGGCATGTTGGAAACCGAGTAAGTATTTTAAATGTTGTATTGTTTTTTGATAATTAAATTTAATTATAGTCATTTAATTATAATTGTATTATAATTCTATATTTGAAGTTCTGAATTATGCCTTGTGTTAAAAACAGGACAATCCTGAACCTAGCAGATGCTTGGGGGTATTTGGATTGAGCTTGTACACTCAGGAAAGAGAACTGAGAGAGGTATTTGGAAAGTACGGGCCTATTGAAGATGTACAAGTGGTCTATGATGCTCAGGTACTTTATGTTTATTTTTAATTTTTCTTTCAGTAATGGTTTGTTTTGATGTTTCTTATTTATTTATTTATCTATCTCAGAGTGGCCGATCTCGAGGATTTGCTTTTGTGTATTTTGAAGACACAGAAGATGCTAAAATGGTATGTATTTGATATGAACTATTTAAATTTAAGCATTCTATGCATTTTCTTTGAAATGAAAGCTTTTTAAAAAGCATTTTTGTTTTCTGGTAGGCTAAAGATCGATGCAATGGTCAAGACATAGATGGCCGTAAAATTCGGGTTGATTTTTCCATCACCAAAAGAGCTCATACACCTACACCGGGAATTTACATGGGGAAACCAACATAGTAAGTATATATATATGTATATAAATCCAACTTTTCTGTTTATGTGCTTTTAATTCTTGATTATGTAAAGTGTTTTTAGCATCCTTTTTTAGTTAATTGCAGTAAGATAAGTTTAAAATTTTATGATTTGTTAAATCTTTTTTGTGACTCACTGTTTAAATTTTATATAGAATTGTCAGTTTCTTTGTATAAATCTTAGTAATGTTTGAATATTTCCCTAATAACTTTATTAAATAATTGGTTTATTTTTTTAAAACATTCAGACCCTCTCTTAAAAGATTGTATGGTATGTACAAGCACATAATATTAATATAATATTTACTCCATTTAAAAAAATATTGCTTGCAATTATGCTTTTAAGATTTTGAAGTTCTCAGTTGAATTTTTGTTTTACTTCAGTAGTGCATATATTTGTAACTAACACTAGATTTAATAAAATTTGTTCAAGAATTCTTGTCCCACATCTGAATAGTATCAAAATATTTCTTTTGTACCTGATTTATTTTCATTTTTGTTTTGAGTCGTTTATAGTTTTAATTACTAGAACTATTGGTGTCAATATTCACCATTTAAGATAATATTCTAAACTGTAAGTGGAGAATTTTGAAAATTCTAGTCAATATGTAAAATGTTTATTTTTCTATTTATATGTATTCCTTATGTCGGGCAATTTTTTTAAAGGCTTTTTTAAAAAAAAAATTTTTAATTTGTTATTGTTTATAGAGTTGCTCAGTTAAAACAAAAATTAATGTAAGGGTTAAAACCTCAAATATTTTATCTATACAGTGATTTGACATTTTCCGTTGAAAAAAATATATTCAAACCATCTGTTCCTGAAAGAAGCTAATCTGTATTATTATTAACAGTGATATTTGTTGTGCCATTTATAAAAGTCAAATGTTAGGAAACCAAATATTAGGTTGTTATAGCAATATTTTGAAAGGAAATTAAGGTCTCATTACTTTTTAAAGAAGTATGTTTCTTGCAAGTTATTTTTAAGAGCGTAATTACTTGTGATATTTTCTTGTCTTATAGATTTGAAATATGTATGGAAATGAAGTATTTTTCAAAATATATAATCATTTTACTTTTTTCTAAAAAAATTTTCCTTGTCATTATTTTTAGAGTGCCTGGATATTAACCCTTTAACTGCTATGTGTAAATATATGCTCCTCAATCAGTTGTTGCATTAATTCCCCCTGTCGTATAATATACGTCTTTTTGAATTGCAGACCTTTAGATTGCACTTCTATCTGTAAAACTATTCTGAAGGTTTGGAATGCAATACAATGATTTGTATTTGGTAAGAGTTTACTTATTCATGTGGTCTTTCTTTTCCTCCAATACATCACACAGCTGTGCATTCCTGTTTGAAGAACAGTAGCATTGCGTGAAGTGAGTCATGCAAATTTTCCTTGACAGTTAAGGAGTAGTAGAAATAGGGGTTAATCTTATGTGCTAGTTTTTGAACCATTAAAAATCATCCAAAGTAAATTTTAAGAATTGCAGCTATTTTATTTTTAAAATATCTATTGTTGCACTATTTGTTTGATTTATATTTTTTTGTTATTGATAATCTTATAAAGAGATAAATCAGTAATGTGTATTTTGGATCCCATTAATGTGGAACTGTAACCAATGGGAAGAATGCTAGGGTGTTCTGGTGGTATAAGAAGAGATCTCATTGAGATATATGATTCAGTTAGTTGTATCACTTATGATTAATTTTAGATTTATAACTAATCTTTATGGCTTATTAAATATTTTTCTTTAATATATTTTTTGTTTTATTAACTTCTCCCATTTATTTCTTTTTAGTCCAAAATTTGCTGGTCATAGAGATGGAGGTTATCGAAACCATTCCCCTTCACCTTATTACAGCAAACATCGATATTCCCGTTCAAGATCTCGCTCCTATTCACCCCGTAAGTACGGGTTCTACTGATGGAATGGGGAGATCATCAGTCTCTGATGCTATCTTAATTATCTTTAGTTAATGAATAAGTGTATTCATGGACTTTTTACATGTATTCGGCACTTTAAGTGTTTAATATATTTCTTATGTGAATATTCTCTACTTTGGTAGCATTCAGCTTGTACATATGCTTCATTAATGTCATTTGTCTATTGTTATTAATGTAGAAATAGTTCATAATTACACTTTGTATGGCTCTGAAATTTATTTCAATATTACTCTTAACTTGGTGTATAAGGGCCTATTTTGTGTTTCTGTATATTGAGAAAGTCATATCTTTCTTTCATCTTGATAAAATAAAATTGACTGATATTGATCTTTGTTTTTGTTTGAATTTCTAAGGGCACTTGGAAAGAAGAAATTTATGAAGAGTAAAAATCTTCATTATGAAGATGTTTCTAAAATGCTTTGAAGCTGAAAAATAAGTTTCACGTTAGAAGCTGTAGGAACAAAGGAATAGGAAATAAGAAAACACTGAAGTTAAGATTATGAAGCTTAAAATATGAAAATGTATGGGCTTGAAAAAATGGGGTTATTTTGAAGCTGAAGATATGAAAAAAGAAGCGAAGTTATACTGAAGACTGACATGATGAAGGTGTGAAATCTCTTTGATGTTTGCTTCAATCAGTAACCAAACATCAAGTGAGCATTTATAACCTTTTTAAGCAGCCCCCCAATTTTTTTGTTTTTATATTTTGACCTAAGACTTAAAAATATCCATTATGTTCATTTTAAATTTTATTAAATTGTTTAGTTCTATTTTAAGCCAAACTGAACCCTATTTTCTTTCCTCCCTTCATATTTGAAAGGGTTTTTAAATCCAAAGCAATTCATAAAGAAATTTAACATTTTACTGTAATTTCTCATTGAGGCAATGCAGCTAACTGTATAAGGTGTCTTGATAGGGCACAATGAAATCTAAAAATAACTTAATGTGAAGGTTATTTTTATAGTTAACATTGACAAATTGAATATGCTGATTTATTTAGTTAATTTTGTATTTAAAAATCTTCAAAAAATAACTTGTACAAAATTTTGTTTTACAAATTCATTAATTTCTAAAGTTTTGATCCTTATTTTATAATTTTTAAATTGGAGAAATGTATAAATAAATCTAGAGAATGAAGTGAGAGAATGTTTTATTTAGAATAAATTGATTACTTATGTGGGAAAGTTTTTCACCCTTTTAATCATGTCAAATGTTAAGAGTGCTGGCAGGATAGTTAAAAAAAATAGTTTCACCCCAAATTATTGAAAAACTGCTTTTGTGTTTTACTTACAATTTCCTAATTAGTTGTCCTCTTTTTAGAAAGCACTGTAAAATATGTGTAAGTATTTCCGCATATTGGTCTTTCATGCCAATGTTGGAAACTTTTATTTCTTCAACTTTTAAGCCTTTTGCAATATGATACAGGAAAGTTATTCGCTGAATTTAATGTTTGTTTTCCAAAATGATAAAATTGCATAAAATCTTTATTTTATTTTCAGGGAAATTTTCATAATCATTGTATTTTTTTATTGTATTCAAAGGTATTCTCAATTTTTTGAAACATAACAAGTTCAAGAATACAATGGTAACTCTTCCAAAATAAAAGTTAAAAATTTCTTATTAACTGGGATTTAAAACTAATGTAATCTTCAATTATTTTATAATTTTTTTTAAAGTACCAAAGAGTGTACTCTTTTTTTTAAAATACAATCTAAATGGTATTTTGATTCATATTTTAAGGCTTCTCTTTATTAAAAAGGTATATGATATAAAAGATGCATTGTAATTTATGTGACTTATGCTAATTGAGTTTTAATTTTACAGATAGTAAGTAAGGTATTTTTAGTCTTGCATAATTACGTATATCTTGTTAAGGTGTATTTTAAATTCCATAGTACAAACACCAATATCTTAAAATAGTTAGTCTCAATATATTACTCTTTTCTAAAAATATTGATTTCATGTAAAATATGCTCTTTTAAGGATGTAGTAATTGTTTGCTTATGGGAAACTAATAGCTGTTGCTTGATTATTCTTGTACCGAGTTATGCAAGGTTTCGAACACAATTTTGCATTGCAAAGTAATAAGTGTGTTAGATATTAAATTTGAACTATTCTTCAAGAAAATGAAGCATTTTCACATCCAAATTTCTGGAACTTCTTTTGAAAACATGTTTTGCACGACATTTATAATTTGGTTTCTGGTTGAATCCTGATTTATATCTGAATTTTTTTCTGGTAAACTATCAAACCTTTGAGGTGTTGGATTGAAAGGTAAGTTCCATGATTTCACAAATTTTACATGAATATTTTGATAAAACTATTGCAATAGTAAATGCCTGCTCATGTGTATATATTCAAATCACCCAAGTTCCATTTCAGATGAAATCATATGAAGCTGTGTGTTAATCAAGCATTCTTCCCAAGATTTTAAATCTATAATAAAGGAATTACAATCTATTTGGCTCCATTTATTTAAATATGCTTACTGTTTCTATCATAAATTCAAGGGGGAAAAAAGACATGGTTTTTGTTTCAAAATATATATTTTTAACTTATGTGAAGTATTAGGTATTTCCTTAAAAGATTCTCAAACATTTTGTATTAGAGTCAGTATTTAGATTGACTGTACATAAAATGACACAGATTTGATTTTAATTTCCTTTTTAAAGAAAAATTTGATTTTATTCCCATTTTTAAAATTATTTTTTTTTTTGTATGGGACATTCTGCTCAGAATCTTTCCTTAAATTATGCATAAATTACAAAGTGTTTTAGAACAAAACTTATTTTAACTATGCTCTATTTACTACAATAAATTGGTTACGGGACATTACTTTTCACATTTTGCCAATTAATGATAAAAATTAAGTTATTCTCTGTTGCATTACTATTTACTATGCGGTCATTTGAAAAATTAATGTATTGGATACAAATGTAATTTTTATAAGTTATATTTATGTTAAATATAATCTATTTCATTTTCAAATCCTTTTCTATCAATTTTAAAAGTTGGAGCAGCTATTTTTTTGGCACTTTTTGTAACTATGAACTATTTTTTTCAAATGCATACATGTTAATTTTTACACTTTTTAAGTCTTTCAGTGTGCTTCAAGGTCTAGATTGATTAATTTTTGCAAAATTTCCAGTATCTGTATCATTTTCTCCTACAGTTATTTACTGTTTGATATTGACAACCATAATATTAGTAGACAAAAAACTGTAGAGCTTGTTTTCATTATGTTAAAAAAATTCATTTGTCCTTCCTCGTATTTTATTAGCTATTGTTTCCTGATTCTTGGATGCAGCTTCATGATGGGGAAACATTTATTTATTTATTTTTCTTCCTCTGTAGCAACTTATAACTCAAAAGGCATTTGTATTCTTTGTGTTTTTCAAAGCAAAATATCCTTTAAAACACTTAAAAGTGTTACAATAGGGAAATTCAATTGCATTGCCACATCCCGAAAGGAAAGTGTGAATTTTTTTTATGTATGTAGTATTCACATTTGTGACTGGAAGGTATGGTATTTTCCTTCATGTGTGATAACTCCAAAGTATATCATATATGATAAATCAAGTAGCAGTTGCTCAGAATGAGTTTTCAGGGATAATGTTCAGTTAATTGTAATAAGGGCTTAAGTACTTTTTAAGTGTATAGTAGAACTTAATGTACCTATGTCATTGCCCCCTGATGATGCCACTCTAGAGTCTTATAGCTGAGTAATTCGAATGTGGAAGGACTAAAACATTTCATTAGTATTCTAGCTTCTGGTGAAAAAAGAGCTTGATTCAATGCAGTAGTGCACACAGGAATTTTTCAAGGGGGGTCCGGGGTCGAAAGTTCACCATTCTTGTATCATGCTCTTTTTGATTGTCGATTTTCGGGAACAAAACACAGTAGTAAAAAATAATTATTGAATAAATAATTAGCATTAATTAATAAAATTAATCATTAATAACAAATACTTAATTTAAATTTTGCACACTATAAACTTAGAACTATAATCAATTAAGAAAAATCGAAGGCTTTGGGGTCTGGATCCCCGTGTGCACCACTGATGCAATGCAATAAAGTCTTTTTGCCCCAGTATCTGATGTCAGTAGTGAAGCGAACTGCAGACTATACTCCATTGTGATTACTTATTTTAACTGTACAAAATGTCCAGTTCAAAGTGGTTTTTTTTTCAAATTCAAACTTGTTTGGGAATTTCACTAGAAAAAATATTTGGTAACTCATTTTGAAAGAATGTAAAAAAATGTGGGATACTCTGAAAATTTTATTTAATTTATGTGAGATATGTTAAAGGAAAAATTGTGGGTTATGTCATTTGTATAAAGTTATTTATATATTTGGCATTAGAAAAGGGTGCTTTTTTACTTTTAAAAGCTAATGAAATACTTCCTTATAACTGTATATGAAGTTTGCACAATAAAGACTAAAAAAGATTTTTTTTTATATCTATGTACTAGATGGTTATTGCTTGGTTGTAGTGTTGATTGCAATTTCTAACTTGCCTAATGGTTAACTTCTGTATTTAATACTTTTTTTCCCTTAAATGTAATCTGAGTTATTTCACTGTATTTTTTTAAGGCATTTTATTGGAAAGTCATTACTTTATTGTATGTAACTATATACATGCAATTAAATTTACCAAGTGTTTATACATGAAGTCTATTCAGAATAAAACACTACAAGTTTCCTTATCAAAATATTCAGTGTGCAATTTCCTTCAAATTTATTCAAATATTCGTTTGTATATCATGCATTTTATAAAATTTAAAATATTTATGCATTACATTAAGAATTTGAAATGACAATCTTGCATTATTTTACATTGTATTTTCAAAAGTTGACAGCTATGCAAAGGAAAATTTTAAACAGTTTTCTTGCTATATGAAACATTCTTCTTAAAATGTTTTGGTTGTGCATTTTATTGTCAAATAATTCAGTTTTTCTCACAGTATTCCATTAATGACATATATCTCTCATATTGTACATTTAATTTTATATTCACCTATGTTGAAAATTCATTTTTTTTTCATTTTGTACAAAATAATAGGAGCTATTTAAATGTATTTTTCTTTGAAAAATACATTTGCAACACTGATATTTTGATTTAGTTATCCTATTGAGAGAATTGAAGAGAAGAAATGCTTTATATAAGATCAAGATAACATTGGAAATTTAAAATGTGGAAAATTGATCAAAATATTAGAACTCCTGTTTTGCTTCTTTTAATTCTTAGTTTATATATATATATATGTCACTAACACTAAATTAAAAGAATTTCAGAAACGCTCCTTCATAATTTTTGCATCAGTAAACGGTTTCATATGATCATTAATAATATAACAAACTTCACATATGATCTCTGTTCCTGTTGTGACATTACCACTGAAAAAACACTTTGTTGCCATTGTAAAGAATATTCAATAAAGCCTATTTATATCTCTTGAAAGAGATCTTGGAGGGAAAGTGTCATTGAATGATAACTGTTTACTGGCATTTTTAAGTGCCGCACTTTCGTGGCAAATCAAACAAGTACTGATTCATGTTTGTTTTTCACCACAAAACAGTCAACCGCCAAAACGTTCGAATATTTTCGCTTGCAAGGTATGAAGAATTGTTAAAAATTAGTTCCACCCATAAAATTGTCGCTACTCTTCTGTTGTCACTAACCGTAACCATTACCCACGATGGCTTTTTAGTGATTAATGCGTTCATTTATGTATTATAAAAAACCTATTAGACAAATGGAAGTATTGAGAATTAAGTATCTAATCTCAAATCTTTATTAAATATTTCCTCCTGGACATGAGCCAACTGATTATTTATTTTATATATTAGTCCACCTATGCATGGCAGAGGTAGATGATCATAAACTTGGTCATTATGGACACACACAGCCATAGTGCAGAAATCAAAACATAGTGTTATGTCGCATCTTATATTCGACTAGCCGCATTTAGCTAACAAAAGTGAAAGCATAGATTGCAACTATAATGGGTGGAAGGTTTTGATGAGGCAAGATTATTTTCTTTATTATTGTATAAACTTGTTAAATTATTCCTGCGAGCTTTTCTCCCAAATTAAAACTGCAATATTTTAGCAGAACCCACAACATTCTTTAGCCAGAAATGAATAAAATACACTGACATTAAATTAAGGGATGTTTTCAATAATATCCAAGTTAATTATTACACGTCTGATAAAAACTGACATCAATTTTCATTTGAATTTTTTAGCTGTTTTAAAACATTTGATGCGAATCGAATGAAAATCTTTGCTGTGTTATGGATACTCCCCACTTTTTTTCAAAAAAACTTCTGGGAGACAGTAATAGTAAAAGTAATTTGTTTTATTTTCAGATTATATTTTTAAGTTAATTCTGAAAATAAAAGTCAAACTAGCTATTATTTTATAATTTAAAAAATTAGGAACTTTTGGAATTTTTGTAAAACTTTTATAAAATGTTCAATTTTTTAAATTATTTTATGTGATTTATATTTCTTAGATTATTGGGAATGAAACTTAGTATGAAATTGCTACTCCTTTTCCTTGTTAATTTTTAATAATTATTTGTCTAGCTAAACCTAGAAGAAACATGAAAATTTTAAAAAATATTAGTTGTAACATTTTCTTTAAAATAATAAAGATCTCCTACCTAAATCCATATTAACTTTACATATATGAAAGTATTTACAAAAAATATTTCGAGACTATCTTGAACAGAAAAAAAATAGAAAACACATTTTCAAAATGAAAAGTTGGCGAAAAACACTTTTAAAGTTCTTAAATAGATAAAACAATAACTATTAGTGCCTGAAAACTGATTATCAGATCTGAAATTTGGGGGCAAGCTTCCCTAAAAAACTAATGGCAAGAAAACGCTAAAGAATTTTTTTCGATATTTTTGTCGTTTGTAGAGTATTGAATAGTCTTAAAACTTCTTTAAAAAGTTTTACTATATTATACATGTAACATACGATATCTATTTTTCTTTGATAACAAATCTTTTGCACTTAAATGAAAGGAAACTTGTCTTGTATGACTCACATTTTTGTAAAAAAGTGTCTAAATGCCATTGAATTTAGAAAACCAATTGGTTCTGCTGCATCATAACAATGTAATATTCCTGTATCCTTAGAATCTATCTTAAAATAGTTCATCTAGTAGGTTTTAACATAAAAGAACTTTTATTAAATTTTTATTGTATAATAGTTTTTGTAATTCACGTTTTACATATTTAGAGAGCTTGATTTTTAAATATCGTTGCTTGTATTTTTAACATTTTGTGAAATCAAAATTTTGTTACCACAAATTTAGGCTTTACATCTTTTTGGTTACTTTTTTACTCCTAATTAATATTATGATAAATATTAATATTATTTAAACAAAGCATACAAATATATATATATATACTTTATAACATTGCAGTGCCTTAAAAAACAATTTTTACAATTACGAAGTTATGCAAATTTTTCTAATATGTTTCAAAAGAAATCTTAGAGAGTATAGAGATGGCTAATATATTCCTTTTGTAATACAACTTTTATTGTTCAAAGAAAGGGCATCTAAATGTATCGTCTTTATATAAAGTAAACACATTTTTTTTTGTTTGCCCCATTTTTTTTTTGTATCTTCTGATTTGATTAAAAATTCAATTCAGAGACAATGGAGATATAGGCAAATTTTCACTCGCTCGAAGCGACCTTTTCCTTGTGATTCTAAAGAGTAAATTCGTATCATTTTCAACGAAAGAAATTTTTACAGAGAATAAAAAGTTTTGTAAGTGAAGTGTAAAACTGAGATGGGGTAAAAAAAAAATCCATAAAAAGTTTTTCTGACAGTAAATTCAGATGACATCAAGTCATGATTAAAAGTAATTTCCTTCGAAGTATGGAATTAATAATTGTAACAGAGGAAAGACTACCGTGCTAACTACATGTAGAACTAAGCGCTACAGCTTTCCCCTCTCGGAGGCAGTAGCTTGGCGCACTTGACGGGGTTTTTGAATTTTATTGAAACACATTAATAATTTTTTCACGATCACTGAAAATTTCATTTGTGCAATATTTTTGCTAAAGGCAATCGTAAAATAATGATACATATTTATTACTAGCTGGTATACCCGTTCTTCGCACGGGTGAACTGAAAAATTAAACAACACCGATTGAAGGAAAAAGAAGTTTTTAATGAGTTAATTTTATGTGAATTGCAAATTAAACGAAAGCTTTTTGCATATCTCAGCTAAACAAAAAAGAGAAAACAAAACACCTTTGTTAAATTTTAAGTCTGTTGATATAATAGCTGATAAAAAGGATTTTTTTTATTTATAATTCCTCGTAACACTCTTGAGGGTCGATTTTTGAAAATACCTCCCTAAGCTGATCTCTGCTCAGCAAAAGTAACACATTGTTGAAAGTTTTGCGTAATGAACGCTTAAAGTAGTGTAAATAATTTATATCTGAAAGTGTAATACATTAATATTACTTTCTGTTGTATTTATTTTATTTAAAAATTGTAATATTCGCAAGCAACGCCGTTTCTTAAATTATAATGGCGATTCAATGAAAAACATAGCGAAATGTTAACGATAGAGTCAAGTAGGCAAATGCCTAGCTACTTTCGTAGCTCGAGCTTTGTAAGACCCGCCGTGTAGGGGGGCGATGCACGTTAATACTTTATCCAACCGCATTATGATTTACTGCAGTTTTTTTCATACAATATTTTTTTTTGGATCACTACATTTATAAATTAAGGGATATACAAAAACAAAATACTCCACTTTGGAAAATTTAATCCGTTAGAGCTAATAAGTTAAAGATATTCCACTGTAAAATTAATTATATACACCGTTCACTTAAAATAAGTAGTCAAATCATTTTCCAAGGTCTTCACTAACATACAAAAACATAAGACACTTAAATTTTAACAAAAACTATTTTTTCGGGACAAAAATAATAATCTTTGCATTCCACTGAAACCCCAATATCTGCTACAAAACTATTCGGCTTCCCCGCTAAAATACTCATCATAGAACCCGTGCTGCCACATACATCTTGGAAGAATGGATTTCAATGAATATTCCTGCTACGTATTGGTAGAATATTCCTTCTAAGTTGGTGTGGTAGTTACGAGAAGGGGATGCCAGCTGAGGTGTCGTCCACGTCACTTGACCATGGTTCGAAATTACGTGGTACGTTGCCAAAAGCCCTCGTGTAGCTGAACAGTGCGATGTTAATATTCACTCACTCACACCAAAAAATACAGTACAGTAGTTATAATTATTTTTATTCTTAAAAACGCAATATCCGCCTATTCAATTAAAATTATAGCGTTATAATTAACTACTAACCACCACAAACAAACTATGAAACATGTCCAAATGAGAAAAGAGAAAGTTTATCTTTAAGTACCAGACAAACTATGCAAACATGTCCAAATGATGTAGTGTGAAATATATCAAAAACAAGAAATAATAGATAATGATAGATAGATAATATATATATATATATATATATATATATATATATATATATATATATATATGATGTAAATATATATATATGTTTATTTACTTTAAGTACCAGAACCGAGAAATTTTGAATTTTCTGTATTTAATTACAACTGGTTTATTTTGAAAAAGATCAATTTCTTACTACCAAATGTGCATTAAAATAAACGAGATTTATAACAACCTCTCCCTTCAAAACTTAGTTTTATTCTGAAATAAAAAAAATACTGGCATTCTGAACTCACAGGAATTAACCTTCGCATTGCGGGGGGAGTGAGAGTGAGTTAATAGCCCCTTGCGTAGCCAAAACAAAAACGTTTTCACAAACAAAAAATAGATATATGCTGTGGTGGGCTTTTTTGCCAGAATTTTTTCATACTTGACAAATATCGTCATATTTTGGACACTTTTTATAAATTATAGCCTATGTGTTATTTTGATGTATAAGCTATATTACTGTAAAGTTTCGTTAAAAATCCATTCAGTTGTTTTTGCGTGAAAGACCCACAAACTTTCACATCTAATATATATTATAAATGTGAAAATCTTTGTGGGTCTTTCACGCAAAAACAACGTAATGAATTTTAATGAAACTTTACAGTAATATAGTTTATACATCAGAATAATACATAGGCTATAATTTATACCATAGGCTATAATTTGTAAAAAGTGTCCTAAATATAACGATATTTGTCAAGTAAGAAGGAAAAAAATTCTGCAAGCAAAAAAGCCCACGTCAGCATATATCTATCTTTTGTTTGTGAAAAACTTTTTGTTTTGGCTACGCAAGGGGCTCGCTTCTAATTAATTCCTGTGATCAGAATAATGCCTATTTTTTTATTTCAGAATCAAACTAAGTTTTGAAGGGAGAGGTTGTTATAAATCTCTTTATTTTAATGTTTTTTTTATGATTTTATTATGCACATTTGGTAGTAAGAAGTTGATCTATTTTCAAAATAACTACTTTTATCGCTTCTAGTACTTAAAGTAAATAAACTTTCTCTTTCACACTACATCATTTGGACAAACTTTCATAATTTTTTTTGTGGTTAGTAGTTAATTATAACGCTGTAATTTTAATTGAATATGCAGATATTGCATTTTTAAGTATAAAACTAATTATAATTACTGCACTGTATCTTTTGCAGTGAGTGAGTGAATATTAAGGTCGCACTGTTCAGCTACACGAGGGCTTTTAGAGACGGACCACGTAATTTTGAACAATGGTCAAGTGACGGGAACAACACTTGAGCTGGCACCCCCTTCTCCTAACTACCACACCACACCAACTTAGCAGGAATATTCTACCAATACTTAGCTTTAATATTCTTTGAAATCCACTCTTCCAAAATATATGGCATCACGGGTTCTATGATGAGTATTTTAGTGGGGAAGGCGAAAAGTTTTGTAGCAGATATTGCGTTTTCAGCGGATTGCAAAGATTATTATTTTTGTCGCAAAAAAATAGTTAATGTCAAAATTTAAGTGTCTTATGGTTTTGTCTGTTAATGAAGACTTTGGAAAATGATTTGACTACTTATATTTTAAGTGAACGGTGTACATAATTAATTTTACAGTGGAATATCTTTAATTAATTTATTAGCTCTAACGGATTAAATTTTCCGAAGTAGAGTATTTTGTTTATGTATGTCCCTTAATTTGTACATGTAGTGATCCAAAAAAAAATTGTATGAAAAAAACTGCAGTAAATCATAATGCGGTTGGTTTAAGTATTAACGTGCATCGTGCCCCTACACGGCGGGTCTTACAAAGCTCGAGCTACGAAAGTAGCTAGGCATTTGCCAATTTGACTCTATAGTTAACATTTCGCTATGTTTTTCATTGAATCGCCATTATAATTTAAGAAACGGCGTTGCTTGCGAATATTACAATTTTTAAATAAAATAAATATTAATATTAATGTATATTAATGTATTACACTTTCAGATATAAATTATTTACACTACTTTAAGCGTTCATTACGCAAAACTTTCAAGAATGTGTTACTTTTGCTGAGCAGAGATCAGCTTAGGGAGATATTTTGAAAAATCGACCCTCAAGAGTGTTACGAGGAATTATAAATTTAAAAAATCCTTTTTATCGGCTGTTAGATCTACATAGTTAAAATTTAACAAAGGTGTTTTTTTTTTTTCTTTTTTGTTTAGCTGAGATATGCAAAAGCTTTTTTGTTTAATTTTCAATTCACATAAAATTAACTCATTAAAAACTTCTTTTTCCTTCAATCGGTGTTGTTTAATTTTTCAGTTCACCCGTGCGAAGAACGGGTATACCAGCTATAGTTTATAATATATATTAGATTAATCAAAAGTATTGATTTCCAGAGCACCGCTTAAAGAACCACTCATCTATGTTCTATCGGGTGTCGGCAACGCCACGCGGTACACTTATCAGTGACACTCTGCACTACTCTGTCATTTTTTGAGTGAATGGAAGTTGAGATAAGTTTGTAATGGACCTTATTTGACAAACATTTTCAGAATTATGGACACTTAGGAATCACGAAAAAATCTGAAAGATGACTAAAGAAAATTTACAACTATTTTGTAAATTATTGAATGTCATTGCTGGATGGATTTAATTGTTTGAAGAGAGAAAATTCCATATATACTCTGCTTACCGTTTTTGGTTCTACATATCTAAGTAAAAAAATCTTTCTTTATGTAAAAATTTTTTCGAATCCGCAAAGAAATTGTTTAACAATTGAGAATGCTCAGAGTCGCGTCAAATTGAAAGTCATACAGTATACCTCTGATTTTGCAATATAAAAGTAAAGAGGTGCATGATCTAGGTTCGCATTAGAATTTTTATTTAAATATAAGAAAGGGAAATACTTATATTTTATGTTGTCTATTTCTTATTTTAAGGGAAGTTGGAAACCTCTCTCTCTATACTGACGATATTAAATTGTCTGTTTTCGATGTACCTTTTCTCAAAATCTGTTATAAGTACATGCTTTGAATTTTTCATACAATTAAAGTACACCTTTGTCATTATACTGAAATGAGCTTTTAGCTAATTTTGATTTTTTAATAGTTCTTGAAATATTTTATCAAACATTGCGAAATTTGACCCATTTTTCACATAAAAAATTTGTAAAAAATAATTTTTTTTAGTTTCTTACAAAAAGCTCATTTCAGTATATATTAGTCATCAATATAAATATATCACATAAAAAATTTACATACCTGTGAACAGTAGTTTCTCAGAAAAGGTACATCAAGATTTACATTTTGAGATAAATTGATTTTAATGTATCAGTGAGACTTATAATTGGCTAGAGGAAATAAAAAATAAAATGCTCAATTTATACAATAAAATATGCATTCTTTGGCTTATATCAGACGTTCAACTTTAAGCAAAAACGAAGTACATTTTTTGCCATTCAAATGGGCATGGCCCAGTTTCAACGATTATTTAAAAATAGGTTTTAATGGCTTCTATAATTGCCCTAGAGGTAAGGTATTTTTAGAATGGGGAAAATCTATACAATTTGAAAATGTAAAAATCTCAAACTGTCAAAAAAAAAAAAGATTTTAGCTTTCCAACATCCTATAATAAGTATGTTTAAAAATACTTATAATGTATATATGCAGTTTTAATTTATATTATTTCTGTTGGAAAAAATAGTAATATATTTTATACTGTTCAAATCTTTATGCTAAGAAATATCTAAATGGGAGGTAAAACTTAAAAAAAAATAAAACTAAATCTATATCATTGACCTCTATTCTCCAACTCTGCATGCATTATTTTTGGAAACGAATGGTTTCAAAAATGTCCTGCTTTGTTGGATTTGCAGCCTCGGGATCCTGGTGTTTTTTCCAATCCTTCGATTTAATTTTTGTCTGAATTATATTTAAAAAATTTTTTCTCATCAAAATTTTCTAATTAGAGAATTTTTTTTGTTTATGAAGTATATACGTAGAATTTTTGTGTGCAATTATAAGTGCCATATGTAATATATGCATTTCTCATTTGGGAGAACGTAGCACAGATCTAAGTAGTTTACTGCAATACTTACACAACAATATAAGCAACATCTCAAGAAGAGGTTTTGTTACAGTTCTGTGTGGATTAATTAATGCACAAAAACCATTAAGAGCGGCAGAAGAACTAGATAAAGTTATCAAAGAGGTATATGAACCAATGCAGTCTATTAGATTTGAGGCACTGTCATCAAAAAGAAAATGGAGGGAGATGTGGTGACTAACTGAAAAGAACATACTCCTATTTAATGACGATAACACTTATTAGTATAGAATCCGAACGAGTATTTTCTTCGGCAGGACAATTTGTAACAAAAATAAGAAGCCGTTTAAACGATGAAATACTGGACGAGATGTGTTTTTAAAAAGCTTCTTTACAAAAGCACAAGAAATGAAGAAATGTTTTATTTTTTAAAAATTTTGAATGAATGAAGAATGTTTTTTTATGTGCTATTTTTATCTGGTTTTTTTATGATGAATTAAGTTTTTTTTATATATTTGTTTTAATAAAATTAATATTAAAAAAAATTTTGAATTATATATATTTTCAGTTTTATTATGCAATTTCAACTATGCTAATGTGTAAATGTTTTTAATAAATAGTCAAATCCTAATCCTGGGATTCGGATAATGTAATCCCGGGATTGCAAACCCTGCTACTTTGTAACACGTTAAATCATATTGGTAGATTGGTTTGGCACGCCACAGCTAAAAGGCTGTCCACCCCTGTTCTGGATGAGTAGTAAAGTATTTAAAGTTTTTGTTAAAAAAGCAGTTCCATAATATTTTACAATTTATTGATTGTAATTAAACGATTGAAAGGTAAAGTTTTGTTTTAATTTACAGATAAAATATTTTATGAAGGTTGAAAATTAATCTCTTATAAATACTTTAATTAAGACATTTGTTTGCTTGTAAGCGCTGTGCTATTTTATTTTAACATCACTTCAAATTTAGATATTCATTTACTTGATAATCATCCTTCGAAATTTTGCGTTGGTGTCAAAAAAAAAATCAACATATTTAAAGAGACAATTTACATTGAGTTAAAAATATCCAGTTTTCTAAGGAGAACTGAAATAATTTTATTCTTTGGATTAAAATCTTTTTATTCACAAATATCTTCCATTATTTCCTTCGAATCGAATTGCAACTTATTAATTCTATTTATATCAGTGTTCCTTAAACTGTGGGGCTCGCCCCCCCCGGGCGTGATGATCCTACCAGGGGGGCGCGAGTATATCGAAAAGTCAAAATTAAAAGACTTATAAAAATTGTTAATTTACTGAAAGGAATCATAAAACAGAATACATTCTGAGATAATAAAAAATACACATTTACAATGATACAATATACTTATAAATGCATCAGTACTGCATAATGTGTATTTGATAATTAATTTAACAATACTAAGGAAAACGTTAAATAACTACTAATGACCCCATGGACTTGTACAAAGTTATATGCAAGATTTAATACTTATCGTGATAATTTATACAGTTTATAATTAAAGTAGATATACAGTTTAAAAAACAGTTACAGTTTATAGTTAGTTTTTTTATATAGTTTATAATTATTTAAAATTAATTTAGTAACTTTAATTGTAGCTTTAGCGTTAAAGTATGTTATTATTGAATTCAATACCTTGTTAATGTATGGAGGGGGGGCCATGAAAATTATGATTGAAATTTGGGTCCCGGATATTGAAAGTTCGAGATGCACTGATTTATGTAACTTGTGACAAATCTATACGGAACTTTATCACTAACCTTCTGAGACGTCTTTTTTAGGGAAATTTAATTCCCTACCTATTTCCAATCAACTCCAAAAAGAGGACAGGGATTCCTTATTATGCAGATTAGATAAAGTATTTAAGTCAAACGGAATAGTAAAGTGAGAGAAAGTAGGAGAGAGAGATTGAAGCAGGAAGGTATAATAGTGAAGTTAGAGATTTATTATTGAAGATTTCTAGATGGATAAATTAGGCACAGGAAGAGCTGAGATTCAGTGTGGTAAATATTGATTTATAATTAAAGTCTCATTAAAGTTTTATATTAGGAGTGAGATTAAAGTTAAATGTTCAGTAGGAACATTATTGAATATAATTCTGGGATCTCTTATTGCGGTAATCTCTGCGTGATCGATATTCTAGTTGTTAATTAATTGGATCATTAAATGTTTAAGTTAATATAAAGGAAAGTCCCTTTTAAACCTCATAAAGCTATTTTGATTTATTTGTTATTAAAAGTCTTTAATTCTATTTGGGAAAGATAACCAACTAAAGAAAGTTATTTATAAAAAGGGCTATACTGGTTCTTTTTTGACTCAAAATTATTCTCATTCTCAAAGTGAGATCCAAGAGGATCTTCACAAACTTTCGCAATATATATTATGAATTTTATTAGTAGCCCTCAGAATGTTATACTTCATTTTAAAATTTGACTGACTTCTTTAGTTTTAATACAAGTAATTATTATAGTACAAAAAATATTCTTCCCCCAATTGTTTGTATGAAAGATCTAAGACATGTTCGTGTAAATCTATCTTAATAGTTACAACATGAAATAAAATGAATTAGTGTGCAAGTTTTTCAAATTTAATTTTATTTAATAAAGACTAATAATAGATGAGAAGAATATTTATGTTCTTAAGGAAAATTAATTTTACTTTAATAATTCTCTAACAGTTTGAAGCAATATAAATTAAATATTTACAGAGTTGTTTATTTATCACAAACCCAGTGTTTCTCAAACTGTGGGGCGCGCCCCCCTTGAGAGGCGTGATAACTCTTTTAGGGGGCGAGCATTTTGAAAAGTCGATAACAAAAGATTATTTGAAAAATTATAAATTTACTGAAAGTAAACAAATACTTTCTGATGTAATAAAATATAAAATACACATTTACACTGATATAATACACTTATGAATATATAAGTACTTTGCAATGTATTTCATTATTAACGATATTAAGTTAAGGATAAGTTTTTGATAATTATCATTGACCCCATAGGCTTGTATTAACACTTATCTTGATAATTTATACGCTTTATAATTAATTCTTTCAGCCGATTTAAAGTTATGTGATTCGTTCCCCAATGCCACCCTTTTCCACATAGGCGCGCGTATTTTGATGTTTTTTTTTTTTTGGGGGAGGGGAGAAAAGGAATAAATAACCAAATCTTCTGAAATGAGTAAATCCTTTGCAAACACTGTCAAGGTCCTTTTATTACTTTCCAAAGCCTTCGGAATAATTTTATGAACAGCAGTGCACAGGAAATATCGTACTTCGGAAAGACGTATATATACGCCCAGAAAATTAATGTTTTGGCAGAGCGAGATGTTTATATACGTTGGTAGTATATAAAAGGGTAAAGTAGTACTGTAGCTTTAGTGTCAAAGTATAGTTTTACTGAATTCATTGTTATTCTATGGAGGGGGGCGCGATGAAAATGGTGATTGAATATTGGGTCGCGAATATTGAGAAGCAGCACTGCACTAACCACAAAAGAAAATTTTAAGTACTACATTTTTTCGAGTTGAGATATTGTTATTACAATCAATTTCAGGGGAAATAATGAATATAATCTAAAGCACATTGAGATGTCGCATTTTAAATGAACTGCCATCGGCCTTTATAAGAAACCGAAGAAATGTTTTTCAATATGAAAAGCAAACAATTATTTGAATAAAAATGCTAATCGAAAATATTTTTGGAAAATTGTGAAGCATTTAACCTAAGAAAACACACTTTTAAGCTTGGTAGTCTACAACAAATTCTTAGAAAGTCGTGATAATGATGTACATTTCTACATATAAAACGAAAAGGTAAAAAAAAAAAATAAATAAATGAAACCAAATACACAATAAAATATTTTTCACTTTATTTTACACAATGCTTTAAATCTTAAGGAATTACAAAAGAATTTGAACAAAGACGATATAGTTACCCCTTTTATTGTTTGAACCCGAAATGTGTGAAAATTTTCCGATTTTTGTGTTTTCTGTATAAATGCAAGAAGCTAAGCAAATAATTCCGAAGTCAAATTGCCTCTAATTTCTTCGAGAAAGGGTCTTTTTTTTCAGAGGATAATTCCTTCCCATTAATTTATTCATCCTTAAACATAGGAGGCAAAACCCTTAACTCGAATGTCATTCTTATCACCTTTGTTGCGACCAACTTCTGCTATAGTGTATATCTTGAAATGGCTCTCGAGCTCACATATGCAAAGAAGTTACTGCAAAAAATTTATAAAAAGGTTCTCGGGCGCTGTATTTTTTTAAAAAAACTCTGTGGGACTTGCGACGCTTTGGAAAATTCTTTCACTCTGTACTCGTGGTTATACAAACTCCATATAGCCTACGTGAGTATATTTAGCTTACTCATTTATAATTCTTTTCAAATTTTTGTTTTGACTCGCAGAACATGTAATTTTAACTCGTGGAATACCAGGTTTCAGCCGAACAGCCAGGGTTCACTTTGAAGACCACTTCTAAGAGGATCTATTAAATCTAATATATATTATAAATGTGAAAGTTTGTGAGGATCTTTGTGGGTCTTTCACGCAAAAACAACTGAATGGATTTTAATGAAACTTTACAGTAATATAGCTTATACATCAGAATAACATATAGGCTATAATTTATAGCATAGACTATAATTTATAAAGATTTGTGAAAAGTGTCCAAAACATAACGATATTTGTCAAGTAAGTAGGAAAAAATTCTGGCTTCTTCAAGCAAATCTGCCTTGCGCTGCAAAAAAGCCGACGTCAGCATATATCTTATCTTATGTTTGTGAAAAACTCTTTTTGTTTTGGCTACGCAAGGGGCTCGCTTCGAATTAATTCCTGTGATCAGAATAATGCCTATTTTTTAATTTCAAATTAAAACTAAGTTTTGAAGGGAGAGTTTGTTATAAATCTCTCTTTATTTTAATGTTTTTTTTATGATTTTATTATGCACATTTGGTAGTAAGAAATTGATCTTTTTTCCAAAATAAATGCTTTTATCGGTTCTGGTACTTAAAGTAAATAAACTTTCTCTTTCACACTGCATCATTTGGACAAATTTTCAAAATTTATTTGCGATTAGTAGTTAATTATAACGCTATAATTTTAATTGAAAAGGCAGATATAATTATTTTTATACTTAAAAACGCAATAACTACTATACTGTATTTTTTGGAGTGTCAGAGTGAGTGAATATTAATGTTGCACTGTTCAGCTACACGAGGGCTTTTGGCAACGGATCACGTAATTTTGAACCATAGTCAAGTAACGTGGATGACATCTGAGCTGGCACCCCCTTCTCCTAACTACCACACCACACCAACTTAGAAGGAATATTCAACCAATACTTAGCAGGAATATTCTTTGAAATCCACTCTTCCAAGATATATGGCAGCACGGGTTCCATGATGAGTATTTTAGCGGAAAAAATAGTTTGTCAAAATTTAAGTGTCTTATGTTTTTGTATGTTAGTGAAGACCTTGGAAAATGATTTGACTACTTATTTTAAGGGAACGGTGTATATAATTAATTTTACAGTGGAATATCTTTAATTAATTTATTAGCTCTAACGGATTAAATTTTCCAAAGTTGAGTATTTTGTTTATGTATATCCCTTAATTTTAAATGTAGTGATAAAAAAAAGAGTATTGTATGAAAAAAACTGCAGTAAATCATAATGCGGTTGGATGAAGTATTAACGTGCATCGCACCCCTACACGGCGGGTCTTACAAAGCTCTAATAAAGCTCGAGTTATGAAAGTAGCTAGGCATTTGCCAATTTGACTCTATCGTTAACATTTCACTATGTTTTTCATTGAATCGTCATTATAATTTAAGAATCGGCGTTGCTTGCGAATATTACAATTTTAACATAAAATAAATACTATAGAAAGTAATATTAATGTATTATACTTTCAGATAAAAATTACTTGCACTATTTTATGCGTTCATTACACAAAACTTTTAACAATGTGTTACTTTTGCTGAGCAGAGATCAGCTTAGGAAGGTATTTTCAAAAATCGACCCTCAAGAGTGTTACGGGGAGTTATAAATTAAAAAAAAAGATCCTTTTTATCAGCTATTAGATCTACATACTTAAAATTTAACAAAGGTGTTTTATTTCTCTCTTTTTTTTCTTTTTTTTTTTGTTTAGCTGAGCTACGCAAAAGCCTTTTTTTGTTTAATTTGCAATTCACGTAAAATTAACTCATTAAAAACTTCTTTATCCTTCAATCTGTGTTGTTTAATTTTTCAGTTCACCCGTGCGAAGAACTGGTATAGCAGCTAGTATACTCATATTTTCAAAACGGGGATCTTAAATGAATAAAGGATCCCCCCACTTTCAGCTCAGTCTTTGTGATATTTTAATTTTTGTAACAAAATAGTAATTGATTTCTATAGATATAAGCATGTTGAAAAAACATTGATAATCACCACGTAATAAAGTGTCATCACAGAAATTTGTCCTTGCTTCTCCAGGCCTTTAAACATTTTAAATAAATTTTATACTTGCGATGTGCCAGCTGGATTTATAATCTACATCGAGAACAATTCAGTATCTGTTTCTACTTTTTAAACAGTCTTCTAATTCGGTTTCTCGCTTTGAATTCCAAAGAACATTTTCGAAATTTTCTGATCCCCTGAATTTTCCATGAACCATATGGTGTGTAATTTGGATGTCTAGTACATGATTTTATCACTCAAGGATTAAATTTTAAGTTGTAGGCAATAGTAATGTTTCTTGATAATACTTTTACAGTGTATGTTTGGATGGTGATCACAAGGACCTGATATAATTCGTTCTTGTTGTTTTGTGTTATGTCTTATAATTTATTATTTAATTTTCATTCAGTTATTTTAATGTAACTTAAGATTTAGTTTTAGAATAATATATATATTTTTAAAAAAACTTCTGGTTCATATATAGTATTAATTTTTGAATACCAAATGATAATTGAAACGATAATTATAAAAATTATAAATCAACATATTCTGTCAGTAATATATACGTACCTCTCTTATGGGGGAGGGGGAGGGAGAAGCGCTTACATTCTAGAAACACGTTCTCGAAAGCGCAGAGACGTAATCTCTATGGTAAAAATTAAAAATCTGTTGATCTATTTTTTGGGGTGGGGGGTTGAATCCCCACAAATCCCGCTCAAGTGACGTCCAATTTTAAGTTTTAACCAGTGATATTTTCTGAACTATTGAAGGGAATAACTTGGCATTTTGGATTTCAGGTTTTTTAGACACCAGGAATCCGAATGTCTAAATGTTTAGGTGTGTTACTGTTCACTTTTTTCGTAACTTTATTAGATAATACATGTTTATAATTTTTTGGGAACTAGTTTGATATCACGGAGCAAGGCGCCAAGCGCCGCTTGGCGCGAAAAAGGAATCACGCCAAGCAGGGCTTGTTGCTGGAATAGAATCCAAGATGACGGCCTAGCGGTATCAAATCGTGAGGAAGATAATTTTAAAGAATTGTTTTGAAATGCGTTGAAATATATTTCAAAAGAAGAGTACAGGAAGAGATTGAGAATAACCAAGATGAATCAATGAGTAATAATATAATATAATAAAAAGTAACATGTACTATTAATATTATGCAGTATATAATAATCTTATAATTTAATAGTAATTTTATATAATATTCATATAGTATGATTTAATAATAATTATTTAATTTAATAACAATCATATAATATAATTTAATAGTAATTATAAAAAAGAATTATCATCGTATTGTAATATTATAAAAATTATATACAAGAATATATATATATATAGTCATATAAGGTAATAATTATAAATAACTAACATTATAATAATTATAAATTAATAACAAAATAATAATTATAAATAAATAACATATATAATAATATTTATAAATAGATATAATAAAAAAACAATTATAAATAACGAATATTATGATTACATATAATAATGATAAATGTAGTTTTATATTATATTATATTAATAAAATAATTACAAAATATTTATTAAAATAAATAATGAATATCAATTAAAAAGTACTGAAAACTTCTAAAAACTGCAAAAATATTAAGGTAACGAAATTGCAATGTTATCGTCCATCTTGGTGAGCATAAACAACAACTTGGCGAGTGCCCGTGATATCGAACTAGCACCATTTTTTTTTGAAAACGAGGAGAAATTATAGTTTAAAAAAACTAAAAAACACACTCTTTTATAGTGTGAATCGAACTAAAAAGTAAAAAAATAATTCTTAATATAAGAATAAAATGATTAACGAGAAAATTAATGTCATTGGGATAAAAGCTTGGGGCGCTCTATACTAATTGTTATAATTTCTTACTAGTTCGATTCCGAAATGCTGAGTTAGTGTAAAAATGTAGTACAAAGCACACCCCACGCTTTTACCACAATAACATTAATTTTCTCGTTAATCCTTTTATTCTTATATTAAGAATTAATTTTTTTACTTTTTAGTTGGATTCACACACTATAAAAGCGTGTTTTTTAGTTTTTTTTTTGTGAACTATAATTTATTTTTCATTTTTTATAACTATCATTTATTCTTTGTTGAATTTTTCCTTGAGTTTGATATTTGGAGCCGGAATTATGTTGCTCCTGGAATTAATCTTGCTCTTCAATGGATATTAATTAATGGGTTTGAAGGGTATTTATTCTCTCTGCTTATGGGGCCTCGGATGAGTTCCATATCGTTATATTTCAAAGATTCCGTCTCTATACATACAGGTCTAATTAATAAAAGTGTGTTAAGAAGAAATATTAAATGTCAATCGTATTATCATCTTTTAAACGCATTGCTTTAATGTTTATTCGTATTATCCCTAAACGTATTATTTTATAAAAATAAAAAAAATATTTAGCAGTTAGAACAAAAATTATTTTTATTCACATGCACGAGTCTTTTTCTTTTATTTCCATTTTCAGAAGAACTTACATTATTATTCAGAAGAACTTACATTATGGCAAGAAAGAACACAAAGAACACTTTTTTTTTGTTTTATTTGTATTAACCACAAACTTATTTGGGGTTTTAGGGTTGCGCCTTAATCTTTTAGTCGCTAAATCTAGAATTAGTCACCAAATCTGGAAATAGCATATGGAATGAGTCGCCAAATCTAGAAACGACATAATGAATTGGTCGCTATACCTCGAAATTCTTAAAGTCCTTAATTTTGAGGATCCTGATCAAGACAATGAAACAAAATTATGAAATTACTGTATTGTCATCGGTCCTTGACAAGTGTGCAAAATTTCGAATTCATCTGACCTTTTATAGTGGGTAAAAATCGATTTCAAAGATTCCATTACATACAAGTGAAATTTATAAAAGCGTGTTAAAAATGGTATTTATCGTTTAATGTTTTGAAAAGTGTCGTGGAGAAACTTTTTTAAAATCTTCGTTTGAAAACTAATTTAATACTTAGAGCTAGTTTTTAAATCCCCCTTACACACACAAATTTTTCTAGATGAATTTTGGAACTGCTGTAGCGTAGCGGCTATGCTCACGTTCTCGTGTCCAGTGTGTTATGAGTTCGAGCCTTATTACCACTGATATACGCTATAAATTTGTTGTTGCTCTGAGTCCTCACATTGGCGTGGTGGAGAAGTTAGGAGAGTGGAGTGCCAGCTCTGATGTTGCCTTACAGTGCAACGAAAATAATCACTCACTTATTCTAGATGAATTTTGCGAAGAATTAAATTTGATTTAATTTCAAGATGAGAAACCAGATGCACGAAAAGACGGCTTAGACAGAGAGAAAGTACCGTTTAAGAAATTTACTTTGCTTTTTCATCGATATCTTTATTTGGTTCCCTTAGAGCAGGGGAAGGCAGACTTTACATGGTGCGGCCTACTTATAATTTTTTCCAAGGTGTTGTGGTCCTCCCTGTGACGTAGGTGTGATGTGCTAAAAAAGTTTAACAATATTTATATTATATACAGAATATATATACTCTCTCTTACCTACGCAACTACAATAACAAAAAGTTATGCTTTTAAAACCAAGTTTTAAGAAAATTGCAAGATACAAACATAATAATTTTCCCCGTAAATTTAATATCAAATGATGCATTTATTATCAAACAATTCAAAACACATTAAAAATTAAATAATTTTTATTTAAAGTTAGTTCTCATAGTTATAGTCTCAGTAGAAGACTCTGTAAAACGGGAATGATATGTTGTCTTTTTTAATTATATTCATCGTTGAAAAGGCAGATTCACACAGGTAGGTAGAGCGAAAGAACGATGTTAAATGAAATGCAGCTTTTTTATATTAGGATACTTAATTTCGTCCATTAGATTCCAAAAGTTATTCTTATAAAATTACGACATTTTGAAGGAGAAAAACTTCGTTTTCCTCAAGAGATAAAGAGAACATGTAACATTTTCAGTTACTCGTATATTTTCCACATCAACGCTGCCAAATGGGTAACGTATGACTGCAACTATTGGTTCTAGTCTAGTAAATTCTTGAAAACGTCTCTCAAATTCGGAGTGCAGTTTAATTATTGCATCATAATATTTCTCTCTTTGCTTAATGTACCTCCATTTTTTTTAACCAACTCATCATAAATATTTTCAAAACTTTTTATTTTCTTCTTTATCAACTGAGAAGATATTAGCTTTAACTTCTTTTTGAAAGTATTAACAAATTTAATAAATTCTACTATTTTTGATTTTTCCCTATCAATTTTAAGTTCAATTTAATAAGTGCTATATCGAAAACAAAATCTAAATACATCAACCAAACGTCATCACTACGTTCAACGTACGCTTTTTCTTTTGATTCCAAAAAAACTTTTATCTCCCATAGTAGATCCCTGAATCATTGTAAAAAAATACTCCGACTTAATCAATGAACATTTGCATGATATAACAATTCCCGCAATCGGATTCGTTTTCTTCGAGTTGGGCCCGAAACATTCTTCTTTGAAGACTTCTACCTCGAAATGATTTCACAATTTTCATACAGATTTATTTCCATGACATGACGTATATTTAGAATGTTAAAATAGAGGGCCTGTTGCTGAATAATGCAATTATAAGAAAGGAAATACGGTAAGTCATCGTTTTTGATACAAATAGGCAAAAATTCATCGATTGTGCCGGTCGATGATGGGGCCCCATCAGTTGCCATTCATACAACTTTACAAATCGGGATTTTTTTCTCTTCTATGTATTTTTTAAAAGTACAGTAAACATTTTCACCTCGTGCTTTCTTTTTTTGAAGTAAAATTGTAAATAATTCTTCTTTTACACTCATATTCTTGAAAACCATATGCGAAGTAGAGAAATATCAACTACTTCCGTGCATTCGTTAAACTGCAAGAAAAAGCAAATGCAGTAAATAATATCTTCGGTCAGCTGATCAGCCAGATCGACATTCATCTCACTTCTATACTGCGCGTGACAGTTCTACGTGAAAGTTGTACAGAGTTTTTTTTTCAGGTATAGAAGTTTAAGTTGGCATTACTTTCCAAGATGGCGACCGATTTAACAGAGCTGTCAAGTGATTTATTCTCAATTTGGTTTGGCAATTCATCATGAACAGACTCACGCCTGAACAACGCTTTCAAATTGTGCAATTTTATTTCGAAAATAATGGTCGATTTTCATAAGCGGATTTTGTTTAGCAGTGAAGCGCACTTCTAGTTGAATGGCTACGTCAACAAACAAAACTGCCGCATTTGGAGTGAAGCTAATCCACAAGTGTATGTCGAAACACCGTTACATCCAGAAAAACTGACTGTTTGGTGCGCTTTATGGGCTGGTGGAATCCTTCTTCAAAAATTATGAAGGCCACAACGTTACAGTCAATGGTGATCGGTATAGAGACATGATTACTAACGTTTTCATTCCTGAATTGAACAATCATGATGTCCAGGAGCTGTGGTTCCAACAAGACGGTGCAACATGTCACACAGCTCGTGCCACAATCGATTTATTGAAAGACACGTTTGGTGACCGCCTAATTTCACGTTTTGGACCTGTGAATTGGCCTCCAAGATCTTGTGATTTAACACCGCTAGACTATTTTCTGTAGGGGGCTATGTAAAGTCATTGGTCTATGCGGATAAGCCACAAACGCTTGACCGTTTGGAAGACAACATTCGCCGTGTTATTGCCGATATACGGCCACAAATGTTGGAAAAAGTCATCGACAATTGGACGTCCAGATTGGACTACATCCAAGCCAGCCATGGCAGTCATATTTAAGAAATCATATTTAAAATGTAATGCCACAAGATTATCTTTCGAATTAAAAAAAAATTCATGTCAATCGAATAATACATCGTTGTTTTATTGCAATTTAAAGTTCTATACCTCTAAAAAAAACACCCTTTACGTCTTTAATTGCGGAAATTATTTCATTTTTGTTTTTGAATGAATCAAATGATGAATCGCTGGCTTCCAGAGAGAGAGAGAATCTCTTTTTTCCCCTATCATTTCTCCATCTGTTAAAGATTTCTTATGTTTTGTTAACACACGACTCTCATGAGAAAATGCAACTGTTTCAGCTTTAGATATATCATTAGATTTAATAAAAAAATATTGTTGTCCGAATAATTGTGATTTAAATTCTCTTAATTTTTGTTTACGGAATTCGCTCTTAAACTGAAAATCTATATCAAAACTTTTATGCCTACTTCTGAAAGACCTTTCAACGTTTACTTTTTTGCAAGTGCCATTCTTGCATGACATAACAGCACACACATTTTCACATTTTACATTTACCATTTTAAAGAAATACTGACACTTGTTTTCTCCATTATACACCTCTTCTAAAATATGACAGATTACTATTTTTGCTACAAGTGACGCAAGATCTATAAGTTAAATGTTTGGTAAATTATGAGCGATTGCTAGGTCATGGAGTGGGGATGTTTTAAATGCAGCGAACATATGTGAACCGATGAATCTGCAACCGATGTTAGAAACTTAACACGTTCGCTGCTGAGTGCCGAGCCATCGCAGGACGTAGCATTAACTCAAGAATCCAATCCCGTGGGAGAGTGGAGTGATATTTCAGAAGCCAGTCCCGTGTAATCGCGGGAAGAGCTAGCTAATCAACGTTTTTTTTCTCTTTTAGTTGGCGTGGGGGCGAAAACCCATTTCTACGTCTGGTATCGCGGTGACCACATTTGCCCCCTATAATCGCAGAGTATGTGAGATAATGTGTTAAGCGTCATCGTGCTCTTCCAATAATAGTACATGTCGTCTATGCATAGCAACATGAAGAGCCGGTACTCCAGTCTAGCTGGCGTCGGTGTTCCACAAATGTATTTCTTTTAGTATGCGCGTCTCTTATGTATACGTAGAATGTGTTGTCGGAGTACCTGTTTCTATGTAGAAACTTCACCTCCTATCTTGAGAATTTTGTATGAGCATATTGCTGTAGCTTTACCTCAGTCCAGTACTGCGTTAAAAATATTAAAGTGCTTTGAATTAAAAATTTTAAGCTCTGAGAATAAATTAAGTGCTTTAGATTAAAGGAAGAATGAAAAAGATTAAAAGAAAAAAATATTTTATGTTTAAGAGATTTAAAAGATTAAAAAAGCTTTTCTGTGTCCAACACTGTGCGCGCGCATCGGAAAACTGAAGCGCTTGCGTGAGGGACTTGTCAGGTGGGTGAAAAGTGACTAGCGATAACCCGGTCGAGTGAGAGTGAATATTAACGTCGCACACTGTTCAGCTACATGAGTGCTTTTGGTGACGGACCACGTAATTTTGAACCATGGTCAAGTGATGTGGACGACACCTGAGCTGACACCCTCTCTCCTAACTACCCGCTCGGTCGAAGCCGGCTCTCGGAATGTGAGCTGCCCCAAAATCATGGGTTTATGAACTACTTTGGTTGCCTCAGCGGTCTCTTATGTGAAGGCGGTCACCTCAAAATATCTTGACGGTCCCCCGGTAGATCGCGATCGACTTTATGTCTACCCCAGTCTTTGAGGCATTAACATGGAAACCAATTTTATCAAGCTGCAATAAGAATTTTGAAGTTATTTTAGATATGTATAATTTTTTTTTATCACTTCACATGTTTTGTTTGTTTTAACTAACAAATTACAAATCAACTTAGTTTTACAATTACATTATTAATTTAGTAATCATTATAATTTATGCTATAGTACTCAAGTCAATACTATACTTTGTGTAAGGCTTAAATTCACTATTGGCTACTGAATAAATTTTTTTTTTAAAAAGGAATGTTTAGTTTCATATTTTTTAATTAATAGACACACATTTTCCAAATCACAAACATTTATTAGTGTTGGATACAGTCAATATAAACAGTTATTTTAACATTCAATACAATTATATATAAACATTATTTATAACGTCAACAACATGGAATATTTCTTTTAATTCATTTTCATTTTTGAAAAGACTCTCAATCATTGAATCTTACTCTTTTTGGAGTAGAAATTACTTAATAATGTTCTCATTTCAGATAAAAGGTTTACATATAGCAATGGAAATGCACATGTGTATGAAAGTTACTTTTATTTTTGCTTCATCAATTAATACTATCTGGAAATTTTGTTATTCTTTTTCTGTTAATTTGTTAAGCTAATCTGTGATAATTATTTTTCTATTAACTGCTATAACCATATGAAAGTTTATTTGAAACAGAATGAGGAAAAGAATGGATATAACTCTAGTGTTTTTTATTCTTTTATTATTCCCAATCGTATGAATATTTTGATCGATTTCCTGCTTGTAAAAAAAATGCCGAATATTATTTATAAAATTAGTCTATATTGGTGGCTTAACAACTCTTTTTGACTAACTATTATTAAAAATATTCATCTCAATATATGCATAAAAAATGTTTAAAATTGCTTTCGTCTTTACTTTTAAACTTTTAAAGTCCGTTTATTACATTTTGATCACTTAAGTAGGTTTAACACGAGGCATTTTACGCTACTTAACTTGTTTTCTATCACAACTTATTTAATGAAGAGGGAGAGAGTTAATTCAGTCAGTTTTGTATCCCTTCACATGTGGATACAAAATTGACTGAAAAGGGCGTTCTGGACTCGTTGGTACAATGATCGAGTTTTTGAGTAAAAGCTTTCTCAATTTTCAATACACAAGCAGCCTCGTGTGAAAAGCACAGCTTCCACAATATCCTTTTAGTTGAGTTAACTACAGAGAAAGAGAACGTGGATTTTTTCAAGAGATTAAGGGAGGCACAGCAAGGAGTGCTAGTTGATCGCGCGTGTAGGGTCCATGGCGATCTCTATTCAAAACTAGATCCCTACTGACTTCTGTTATGTATGGCAGTGGTCTCCAACCCCCGGTCCGTGGATCAAATACTACCGGTTCGCACAAGACACATTAAATTATCTCCCTTTTATTTACTGTGGTATATTTTTCTGGGGTTTGGGCTACTTTTATGAAAATCACTTTATAATCCTTGTAAAATCACTTTATATTAATTTTTTTGGTGTAGCTATATTTTATTTTGAAGTCGCGATTAAATACAATTAAGTTAAAATTATTAAATCAAAACTGTCTAAAATATAAACAATCAACGTCCTCCCCCTCAGCGGGCCGCGGTAAAATTAACAAACGTTGACCGATTCGCGGCGATAGAAAAGTTAGGGCACACTGATGTATGGCATAAGTTGACTAGTGAGATAAGGCCCTTTCAACGGTAAATGTAGTGTTGTGTATTACTCTGAATCGAAACTGTTTAAAGTTAGGCAAGTGGTTCTAGGAGGCTTTTCTAATGAAACTGGAATAAAACAATTACAAAATAATCACATTTGGGGTTAAAAATACATAAATCTTTTTTTTATCTGCAGTAAATATTATCATTCTGAAAATATTTGACCATTATTAACCGTGTTAATTGTGGTCCTTGGAGATCGTCTTAATAATAATACACTCTAGATCAGGAATACTCAACCCGCGGGCCACATGTGACCCTCCGGCCTTTTCTGAGTGGCCCGGTTATGACTCATGACACTAAGAAAAAAATTCATTTATTGAAGAACAGTGTACTAAAAATTTTGCTGGAAACTCTTTCAATCAAGTAATCGAATCCATCAATTTTGTTATCAATATGCTTTTTTGTATAGTAGAATGTAAGCAAGAGGTTTGGTTATGGATGAGAGGAAATCGAAACTATCCCCTAATTCAGTAAAAAATACATAAAAGTAAATTTTGTTCCTGCGCGTGTGGTTCACAGAAGAGTTAATATAGTATTAAAATAAAAGAGCTAAAAATGAGTTTTAATATTTTGATCAAGTTTGTTTTGTCCAGTGTTGCTTTGGTCTTATAATGTGTTTTTTTCCATTATCCTCATGTTGCGGTCCACGTGAAATACCTGTCATGTGTATGCGGTCCACGTGAAATACCTGTCATGTGTATGCGGCCCAACGGAAAAAAGGTTGAGTTTCCCTGCTCAAGATTATTCTGATTCCACAGTTACGCAATAGATCTTATTTGATATGATTGATCTGGTTTGTAACGTTACCTAACATACCAGTAATAATTTTCAAATCATCTGATGTTAAATTATTGGAGGAACAAGTACACGTACCAGATTGAGAAGTTAAAAATGTTTCTAATATTGAAATATATTTCACTGCGTATATATAACCCCATGTTCTTTCTAGATCATTATTATAAGAATTTTTAATATTTTAGCTACGTGTAGTGAAAAATATCGCATGTCTTGGTCAAATACCACTCAAGACCTTGCTTTTTCACAATCGTAGAGAATTAATATACACCTCTAATTTTTCTTCTCTTTCTCTACTAATAAAACAAACAGTTCAGTTTTAGGCAAATGATTTATGCGTCAAAAATGTTTAATTACATGACATTGAAAAAAAAGCAGTGATTGTAGAATATCGGTTTAGTTTTGACACACAGAATAAATTTTCAATAAAATAATGATTGTTTTGAGCTTTAACATATTTGAAATCTGGCATCATCAAATGAAGGACAAATTGCAAAAGAAAAAACAAAATATTCGAGATTGAGCAATTTTGAAAGTTTAAGGGGTGTTGGAAAGCTAAAATCTTATTTTTTTGACAATTTGAGATTTTTACATTTTCCAATTGTATATATTTTAACGTTTCTAAAAATACCTTACTTGAACCTCTGGGGTATTTAGAAGCCTTTAAAACGTATTTTGAAATATTCGTTGAATTTGGGCCACGCCCATTTTAATGGCGAAAATTGTAAACAAATTACTTTGTTTTTGCTTAAAAGTGTAATGATTGATATAAACCAAAACATGTATCTTTTATTTTAAATTGAGCCTTTTATTTTTTTATTTCCCAGCCGATTAGATGTCTCACTGTATACATTAAAATCAATTTATCTCAAAATGTAAATTTTAATGTGCGATGTACCTTTTCTGAGAAACTACTGTTCACAGGTATGTAAACTTTTTATGAATTATTTATAATGATGTTTAATATTTACTAAAATGAGCTTTTGTCAAAACACTCAAAAATTTAATTTTTAAAAATTTTTTAAGTAAAAAATGGGTCAAATTTTGCAATGTTTGATAAAATATTTCATAATTTCTTTAAAAATTCAAAATTAGCTAAAAGCTCATTTTAGTATAATAAGAGAGGAGTACTTTAATACTATGAAAAATTTCAAGCATGTACATAAAACAGATTTTGAGAAAAGGTACATCGAAAACAGCCAATTTAACATTGCCAGTATAGAGACAGAGAGGTTTCCAACACCCCTTAAAGCTGTTAATAACAAAATAGCGACTACATCTAGCAGCATCTACAATATTTTAATTGCTGGTTATTGGATGCAATTTAGTATAGATTAAGTGAAAAATATTGACTTAAATTATATATATATTTATTAATTATTATATACCTCTATTAAATTACCCATTATTCCCTTTGAGCCATCAATATAAATTTTGTTTCATTTATGACGAAAATTACATAAGTTATTAAAATACCTTTATTTTTTACTATGCTACAGTACAAAGCTTATCTGCATTTCTTTTGGCATTTTTACTCGTTTTCTCTAAAAGGGATGCATATTTCAGAAGCAGAATTCTTGATACGTAAACACTTCAGTTAAATATTTATTTCTCAGTTTTTCCGCGTCAATATTGCAGAGTCTTTTCCAGAATGAATCGAAAAACAGGTTCACGATACACAATTTACAAAACATTCATAACAATATATCAAATATTCAAAGCTCTTTTGACATACATGCATTGTAGAGGGTATCACATCGAAAGCTTTCCACATATATAGCAAACAACTGACAGAAAGCTACTACAAGGAAGCAAATATTTGTCATGAAAAACAACACAAATAACATCGAGAAATATTTTGCTCTTTATTCTTTTTATTGTTGATACCTGGAATTGCAAAGATTTTTTTTTTTATTTCGGTGAATTTTCGTTCATATTCATAAAATTGTGTCTAATAATGAACTGAGTTGAACTTTTATTATTTGCGTCAAAGTGGACTGAACCATTATTAGTTTATTTAAAAATTAAGAAATTTACAGCTTAGATGACTTTTTTAAATTATATTATCTCACATCATTAATTTTTTGTTTTTGAATTAATAGAATTGTCCCCCGTAAAAGCAAAAGGGGGCCTTTAAGAGTAGAAGAACATATGTGTCATAATTGTGGATTTTTAAAAAATTTTCATTTTTATTTTTGTTATATAGGTGAAATATACCTATACCAAATGCGTTCATTATGTCAAGGACACATGTGTAGGATTTTGCTGCGGAAAAAAAAATTACATGATGAAATGGAATAATTTATAACGAATATTAATACATATATATGTATATTAATGTATTATTATATTATATCATATTATACTTTATAAAAATATTATATATTGTTATTATTATATTATTATATATTAGTATATATTTATTATTTATATTATTATTATATGTTTATTATTGTACATTGTTGTTATATATTACATAAACAATCAATTTTTGGAAATGAGCAATTGCTCTAATCTAGCTACTCTATGATGATTATGGAGAATTTTATTTAAATAATGCGGCACATTTAATTGAAATAGAAAATTTTTATGCATTAAAATTAAAGTAAATATACTTAAAATGCATTTTAATAAATACATTAGTAATAATGAACTAACATCTATGGGTATATACAAAAGTGCTTGGATTGATAGTAAACTGGATTATTTAAATCAAATATATAGCTATTAAGCATTGGAAAATAATATGCTTGATAGACTATAAAATAAGATCATACTTTAAAAGAAGGGAATCGTTTTAGCGTATAGTAAAAATTTCAACAAAAATATCTTGGAAAATTCACGTGTCTGCGCTAAAGTAAAACTATTTATAATAAACTATATTGCATCATTTTTGTTGAGAAAAGAAAAAAGAAAAAAATCGATAATGTGAGTTAAGGAAGGGGATTTTTATTAAAAAAAATTATCTGAAATAATAGACATTTTGATCGTCGATTTCTTATAATGGACTCAATTCATGTGACGTCATAATCACATGATAGTGAAAGCCACGTGATTCTAGCCAATCAATTCAAAAACTCATGCGACGTCATAGTCACAGGATAAAAACTATCTATTGTTTCCAGCTAATCAGTTCACGCGCTCCGGTGTTGCCAAGTTTTGCTCTTTGCAGAAACTTTCTCTTAAAAAGTACATTGTGTACAAAATGCATTTTATTTAAAAGTATTAACATAAAATCTGATTTTTTTTTAAATTTAAAAAATTCTTTTTGAAGAAATTTTTTTTTTTTTTCTAACATTTAAACATTTTTATCCAAATATGAAATTTGAAATTTTACCTGAGTTTTACAAATAGAGCAACCAGTACAATAAGTTTAATGTTTGTTTTGAATTCAATGGAGAACACGTGTTTGTCTTTATCATGTGACGTCATGAATTGTGCCCATTGTGTGTATGTGTGTACTTCCCCCTCACTGAAAACACATTCGCTTACTCAAAATATTCATTCACCAGCGTCATTTCAAATTACAAATTTAATAATTATACATCCAACAATTCATTTTACTCTGTTTTTGATTACATACGTATCAATACATACTTGCAAACGCAAGTTACATCATAATGTATTGATGTTTCACTATGCGTTTTGTATATTCAATTTTGCTCTTTCTCATTTCCGTATTTATCAAAGTTACTCTTCTTTTTCCCCAAACGATTTTTTTTTTCTCTTTCCAGATTGATAGAACATTTTTTTACTTATTTTTAATGTGGATTTCCATTGATTTAAAGCTCTTAATTCGTATGTTAGAAATTTAATTCTGGCAACGAGCAATTAACAATATAATTAAATATTTGAGAAGAACTTTTAGTGGATAACTTTACCTTCATTTTAGCAGTTTCGCTTCCACAAATTTTTTTTTAAAAATTTATTTGACGCTGATTTTTTTTTGTGTGGCAATATTTCTATTTACTTTCAAGGAAATAAAACTGAGAGAGAGAGAGAGAGTCGAAATCTATGATTATTACCGCTGAAACTGTATTTCTTAGAAAAATATAGGATTCCTAATTGGTTTGTTTAATATCTTTAGGGAACTAGGTATACTTTAAAGTTGTAAACTTTACAGAAATATTCTTGAATTTTTCAAAATCATCATTGTTATAGACATTACATACAATAATCACTATTAAATTCAACCAAAAATTGTTTTCTATGTTATTTTTAAATTCTAATATTTTCAAATACTATATATGCACAGTAGTTCATTTCTTTCTTCAACAAAATAAAACTAACTGCAATTCACATGATTCATGGATAAAAAATAGTAGCTAAACAAATCTAAGTTAATGAAATTTGACTTAATACTCGAAATATGTAACTTTTCATCGTAAATTTGTAGGGCAAATTGGACTAATTGATGAATATTTTAAAAAGGTTTCTTTATAATAGAATTCTTTTTTTTTAAAAAATAAATAAATTCAAGACAGATTATTTTATTATATAAATTAAAGATAACATGGGAAAAAGTTGATGGAAATAGGTTGTAAGTGTGGAATGAATGTAGAATTGTTTTAAAAACGATTTCCTACTATCGAAAGTTATTAAATGCCGATAGAAAATCGTCTGGCGATGCTTACTATTCGTTTGACGAAACCTTTTTAAAACGATATTGAAATCAAATTTTATTTTTGTACATGTTTAAACAAGTAATATCGAAACGTAAATATTTAATTAAATTAATTTATTAGGTATATTTATGTGGATGTCAGCTACTCGTAGACAACTTCCGAAGCCACGCATGAACTGAAGTGACTCGAGGCAGTCAGCCGAGATTGCGAGACAGTCCTCTTCCCGCCGCCATAAGCACAAGATGAAAAACCTCTAACACGCGTGATGTTTTAAATCTAACTATGTAAAGGCAGATAGCCTTATTCTCTTTTTTTTACCTGTGTGTCCGTCCTATAATGTCCTTTATTTTCTATATTAAAGTAATTAACTTAAGAAGTCTCCTTTTTTTGAAGTGTTTAAATAACGGACACACTCACATTTATGTCGATTTTTTCAGTATTATATATACAATATTAATCGAAATCATATTTAATTTTAATAGAAACTTTTTTTAAAAAAAGAAAACTGTATTTTTGACTCGAAAATTACAAATACATAGCTTTTATAAATTTTATCGCCTCACTTCCTTGATATTCTTCGTATATAATTCGCTAAATTCACATTCAGAATAAAGTTATAACTTAAAATTTTCCTTCACGTATTTTATAGAAATTTAGATAGTTCCGTGTCCAGTTTTAATTTAATTCTAAAATTAATTTAATTAAAAAGAGCTTACATTTCGAATTTTGAAGTAAAGAAGAATAGTCTTTTTGAGATGGCAATCCTAAGTTACGCAATCGCAATATATTCTAAATAAGTACCACAAGAACGCACGTACACCTAATAATTTGCTGCGTTTTCGGAAATTTTCTTTATTTAAAATTATTGAAATCATAACGTACCAATCAATTTTGGATTAATGATAATCCTAGCTATATATTAAATCGAAATTTCAAAATCGTATGATTTACGGACATTCCCAACTATCTCAAAACTAGGCAACGTAACTTAGCGGACTGTCGCAGGGAGAGGAATGAGATCATATATCACCATGAATAAGCTACTATATTATGAATAAAATATTCTGCAGTGAGTATAACCGTTTCATCTATGTCTAAAAGCATGAAACTCAAAATACTTAGTGATTCTAAGCTACATATTTCGAAAAGAATCTCTTAAAAAATTTTCTAAGAATAAATATTAGAATAGAAATATTGTATGTTTTAAGTAACACATTCGCTTATAGACACTTCTGTGAGAATGTTTTCGTAATATTGTATAGAGCAGGGGTGGCGAACTTTTATGGATCAACGTGCCATTTTTTCTAAAGAAATGTTTAATAAAGTATAGACGTGCTGTCAAATAGTTCTGACATGTGATTATTGGGAACATAATAAAACTAAATGCTAACAACACAAAAATCTCTTTTTTTTATTGCGAAAAAAATACATTTTACACTGTATAGTAGTAAATGTTTTAGTTATACGTGTAATTCAAATGGAAGTAACATTAGTTTGACTTTTGTAGTTGCTGATTAGATGGCAAATAACTTATATTAGGATTGTAAGATGGTACTTTTAGCATAATGCATGTTGAATTGGAGTCATCTGCCAAACGAATTCTAAGCAATTAACTCTTTTTGATCTGATTCACTTTTTTGACAAAAGGATTTGTGATTTGTTACAAAATGCCGTTTTTGAGACGATATTCTACATAGCATTGTTCCTGAATTAAAACGCACACCTCTATGTCATCTTTACTAATCATGCCATATTTTTCCGTCCATCAAGTTTGAGATTTTCTGTTACATTTACTGTCTTACCCTTTTTGCTGAACTAGCCATGTTAAATAACAGTTAAAAATCGTAAATATAACACAAATAAACTTTAAAATACTATTGTAACACCGAAATTGACTATGTGATGCGTAGACAAACTTTGCATCATTAGTAATTATAGACCACGATGTAACTAAGGCAAGGCAGTAACAAACGAACGTGCTCTAGGCGCACCGCGACCGATCACTCGCGTTTGTTCGTAATACTTCAGAATTAACTTAATTATTTTGAACTAAAATGCAAACCTTTTGAATCGATGGCGTGCCCAAGATATTTTGCCGCGTGCCACTGGTTCGCCATCCCTGGTATAAAGGATATAAAAAAACGAATTCTCCTTGTACAGCTTTAATCTCTTTAAAAAGGTGCTCATTAAAAATGAGCAGGGAAACAATTACAGTTTATAAGTTCGTTTTAAAAATAAATTAATGCGAATATATATATATATATATATATATATATATATATATATATATATATATAACATAAAACATAAACATGATTTTGTTTTGTACGTTATTCACTAATTTTATGAAAGTTATGACTATAACTTGCATTTTATAAAAATTAATATTCTTTACGCAGCAAATATTTTCTTTCATTAAACTGTCAATAAATACCACTAAAGCTAAACGTATTCATTATAAGTATGTTAAAGCAATAATAAGTCCATTATTCATAAGATATATAAAATGAATAATTGATAAACAATACGTTGAAAGGGCAAAATACAAATGATGAGGATATTTAGATAATGCAACTAGAGAAATTGTTCTAGCATAAAAATGCATCACAAATTTTATTTAAAAAATAAAATAAAGTTATTTTTGATAATTAGCACGTCTTCAGTTAAAACATGCCTTTCATCCACAATAATATGTTATTTCTTTACAGTTAAGTAGTTACTGAATAATATCTAAAACAAGACATATAATATACGTTACATAATGAAGAAGTTTACAGTTTACATAATGAATAAGTTCGTTCTTACAGAGTAATTTTTAGAAGTTAAAGTCTTGAAAGAGTTATTAAATTTCTTTGTTCTTGGCTTAAATATAAGCTCATTTTTACGTAGGTAAAGAGTTTGAAGATTAAAAATACCTCATGTACGTCAAATGAAGTATTAAAAAAGAATAAAAGAGGTAGTCTGTAATATCTGAAAAAATACTAGAATGCTGCACTTTTTCTTCTATTGACACAACAGTCCTGGTTGGGCCCATGCCTTCCCAAGAATCCTCTTCTAATCCGATCTACACTTATATATAGCGACAGTTCTCTCCAATTAGTTACTCTAAAATCTTTAAAATAGTCCTCCACACAATCAGGCCATCGTAATTTGGGCCAACCCCTAGTTCTAGTTCCAGTAGGTTTGTAATTGAACATTCTGAACGTCACAAGAATGAAGGGTCCATCTGGCAGACGTGGTCTGCAAACTCAAACGACCAATCTTGATGGATTTAATGGCATGCTTTTTTAAATAGTTTGTACATTTAAAAATTATGCCTTTGTTTCCACAATCCATTCTCATTCACAGCACCAAAGATGGTTAGCTGTTTAGTGTGTGATTTAGTCAAAATTCAAGTTTCAGATGCATAGGTAAGTACGGGTCTGATGATTGCTTTATACAGAGTAATTTTTGTATGTCTTTTAATTAATTTTAACTTTAACAAGCTCTTAAGCTCAATATTCCTTTAATTTATTCCACGATAGTACCGTATTAACTGAATCCTTACTGAATGAAAAATTATTTCTGTAGAAAAATAAGTAATTCTTTCCCACATATCCAATTTTGTTAAAACGAAAATATTCATATATTTATCTAAAATTTACGAAAAATAATAAAAGGGTAAAAGTAAAAAAAATATAATGAAACACTTTTCACGCACAAAATGAAAAATAAATTATTTTTGAACCAGTTATTTAGCCAAAGTTCTTTTAGACCATGTTTTTCTCTCCCCCATCGTGCGATAATACAAAATATCATTTTTCATTTGGATCATTTTCTTCAATCAATTCATGTGATCTCTCTCTTTTAATAGTATTCAGTAATTCTTCATGATTATTCTTTGGAAAGTTTTTCCTCCCTCTGTTCACATATTTTCTCTAATTTTCCTTTCTTCTTCATAAGCTCATTCTTTTGTGGTGATGAGAGATTCGTTATAAAGAGGACAAAAATCTTTTTAAATACATTCCATGATATCAGCAGCATCCAGTGAGACTAAGCCGAAATCCTTATGTATCAAAGTTTCAAAGCAGCTGATTCGTTTACCTTTCCTTATAATTAGATTGAGGAATTGTGTGTGTGTGTAATGTTTTTTTTAAAAAATAAAATAGAAAATCGTATGACGTGAATTTGATGCCAGGAATAACCAATGAGGCTACCATAAAGAATGAGTAAGTTATCTTTGTAGACTGTATATGTCACGATATTCCATGTAACTTCTCTCGGTGATCCAGATTATACATACGCACGCACCAACCAATTAATTGGTCAAGGTCAAATCAGCACTATTTGACCGACAGTATTACTTCAGAAGGATCGAAATTGGAAATCACTGGAAAATTATAACAGAAATTATACAATAAAGTGATGCCCTGATCTTCGAATGGAAAAAAGAAAATACTGGAAAGAGAAATCCCCCTGTGTTCCATAATTTGACTTAACAAACATATTAGATTGTATGTTTATTTTCAGTCTTTTTTTTCCACATTAGTTCGGTATTATTATTTAAATAATAATTAAGGTGTAAAAAATGTAATCAACGTCGACGGAAAAATAGAAACCCAGTTGTGATAGAATGTTTAGTAAGTAAATGGATATTGAGAAGCATCGAACTGCGTAATTCAATGATAAAATAAGTAATTTCAATGTAAAATATACTTTGATTTTTTTTTGACTTAAACTTTGATGACGCTGTGTATTCGAATAGTTTTATCCAATTTTTACGAATGATTGACGGCTTCCAATGCAAATGTGAATTGATTGATAATAGGATATTATTCTTGTTAGGATTATTTCCATATTATTTGGATATATATAGATATATAAAGAATTAAAAGGACTTCTTGTGTTGAATAAATGTTATTAAAAAGGAACGAAAGCTTTGTTGTAATTTGTAAGTTACATTCTATAATGCAATATTGTGATATAATACTTCATCAAACTGTATATAGTAAAAATGTAATACTATAATTCATTAAACTTATTAAGTTTCACATCAGTGAAGTACATATGCTTATAGATATTTTGCAAATAATCGTTTATAGATCAAAACTGAAATTGTATTTTGCACTCACAATTCCCATCTTTGTTTTATTTTGCTCATTCCCTAATATAACAATATTTTTAGGACTATTTTCAAGTTGTCGTTTCAGTGTAAAAATCATACTATTCAAACTATATTGATAAAATATATAAGAGAGAGATTTGAGTTCAATATTAATTATACGTTTTAAGCCAGTACTTTTTAATTAAGCCCATAATAAAATATATTACTTTTAATATGTATATATATATTCTACCCTGTAGTTTGAATCCCTAAAATATAAAAGGACCCAATGTGGGATTTTCAATACTTTCAAAGGTAATTAATTCTATTGTATTTTTTTAAAGATCTAAATTGCTTGTAATTCTATTTGCTCATTTGATAGTAAATGACTCAGTTCTGTTCAGATAAAATATGGTAACTCTTTTTCACAAGTAATCAAAATATTTCAACAGTTATTACAACATTTTGATATATGTTCCTATACAAATGCAGTCAATTCTAATTGGAATGTCATCGTCTGTTATAAATATTCTTAGAACTACTTTTTTTTAGAAAAAAATATTTGCTCCTTAAATATACATTGGGATTTTCTTATCAGAGATATTGGATTATTTGTTGTTAATTATTAGTCTGTGGGAGTTCTGTTAATAAGATGTTTAGAAAATAGATATACACGAGTGGTCAGCGATGTAAAACACATATATTTTGTAACTTCAATGAACAAAATTCATGTGACGTCATAATAACATGATAACTGCAATTACATGTTTGCAACCTATCTGCTCATTAATTCATGTGACGTCATAATCACATGATAAATGAAATCGCGTGTTTCCATCTAATCAATTCTTGAGCCTCGCTGTTACCAAATTTTGTTTTTTGTAGTAAATTTCTTTTAAAACGTACATATTTGTGAACAATAATAATGCACATAAGTAAACAAAATGCATTTCACGTAAGAGTACACGTATAAGAATTTTTTTCTAATTTTGAAAAACTTTTTGAAGAATCTTAATATTGGAACATTTTTACAAAGTTGCCAAATTTGAAATTTTAAATAAATTTCACTCACAGAATAACAAGTACAAGTCTAATGTCAGTTTTGAATTCAATGAAGAACACGTGTTAAATTTATCGCGTGGCCGTTATGAATTTAGCCCATTGGTCTGTATCCTCGTATCTTGACAATCATGAGTAGAATTTCTTTTTGAGTTTTTAATGTACGCAAACGAACAACATAGGTCAATAAGCTCGTTTGAAACTGAACAGCTCGTCTTTTAGTTTAATCCAACTTGGGGGCTTTGTAACGCACCAGTCTTAGTAGTATTAGCGATCGAGGAAAAACTGCTGTTTGGCTGATACGGTTTAATGCTTCTGAAATGCATGGTCTCAGAGGCAAGGCGCCTCTGTAGTGAAGCCTCAGCAGCAGCATCTGAACGCTTTGAGAAAAAGTTCGTTGTATCTCAAAGACGAGAACTTCAATGTATTTCACATCACTGACTTTATGTGTGCAAATTATATAAGAGCGTATCTCAAAAACACAAAATCTAATGCATAATAGTTTGGCGCTTCTTTAAAGTGAATAATCATGCACACATACAGATTTTATTTCAGAACGTTAAAGGAGGTCATTTTTTGATTAAAAAAAGTTACCGTATATTTCCGTGCATACGCCTAGAATTTTCGGAACTTTTTTTTAATGAGAGAGTAATGGGCTATTTACTGATCCGATAATCTAGGGGGAAAGGTATAGCGTAAACAGTTTTCTTAAACATATTCCATTTGGCATGCGCAAGTAATTTTAGTCTTCTAACTTTTTGGATGTTTTGAATGGAACTTATAATCTTATAGATGAAAAAAAGTTACTTAAATCCTTCAAAGTCAGTGCCAGAATTCAAGTTTCCGAATAGTTCGTAAAATTGACATTTATTCATTGGGATATCTAAATATATGTGATCATCACGCAGCGAGTTATCCTTAAGGGCATGAAACATAGGTCAATGATCACACGCCATGTAGGAATTTCTCTTCCCGCTAATTTTCCCGAAATCGAATTATAATTTCGGAATAATCTCTTCCCTGCAAACAAAAAATAAAGGCGCACAAAGTAAGACTAGTACATACAATGTCCAAGATAACAAATGAGTGAAAAAAACGTGTTAGCTCTTCTGACAGAATTACTAGAAATAAAATTACTGTTATTTATGGCTTAGTTTATAGCAATTTGAATGGAAAATATTCTACTCATTTTACACTATTGGCAACATTTTCGCCCTCATGGTGACATATTTGAAAATTAGCCCCCCCACCTCCATTTAGGCTTATAAATGGTTTTCGAATTTCGGATAAATTTTTGATGAAAAAACACATTCTCGGTTAAAATTCGGAAGTATACAGTAGATGATATTTTTCGATTCAGTTAAACCTTTTAACTCCTTAATTTATATATATAGATTAACTTTTAAGAAGTAATATTTCACTAAGCATATTTAAAGATTTTACCTATCTCTCTGTTGAATTTCTACCTTGTTTTTACCATGCTACTCGTTTAAAACTTAACCCTGTCTTGCCATTTAAAGACATTTATAATAATTTCTAAATATTTCAAACGAAATTAAAAGTGCCCTTGAAAATTTTATTTCTTTGGTTGTTTCTTGCATAAATACAAAACAAGTAAATTTTCAAGGCATGTAAAGAAAAGTTAAAAAATGTTCATATAGATTCTTGGTTAAAAATTCGTTCTGATTCTTAAAAGATCTCCGAGGATGAAATGCCAATGAGTATTGACCGCACATATATATTTTGTAAAACTGGCCTTTTAAAATCAAACCATCAAATCTACTATGCTCCGAACATTTTCCTACCAGGATTACCACAAAAATAAGGGATCTACTTTTAACATCGCCACAGCACACAGCATATTCACAAGAAATGAAACGTGAAATAGACGATTTTAAAGATAACGCAGTTACACTTATGTTGCAAGTGATGTTGTGGAGTGATGCCACGAAAAGTGGAGAGGGAGAGAGTTAACCGTGAAATTCTCGGTACCTTGCTCCTTTTGCTAATCAGTCACAGTCGAAACAAACCTTGTGTGCCATCGGTGGAATGTTCGAAGAATGACGGTGGGAAGTCGTGCACAAAACTTTCTGGAGTTCGACGGCAGTTCCATCAAAATTCCATTGGGTGGCCATCTTGGAATTCGTTGGACAAAAGAAAGTTCCATCAGTGGTTTCAGGAAATGACTTGAATGTGACTGATTTTAGAGAATAGTGTCGAAAAGCTCCAGGGATTTCACTATTGTTTCGTCCTGCAATTAAAATAGAAGATTATCAGAGTAAGATCAGGAATAAAAGGGATTTTTTTAAAAAAATTAAATGAGTTCTGATTTCATTGCAGCTTGTGTGAAGAATTACATAATGAATTCATCAACAAATTGAGATTCGAAGATCGAAGAGAGAAGAAGAAATCAAGATTCGAATCGGATATAAGACAGTACTGTCAGTATTAAATTTGTTTAAGTGAAATAATAAATGATGGGCTTGATTTATTGACGTCTATGCACAGCTAAAAATTTAATCGAAGAATATTTACATGGAAAATACTATTAAAATAAGAATAAAAATATTTTAATAGAAAGAGGGGAGGGTCAGGGACCTTTTAATGCACGGGTGAACTTGATCCGGGCCCTCGGCATCGTTTCGAACTATATGCCAAATGGCAAGACAATATTGTTATTTCATATGCATCGTCCGTCTTCTAGAGCTAGTCTTACAACCATACATCATCATCAATACTCATTTAGTCGAAAGGGGGCAGTTGATTTGTGACTAGGTTTGTGAGATTGTGAGTCATGTACACTTATTTGTAACAGATTACCGTTTGTACGAGTATTTGACAGTATATGTTATATACTATATACACACAGCTCAAAAAAATTATGGGAGCAAGCAAAGGAGTGAAGAAACCGTTGCATGATATCTATGCATGGGCATAAAAGAAAGAGTACAGTTATAACAAAATTCAATACAGAAAAAGAAGCAAAAAAGAATTATATGGGAACTTTAAGCTCTTTGGAATGGTATAAAGAACATAAAATGATGTTTCAGGCCAACAATATAGTTACATGTAAATGAAAAAAAGCAAAAAACTACCGATTGCTTAGATTTGATACAGGATGCTTAAAATGGTGTATAGTCCCCCGAAATGCTAAGACTTTCGCACACCTATTTAGCATGGATGCGATGGTGTTTGTGATAGCGTCCCACCTGGGGAAGCCATCTCTTCATCTACTCGACCTAAATTTGTAGGGGGGTAAAGATTGATGACCCAAGCTAGCCATAAGAAATTCAATTTATTATTATTCTATATAACAATCAAAGACAATCTTACTATAGAGGGAAAATCAAGAGTGATATATCGTAGCTCAAATTCCTATGTGAATAAGCGCCTGAATTTGAAGTAAAGTTATCCTATGAATCCTAACTCCTTAATTCATTTGAACAGCTAAAGCCCGTTCTAATATTACGCATTAAAGTTCAGATCCTTACCATAACCGCACTGTGTTCAGGAACTCAGCTTCCTTTCCTCCTTCTACTTACTCGTTTACTCTAAACCTCCACTATATATCTACTAACTAATCTGCATATCAAGGATTCTTCTTGAGAGGGATGACTGTGAAATAACGCAATTGATGGACTCAAAGATTCCCCAAGAGGATTTGTAAAAAACTCCGTAAAGCCTTGTCACAGGTTATCAATCAGACATTGGGGAATTCTGTTCCACTCCTCAAAAATTGCAACATTCACGTCTCGAACTGGAGGCGATGGCAGTGATCTCGCCGAAGCCGTCATACGAATGAGTCCCAAGCATTCTGGAGGTCATTTAGGTCAGGAGAACTTGCTGGCCACTGCAATGTATTGCCTCAGCTTCAAGAAAGTTCTCCACAGGATGAGCTGTATTATTTCTGTCATTATCCTGCATTAAAAGAAAGGAATCACAAATTTCTGCAGCGTAAGGTACGACATGGGGCTCAGGATCTCATTTGCATACATTTGAGCCGTCAAATCGCTATTTCGAATTATATGCAGGTCAGTACATCTGCCTATGCTGATACCAGCTCATACGATTAAGCAGCCTAGTCTGTAGTGTGATTTTTAATGAACGACTTTAGTGTTATTTCAAGTGCCCCTTTCTAGCCATATCTAATCTTGATGTTCTGCAGCCCACTCCTTTGGGCCACATGGTGTCTCGCTGTGAGCTAATGCACACCTTTACCCAACGTGCATATAGCTCCCTCTCATGAAACCCATTTCGGTTTGCTTGACTTGAGATCCTTTGTTCTGTTGCCAAAAGAAACTGTCTTTGAATCTGCCTCGTATTGACTGTTCTGTCTCGGTGAGCTGTTTGTAGGATAACTCAGTCAATATTTTCTGTGGTAGCACGTGGACGACCTTGTCCAGGTCAAGTTGAACACATGCCCTGTTTCTTAGAATCGATTTTCCACAGTTTTTCAATGACACTTGTTGCCACTCTAACAGCACCCGCTAAAATTCTTTGTGTTTGCCTTTGTTCCAGTCTTCTGATAATACACCTTGAAGTGGATGATCTTGATATTTTCTAATCCTCTTTGCTCGAAAGCACCGTCGAAATGGGGAATTTTATCACTAAGGCAAGGAAAAACAACAGCTTCTACGAAATCACAATCTCTGCACTTATTTCCTTTTTCTGGTTTGTGACCCATGAACGTTGATTTACATATGAAGTTTTCTTCTTCTGTTACACTTTAAAAGATGGATGTTTTGCTCTAGGTTAGTTATTAGAAGAAATAATATCTGCATAATTTTATTAAGTCCATGTGCTCGCCTAACTTTTTTAGCAGTGTATTTAAAAGGTTTGCAAATGAGGCTAATTTTTTATAAGAGCCAAGGGCCTTTAGATGTCTTCAGACGTCACTGGGGAGGGGAAACTCATTAAAATGTGCCATTTAATAACAAGGGTCATACATATGGTTTAAGGATTGTAAATATATTTGTAACTAATCAGAGAATGTTCCGGTGAAATATCAAATGTTTGATAAAGTTATCCCACGCAAAGTGTTCCACTGGAAAGTACTGTTCACAAAATAACTAGAAGATGCACATTTATTACTTCATTGAGTTTAGTGTGAACGAATTGAGAATTCAATCTCAATCTACAAACTTATAATTTAAATGCGAAGTCTGTAGCTGGTTTTTACGCGTTGCCAACTAACCTAAGTAACCTCTAGGGAAATCTATTTTATTGATAGCTTGAATTAAGAACCTCACCTTGTGAAGGAATCGTGATATATATAGATTAAAATTGCAATTTAAAGAGATCTGAAGTGGAAAAGAAGAGGATGTTGAAATTATCATTGTTATGAGATGTCGTTGCGATTGTAAAGTTTTAATATTAACTCGGAGTGTATACAATGTTTTAAATTCAAATTGGCGAGTTAGATTGAAGCTTGGGAAATTATGCGTGGCTCGTGTTTGGACTTTTTCTGAAGTTTGAACCTGCCTAGCTGTGACTTGAAGCTTTCTTTTAAGGGTTCAGGGAATTTTTTTTATTTTTATTAGTTGGAATTTGATGCTTATTTCACTCTAGTCGAAAATTATCTTTAAAATATTATGATATTATTAAATAAAAGTTGTCGAGTTACATATCTGCTTCGTATTGTAAAATATTTGGTTTTTTTCTTTATTTTGAACTAATTTTTAACTGACTATTAAATTACACACTATTTATAGATATTGTTTAGATTGAAAATTCTTTTCCAAATATTATTATCGTCTGCTTTAATTCAATATATAAATTATGTGATTTCATGTTCTTATTTGTCTGATTACTTAATTTATTTTCTGATTTATAATCGTTTGGTTCTAAAGTTTTGTTGCTTAAGTTGGCATTTTTTGTAATTATTCTAAATATGTTTTTTTCAGTTGGTGAAAAGAATTCCAAGGCATAATCGACGCTGATTGTATTTAATATGTAATGAGTTTTTATATACACTGCTCAAAACAATTAAAGGATATTGTAAGTTTTATATAAAATAAAGATATAAGCGAATTTTTTTGCCGAAAATGGAAGAAGAGAATCACAAATGCAAATTTTTCTGATTTTCAAACTGAGGAGTATGCTAATTTTGAGTTCGACGTCAAAGACGTCGCTTCAGCGGCTGCGAATGAAATTTGACTTTCAACTGTAATGAAGACAAGGATGATCGGCATTCAGTGACTGCTTTTTTTTTTTTTGATGAGTACGATGTCTCAGCGAAGTCATTTAACCGATTCAGAAGCTTGGAGAGTTGTTGGTAGGCTAGAAGGGGGCCAAACTCAAGCCGAAGTAACGCAAGCCATTGGAGTGTCACAAAGTGTGATTTCCAGGATCTGGAACCGTTTTTTGGAGACTGGAAGTGCAGGCCGAAGACCAGGAGAAGGTCGTAGACGGCCAACAGTGCCCAATGAAGATCGTTATTTACTGTTAACGGCTCGGAGACACCGAAATATGAACGCTACTCTTCTCCAACAACACCTTCGCTTGGCTACTTCCACCACGGTTTCAACTCAGACTATCCGAAACCGGCTCCAAGGTGTAGGTCTGTATGCTCGCCGACCGATGGTATGTGTTAGACTAACATCAAGGCATCGTCGCGACTACAGGGAGTGGGCAACAGAGCATGTGAACTGGAGGAGAAATGAATGGAGCAATGTTCTTTTTTCTGACGAGTCCCGTTTTTCTGTTCATCCGGATAATAGGCGTATTTTCATTTGGAGGGACCGTGGCAGTAGGAATAATCCTGCGTTCGTGCACAAAAGTGTCAGATTAGGCGGTGGGGGAGTGTTGGTGTATGATGGCATCTCCATTGACGGGCGCACAGACATCTACATCATTCGAGATGGACCTCTGACTGCTCGCCGATATAGGGAGGAGATCCTCAGACCTATTGTAGTCCCTTACGCTGCAGCAATCGGAGATGACTTCATTTTAATGGACGATAACTGCAGGCCACATCGTGCTAACCTGGTGGAGGATTTCCTTTTCGAGGAAGGAATCGTACGAATGGAATGGCCAGCGTGTTCTCCAGACATGAATCCAATAGAGCACGTTTGGGACGCTCTAGGAAGACGAGTTGCTGGCCGCCAACCACCCCCCAAAACTCTCCAAGAACTGGAAAGAGCTGTTCTGGAAGAGTGGGACAGAATACCCCAACTCGTGATTAATAGCCTCATTGAATCCATGCCTCAAAGGTGCTCAACGTTGCTGGCCGTCCATGGAAACCATACCCCTTACTGAAAATGATTTCCTTTGAAGAAAACACCTTTTCTTATTCTTTTTTTCTCATATGCACAAATTGTGTTTTTTTCCTTTTGTACACAAATGCCCAATAAAATGCATTTTTATCTGCCAAACATGTGTAATTTATTTTCATATAACCTACTACGTCTGTCGACCATGTATCAATCAGCTAAAAAGTTTCCCAGCCGCAAGATCCACCTAAAACCGCAATATCCTTGAATTATTTTGAGCAGTATATTTGCGAGATATTATATGATTTATTATGATCTTTTTGATTATTTGAATGATTATAAGAAAAAAAAGCCTTCCGTGGAACAAATTTGGGCTATTATAAATCGCACACACAAATTCTGTTGAATTTTCCCCACTTAACATTAGTACGAACTCAGGTACGTTTCAAATCTTTTTTCTCTCCTATTTTTGTGATCTGGTAGTTCAATTTTTAATTTAGTAAATAAATTTTTAATTTTCAACTGATTTTAACTTTAAATTGAAGTTCTCGTATGTAAATTATTCAGCTAATTATTCAAAAGTTCTCATCTATAACATTCAGATGTTACAAGAGAGAAAAAGTATATTTTTATTTTTAACATTGTTATAAATCGAATGCATGCTTAACTATTTGAAGGAAAAGTTGACTTTTCTTATTATTGCAAGATCCGTTGTTTTACACTATTCATAGTCTGACGCATAGATTCAAATTATTTTTGACAATAAAGCATTTTTGATTAAAAATGCTCGAATTTCAAAGATCTATAACGAAAAAAGTGAAGACAAAAAAATTCCAATTACTCAACTCTAAAGTGGGGACTAAAACAAACACAAAGGAATAAAATATTAGTTAAGAGTTTGTCTATATGTGAAAATTTTAACTGCAGTTCAAAATTATAAGGTATCTTATTCTTAGTTTGTTTTGGCCGCGGTAGCCGAGTGGTATAGGTATCGGACCATGGCTTGCCTTGTCACGAGTTCCAGCCCAGTACCACTAAAGACCCGCCGTGAAGGGCAGCGATGCACGTTAAATCTGTCGAGAGTTGAAACGTCCTCCCGTTGGTGTGGTGTGGTAGTTAGGAGAGGGGGTGCCAGCTCAGGTGTCGTCCACGTCACTTGACCATGGTTCAAAATTACGTGGTCCGTCGCCAAAAGCCCTCGTGTAGCTGAACAGTGCGACGTTAATATTCAATCAATGAATCTTAGTTTGTTTTCATGTAACATTTAGAGGGATGTTATTTTGAACTAAATCAGTTAATTGTTAATGCATTTAAAATATTCTAGTAACGGATATATGTAAGTCGCATTTCAGAAATTTCGACGACAATACAAAATATATCGAATAATAATTTAAATATTAATAACAGTTTTCTTGTGTGTTTTATTTGGTTTGATAAAGGAAATCATTTATGGATGTATTTTCATCAATATAGTTACTACTTTGCAATTGATTTCGAGTGAATGATTTTAGAAAAGCTATTGTTTCATAAAATTTTCTTGGCGCTATTTACAAAAACACGGTGTTTGTGTGTGTATGTATAAGTAATTCGCCTGTATACCGTGGTTCATCATTATTTTTGTAAATATTCTATTCGTAATATTCTCTTGAATTAAACAATCAATCTTCATTTAGGAAAAATATATAAAAATTTTGCCTACTAAGTTTCCTTCTTGATTCATCCTTTGTTATTTACTTACACAGTCCAAATAGGGCAACTACCATGGTTCTAAATTACGTGGCCCGTCGCCAAAAGCCCTCGTGTAGCTGAACAGTGCGACGTTAATATTCACTCACTCACTCACCCGAATAGTGCAACATAGTCAGAAATTGACTCCATTTTCCGTTGTTTTATCACCTATCTCCTGTTTAATCTACGGATCATAATAAAGTATCTAATATCCTGAAAGGATGAAAAAAAATGTCCTAAATATTTTAGGAGTCTCATTTCCTGTTCTACCAAAATAGTAGATTCGCCATTTTCTTCATACTTAACCCAAAATGGTCTATTTTTTATCACGACGTTTTAGCCTACATTAAACTTTGTAGACGAAAGGTAAAGATCACAGAAAATATCGTAAATATACACATATGTATGCAGAATAAAATATAATTGAAAATATAAAGTTAAATATATATTTTTCACCTATCTTATTAAAAGGTGGGAAACCAACGCTTAACTGTCTTTTATTAATTTTCCCCTCAATAATTACCATTTTTTTCAATGAATGTGTACAACTAAAAAATATCCCCATTGAATTTCGCGCCCACGGTAACCGTATACTTTTGGTCTCGAGCTAGAAGGTTTTGCTTCTGTGGATTCGAGTTCTGTTTACAGTAGAAACCCGCGTATAGGAAGACTTTCAAATTAAATCTGTCGAGGATTAAAGTCCGCCCGTTGGTGGGATGTGGTAGTTTGTAGAGTAGGCGGGGTGCAGCTAATATAATTTTCGTCACTTGAGTTGTACAAAATTATGAGGTGCGATTTTAATAGCCCTCACGTAGCTTCAGAGTTAGGTGTTAACAAAGAATCAATCAACCCATTGGATTTTCCTTGTCTTGTTTCGTCAGTCTGAACATAGGATGCGGTAATCGAGCAGTCATGATCGTGTGCTCGTTGCCGGCGTTGTCGAATCGCGATTTCGAAACCTTGTGACACTGAAGACCCGACGTGTAGGGGAGCTGATACACGTTAAATCTGCCGAGGCTCAAATTCCTTACATTTCTCTGGCGTGAAGGCTCAGAAAGAGGTCTGCTAACTCATGCGCCATTTGATCGTGACTCGAAATTATGAGGTCAGTGGACAATGGTCCCCGTATTGCTTTGAAGTAAATCGTTCAACCAAGCAAAATTATTTACAAATTCTGAAGTTGAAATGTGCAAATGAAGAAACTCTTCTTGAAGGAAACAAAATGTTCCAAACATAAGTAGAAAAGAAATAAAATGTAAATTTTGGACAACAAAATTGAATTTTAATTAATATCAATCTACATTCGATGCCTTTTAAATTAAATTCAACGAAAACTCCGATTTTTTTATTGTAAATTAAGTACATTAAAATATCCTATACCCATGATATAAAATAAATTCATACTTTATATCAAGGTTCTTTCATGCCAAGGTAATAAGTAGCCATGTTGTATTCAGTCACAGGCGTTGCTGCTTACTACTGTGCGTTGGTGTGATGGTGCCTTCTCTCCTTTAATTTTTCATCTTGACTACTTTTGATCAGTCTTATTTATAGTAACTAGAAATTGCAACTCAATCAATTCCCGCGAAATTGAACCAAACTAATTGCAGGAATTGAATGTGGGTTTTCTGAAAGAAAGAGTATCGCTTGAATAGAATAAAACCACACTATACTTGGTTTAAAAATATATTATATTGATAAAGAAACTATTTTGAAGTAAAACCCGCATATAAATAAGGAAAGTTTTTGACTAATTGGTTGATGTATCACCCGATTTTTTAATAATCAAGAACCATTTAAGTTATTGAAAAGGAAGTTAAGTTTTTCAGAAATTGAGACAATTGTGTGAAACCGACACTTTTGTCTTTCGTCCTTTAAACTTTTTCTTTTTACTTTGATCTTATCTTTGTATATTTTGGAATTAAAATGGCTTTCATATTGTTATGAATTGTATTAATCTATATTTTTTCAATTTCTTTAATTATTCACCAATTCCGTTCAAAAAATCTTTCTATAAATCACTAAATCTCAGAAAGTTAGACAGGTTCTCTGTTAGGCTTTGTGGTAAATGTTCGGAAAAAGGAAAGTTTTTGAATAAATTTGACATTAAATTTAATATTAAGCATTAAATTTAATATTTAAGTAAGAACCTTAATTTCAAGAGTTTATTTTTTAATCTCAAAACGAAGTTTGACCAAAGATAACATTAAATACGGCTCGTGCGTGGCATTTCAATTAGAAGTATACAATTAATAATTATGGAAGGGATATTTTTCAGAGGTGAAGCCCAGCGGCTCAGTGGTAGCGTATCGCGCTTCCACACCACAGGTCCGGGATTCAAATCCCGTGCTGGTCACGGCCTTTCATGCATTCATCAGTGGGTCGATTATTGAGTACCAAGTTTGCTTAGGAACTTTGCACTGGCGGTTTCGCGTTAAATTGAACACCTGACCGGAACATCTGCGCATGCACCTCAGCGCCCAAGGTCACAAAAACTGTGATGGTTATAGTAAGCCTTCGTTGTGCCACTGAGTTTAGTTTAGTTTAGTTTTCAGAGGTGACTCCGGGAGTGAAATTTAAATTCACCGTGGAACCTATCACGAAGAGGAACGGATTTAACATTATCTCTTTCGGCCAAGTAATTCGAATAAAAAAAAGGTCGTTTCATTAGTATTTAGTTAGACCAGCTAAGGCAAGCATTGCTTCAATAAGATCAATAAGATTCTACATATCATCAGCACTTATTACCGTCCAGAGCTGCAGCATTTTTTCATCCATTCCCTGATTTGATGATGGAAGAGATGAATTACTCCTTAGCCAGACAGTAGCGATTTTCGATTGGGTGAAAATACGGTTTTATAGTGGCAATTGACGCGGGAGAATCAGTCATCATGTTCCCTGAACCAATTATGAACAATTTATGTTCGGTGGATCTTTACATAGTCGTCCTAAAATATTCCAATTTCATTAAATAAGGAAGAAAAAAACCCCATTGTTGTGGGATGAGTTGATCATTAATCACTTTTAAGTATTCAGTTACTTCATTTTTCATTGTTATATAACGTTGTTTATCTTAGACCAGACTCATTAAAGCAACCCTAGATTATAATGCTGGCTACATTTGCCGGCTCTGTGGGCATTATGCAAGGGGAGCTCCATAGTTTTTTGAGATTCCCTTTTTACCCACACTGACACTTATTGTTCATCGTTCTAGAATATTATCTCAGCAGACCACGTAACATTTCACTACTACTGAACTGTCCATATTTTTAGACAGAGATTTGGAAATGTTTTCTTCGGTTAATTACTGAAAGAAGGGGTTTTCTTTGGACTCTACAATTGTTAAGTCCCATTCCTTTAAGTTCTCGCCATATTGTGAGTGTTGAAATACTCCTATGTTTATTGCTAAACATTTCTGTGAGTTCTACAGTAATTCTTCACCAATCAAGCAAAACTCTAAAATTCTTGGGATCAAAGATCTCTCAAGCATCTTTGATTCCAAAGAATTTAAGAGTTTTTCCGACCGTATTTATCCCGAGATGCTGATAGTACACCTGAAACAATCAGCTACCCATGAAGTCTTCTCTCGAAATCGAGTTTTTTTTCGTCCAGCCAAATTGACACTTTGAGCTAGAACAACTCCACTCCGAAAATTAATATCACTGCTAAATAGTATATAAATAGTGAGATAGAAAATAGAAGGGTTTGTGTGGACAATATCTCCCCGCTGTTTAGGACCTTGAGAGTCAGCAGTTCTAGAATCATTTCACTTAGGCTAGTTTCAGAGGTTGCATCTCATTTATGATAAGTATCCATTATTTCTTATTCTTTAGTCGCATATAGCGTACTCAGTTCTAACGTTTAAATTAATAAAAATAAATTGTTGCGAAGACCTGTTTGTAATCTTTTCATGTCCAATTTAAGGGCTTTTCCATCCATGCTGCGTTTGGATCTCCGCCCCTCCCCCGGGAAACCGAACAGTCAGCGAGATCTCCACCTCAACCAACACGAAGGGGAGGTACTGAGACAAACCACTATTCTTTCGCTGGACTACTTTCACTCCAATTACAGGATTTTCAATAATCTCTTTCATTGTTTTTTTTTATACAGACTAATAATTAACCCTTAATGCACGTCTTTTTTAAATATAAAAATATCTCTTCCGCGACTTCGTGAAAAACTTCACACGTACTTGCAACAAAAATGACCCATTGTACGGTACTTCAGCATTGTTTAAAGCATAAATTAGTAGTGACAACCTATAAATCACTCTATTACCGAACCTAACAGAGAGAGGTGCATACTTATTTCACACTGAGAATTTTCTTTTTAGATAGAGTATATTTTAAGCCAAACACTTTTTTCTTTGCCACTTTCTTCAGCAATGTCCAAAATCGTGAGCAGTGAATAGACTGAAACATGCATAATGAAAAAAAAGCACGGTCAATTCGAAAGATTAATAGTATATCTGCATTTAGAATTCTGCACGTCAACAATAAAGACAAAAGGAAATCAGGAAATCTGGAAAAAACGAGGCGCAGCGAAAAATGTCTCCATTCTTTTCATCTTAAAGCCACATTCCATTTCGCTTGGACAGCATTTTCAGGGGGAACTCAAAGTGATATCGTCAGAGACACGAATGGATTCCGTGAAGGATCAGATAAAATTTGAGAACTTCCCGAACGAGATAAACGGTCAGGAAAGGACGTCGTGCATTATCCCGATAAAGGGCGGCACCGTAAATCGGATTTTCTGAAAATCCTTTAGCTTGTAATTAAGTTCTTCTCTGGAGCTTCCGCTTTGGGCTGCAGCTTCGTTTAAACTGTACTCCGAATTTTGAGGGAGACATAATGGCGTTTTCTGGGGGCTGGATCATTATCTCAAGGGATTTATCATTTCAAGTGTCGTTTTATATTTGAGGCAGATGCAAGGAAAGTAGTTTGATACAGCAGGCGATGCGGCCAAATAAGAATATATAAAGAAAGGAGGGATAATGCAAATACAAAGCAGCGTCGCATACATAAAGATGTTATTATCAGTAAAAATATAGCAATAATATTCAAGATGTATTAATTGTTATAGAAATAAATAAAAAAATATATATAAGGGAAAAAAGACAATGTTTAGCTAATTTCTACATTTGGAGATTGAATCTTGCTTTTAACACAGATCATGTCCTTGTGCAGATCAGCCAGACAAAACCTTTATGTCTTATGATATTTTGCTTTGATATTACTTTGTATACGAATCCCGACGTTTTTAAGCTCACTGTGTAGTGGGTTGATGCACATTTATCTGTCGAGGCTCAAATTACTCGCATCAGTGTGGTGCGGAAATTTACCAGTTCGGTCACTTGACCGTAGCTCAAAATTTCGAAGTCCGTCGTTAATAACCGTTCACGTTGCTTTAAAGGGTGACGTCAATAAATAATCAATCAGCCTAAGAATCAATCTAACTACTGGCTTCCGATTAGCATCTAAAAAGAAAATTATTTCTACACCTTTCTTCTCAATTAAAAGCAACATCGTGATTAGATGGTCAAAACTATCCAACTAAACAATACTTCTCATATACGTTGCTCCACTATAAAGAATTTTGCACCTAATGGTTAATTTTATAATAGTAATACAAGAGTATGAATAAGTTTTTTAGATGTTATAAATTAATTTCTCAGCAAATTTTAGACCAATGTCACCTAATTCACAATTTTTTGTATCACTCTGAAAAAGTCAAGTAGATAGATAACTTGTCAACATCTTTCTTTATGTGTAGTTTTTTCCTCCCTTTTCTCTTTTTACCGTCTGATTTTTATGACAGCATTTGGATTTTAAGCTAATAAAATCAATGGTTGAAGCCTAAAAGAAAATGATTTGTCTGAAATAATATCCTACTGAATTTCATACTGATAATAGATGATGTAATCTTAAACTACTTTTAGAAAAATAGGATAATATTTAGTTTAGTATTATATATCTACACTATTAAAATTCGTAGGTAAACAAACGTATCTATGTAGGTATGTAGGTATATAGGAATGTAGCCCAATTTTCTCACGAACCACAAGATGAAGAAACTCGCCGAAGGTACCAAAATTTCGGGAATGATCCGAGGAATCCGTTTTGACCATTTATATTCCAATATTCCAATTAGTTAAAAAATATATTATTTAAAAACCTTAAAACGCATAATTAGTACCATTTCTCACCGCAAGGGGAAATTCGGAACTTCTTCTTTTTTTAAAGGTTTTTAAAACACGATCTAATTTTTTTCATGAAACTCACACAAAAAATAATTACAGATTCGTAAAGATCATTTATTTCGCCACGATATGCTATCATTTATTTAAAAAAAAATTGTATTTTGTATTTTTTACGATTTCTTAAAAATGAGTCAAAATCGATACGTTTTATGAATAAAATTTCTAAATTGTTCCGCTTGAACTTTCTTTCGCGTTAATGAAAAAAATATTTTACACTAAAAAAAAGTTCCTGCTTTTCTCTTTTAGAATGAGTAATTTGAATAATTTAATGTCAAAAACTGTTTTTTTTTACGATTTTTCAAAAAATACTCAAAATTTTATTTGAATACTTAATAACTTCTTTATTAATAAAATAAATTTCACGAAACTTTTTTCCGCGTGTAGAACAATATTATACGTAATCTGTACAAAGATTGCTAAAAAATCTTAAAAATAACGGTTGAAAAATGTGTTCTTCAATTTTTTTACCTTTTGCGACACATATGTAAACATTACTTTTTTAAAAAAATTTTTTGTTTAAAAATTACTGTTGTTTTCAATCGATATATAATGTTTGAAAACATTAAGTTAAAAATGAAGTCCGAATTTTTTTTTTTTTTTACTTTAATGAATAACGAAATAGGATATTGAAAAAATATTCTTTTATTTTAAAGGTATTTTTACTGTTCTGCCCGAAGGAGAGGATAACGTGGTTGGTTAAAGCGCTGCTTTATAAAACGGTAGTTCCCAGGTTCGAAACTGAAGAGAAAGAGACTTTCTATTTCGCATCACGCTACTTTTTAAAGTTTAAAATTTTTTTAGTGGAATGAAAAAGGTTAAAATTAAAATGAAATATCAAAATGTTTTTATCAGATCGATTTTTTTAATGTTTTTTTCAGTACATGTATATCTATATATATAAAGGAGAAAAGCGACTCACTCACTCACTGTCTAATCACGATATCTTCGGAACTATTAAACCTACAGATTTGAAATTTAGTAGATAGGTTCCCTTCATGGAGTAGACGTCAGCTAAGAACGGATTTTGCAAAGATCGAACCCCAAGGGGCGTTACGGGGGTTTAAGGGGTGTTATAGATAATTATTTCCATTATTAAACTATTAGATGTACAGTCTTGAAAAAATTGGTACACAGATTTCTTTCATAAAGTAGAGATTCCCTATATAATGATTTTTACGAAAATCGACCTACAAGGGGCGTTATGCATAATTATTTCCATTTTTAAACTATTAGACGTACAGACTTGAAATTTGGTAAGCGGATTTCTTTCATAGAGTAGAGATCCGCTACAAAATGAGTTTTGTCCAATTCGACTCCCAAGTGGCGTTTTGGAGAATTAAGGGGCGTTATATAGGCAATTAACTCCTTTTTTAAACTATTAGACGTAAAATCTTGAAATTGAGTAAGCAGATTGCATTCATTGAGTAGAGATCCGATATAAGATGGGTTTTGTGAAAATCGTTTCCTAAGTGGTGTTGTGGGGGCTTAAGGGGCGTTATAGATAATTATTTCCATTTTTAAAGTATTTGACGTACAGTCTTGAAAAATTTGATAAGCGGATGAATTTCATAGAGTAGAGATCCGCTACAAAATGGGTTTTGTCAAAATCAACCCCCAAGTGGCGTTGTGGAGAATTAAGGAGCGTTATAGGTAATTATCTCCTTTTTTAAACTATCAGACGCAAAATCTTGAAATTGAGTAAGCAGATTCCATTCATTAAGTAGAGTTCTGATATAAGATGGGTTTTGTGAAAATAGCTTCCTAAGTGGCGTTGCGGGAGTTTAAGAGGCGTTATAGATAATTATTTCCATTTTTTAAACTATTAGACGTACAGTCTTAAAATTTGTAAGCGGATTCCTTTCATGGTGTAGAGATCCCCTACCAAATAGTTTTGGGGAAAATTGATCCCCAAGGGTCACTGAGGGGTATTAAGGGGCGTAATAGATAAATATTGCCGCTCTTCAACTAATAGACCCACCTGCTTGAAAATTAGAAGGTATGTTCCGTTCATGGAATAGAATTCCTTTTACAAAGAGTTTTTCGAAAACGGACCCCCAAAGGAGTGGGGTTGCAAGGGATTAAGGCGTGTTATAGAAAAATTCCTGTTTTCGAATTTAACCCATTTACTTGAAATTTGTTGAGCACTTTTCTTTAGTTGAATAGAGTTCCACTAAGAATGGATTTCATGGAAATCAACTCCAGGGGGAAGCGGGGAGAGTTTTGGGGGCGTATTGATAGACAAAATTCCCGTTTTCGAACTGCTAAGACTATAATAATAAAATTTGGTTTGCATGCTTCTTTTATTGAATCGAAATCCGCTAAGAAGGCTCTCAACGGGGTATTGATGATAAAAATTCCGTTTTTGCTCTGTTAGATTTAGGCTTGAAATTTAGCACGCATATTTACTTTATGGAGTAGAGATCCACTGAAAGTTGCTTTGGTGGAAATCATCTTGATTATTAGGTTAAGTGAGCGCAAAAAATCGATTCTTTGTGATTATTCAATTATTTTTATTTGTCATTTTGTGTATGATGTCTTTGTGAATTGTTTTCAATGACCCATTCAGCAATTTTTTTTTACTTCGTACATGAATTTAATTGTAGTTGTTAGTAGTTAATTTGTTTTTCCCTCTACCACTAATGGAATTGGGACCGTTCAATTTTGGAAATTGATTTTTCTTTCATAATTTTTTTTTTTACATTTTTTTATGTTTTTAAAGGATTATGAGAGGTGATGGGAGTGGAAGGTTGGTGCTTGGAGTCTACGACGGAATTCAAATGGGGCCAGGTTTTTCTTTTAAAATAATTTTGGTTTTATGACTAATATGGTTTCCTTAGCATCAGGAGACGAATTTTTTTTTTTTTAATTCTATTACAGTTTAGCGCAGATTTCTTTGGAGATGTTGAACCGCCGGAGCAATAAACACCCATGGCTGTGTAGATGCATCAGTGACTTCTTCAAAAACAAGTGGTCGACATACATATGATCACAGAATTTTCTTCTTGTATTGGAGCATTTTACTACAAACACAATTGCCGGAGTCTACAGGAAGAAGGAAATCCCTCATCACGGACGAGCTGCAGACTTCTTTTTGGCGGTGCTGCCACACATAAGACCACCGAACTCTCTTTTTATGATGATTGTAATTTTTTGTGTGTGCTGAGCATTTGAGAGAGGGGAGGAGTGATGGGGAGGTCACCGGTCCCCAAGTTACAATTGCAGTTTTTATATTTGCCCTGTTTACAGGAAACGGATTTCGGTGGAATGTTTTTTCTTTCCCCACCTCTGAGGGCGAATTGTTTAGCAAAGGGTGCTTACATTCTCACGCCTGCAGGGATCATTACACCCATAAACAATTGGGAATGTCAGAGAATTTTCCCGCTCGAAAACAAGACAACAAAAAGGCAACGACCTTTGCGCTGTATCTCTGCGCTGGTTCCGGACCATTGAGAAGTAATTAAGTGGAGAAGGCATAAAGTCCGCTCGAGGATTTTTGTGTGAAAAGGACGTCACATAAAACGGGATGCACCCCGATTTAGAGACACACTCACACTTGGACACAGAGAGACAAACTAATCATATCCAGGCCTTGAACTAGACTCCGCGGGACTTCGAGCGGCGACCATGTCCCACTCCCTCCAACTCGACACCCTCTCAAAAGCTAAGTAGAATCGCAATTTAGTTATGCAGCATATTGTACATTTACTCAAATTTAATTATGTTAATTAAAATAAATTAATTGTTATTTTAAGAACCGGCCCTTTTAATTTAGAGTACTGTTTTATGTCTTTAGAGATTTAGTGTTTAATTTTAACTTAAGCCATGATGCGATGTATCTTACGAACCTGGGAAGATACGAAATTAGTATTTGGAAATAAGTAATTAAATAAGTTTAAATCAGCGTCGCATCATATTGGTAGTCGTCGGAAATTTTTTTTCTTTTACATCATCTGATGTTGTAAATTTTTCTTGATGGGTCATCGAAACAAAAACTTTTTATTGTGTGCTAGTGTTTTAATTTTAATTGTATCTATTACTCGAATTTGATACTTGTGAAATTTTTTTTTCTTGTAGTTTTTTTGAGAAGGGGAGAATGGTGCAACAATGGTGCAGCATGATGTCACAGGTACTGGTGCTCTTTATTTTTTCTTTAACATTGATGTGAATATTTTTTTCCATGCATGTATTTACGCGAGAGCTGATTAGTTAAAAGTTTTATTTAAATTTAGCAGTTTATTAATTTCTTTTACCCTGCACGGGTGCTCGAATTCAGTTGTTTTAGCTAGAATTTAATTATTTCCGTTGCGATTTAATCTCGTTAGAAATTTTGTCTTAATTTTTTTTAAAACATGCCACGTACACAACAATCAGACCCCCCTTTGACACAGACGGTGTCTGAGAAATTTAATCTAATTGATTTGATCCCAATGTATGACGGAGGTGAATCGTTGGGAATACGTAGGTTCTTAGAAAAATAAATGATGTTGCGAATTTAGGCAAGTGGTCAAACGACGAGAAAGTTACTATTCTGAAATTAAAATTAGCGGGAATAGCTGAAGAATTTTTTTATCCGACCCAACCCACAGTCATTTAACAGAGTACAACGATATCGCTAGAATTCTTATTAATAGATTCGAGAAGGCTGTCCCTTTATCCACACGTCTCCAGTTATTTTCATCATGCATTCAGGGTTCTTCTGAGAGCGTGCAAGAATTCGCAGCACGCATCAACAAACTGGGAACACAGATATTCCAGTCAGGTAATTCGGCTCAAAACACCGCGGTGAGGAACGCGAACGATCAACTATTACAATCGCGTTTCATAAGCGGTTTGAGAAACGATATTCGTCGATTCGTTCTCGCACGTGATCCCTTAAATTTAGACGAATCAATCAGCGCGGCGTTGATCGAAGAACAGAATATGAAATTAAATCAAATCGCGAATGACGAGAGATCTGGTTTGTCGCCCTCGCAAACGGAAAATTCGGTCATTTCGGCATTGACAAATAAATTAGAGGAAATCAACTTAAGAGTCGGGCGTTTACAGGAAGTCAGTTCAGTTACGGCTCGTAAAACAGGTGGGGATTTTTTTAACAGAAGGGAGACTGTTTTCAAATGTTTTTATTGTGGCATTCAAGGACATAGGCAAGCGGAGTGTAAAAAAAAAACGGACGAACGTACAGCCAATTACCAGCTCCCCGGAGAAGCGCCGCTAGCGAATTTTCTGTTTTCCGTCACCCAAGCACTCATTCTTTCGATCGGCGACATGTCCATTTCCAAGAATCGGCTTTTCGCGATAATTACGCAGCCCCCAGGCATTCGGCGAGAGGGTCACACACGACTTCTAGGAATAGGGGTTTCCAACGCAATACTAGAAACGACAATTTAAACTTCCGCGGAGAAAGCCGAATTTAGATGTTTTACAATTGGTAGATGAATGGTTTTCTCCTATTAAATCTCGAGATAATATATTTGATCTGCCAATAATAAGTGCTAATGTGAAAAATCACAAATTCAGAATTTTAATTGACACAGGTGCGTCCGTTTCTTTAATGTCAAATTTCTTTTTCACTCAAATATAAAATGAAAACTTAAAGGAATTTAATGTTTCAATTCAAATTAAAGCAGTGAGTGGAGACACGGTAGAAATTATCGGGTGTTATGAAATACAATTGTCATTAGGGGAATTTCAATTTCAACATATTTTTTTTATAACTAAGCAAGAGATTAACGAGAATTTTTGTGCTATTTTGGGATACGATTTTCTGAAATTATGGAATGCAGTCTTAGATATGGGTAAAAACCGTTTATTAATTAATAAATTTTCAATTCCGCTTATCCATTATTCGCTCCCTCAGCGTGTCGTTCAGAGTAACTTTATCCATGGATTTTTAAAATACAAAACGTGTGTGGGTCCCCATTCGGTCACAAATGTTCGTATCCATGTTGCAACATTGCCTAATTCAATGTCAGTGGCTAGTATTCAGAGTTCAGCAAAGTTAAAAACAAAAACATTCATTTAACTACTTCGCAAATTAATATTGATCCACAAACAAATGACACCCTTCTAGAAATTAGAAACGATTCAGAGAACATAATCACCCTTAACAAAAACATGAAAATAATTACTCTCAATAGTTATGAAGACTTTTCTTCCGATTTTCCCGTTTCTCAAGATATTTTACCCCCACTCACGGAAAAGGATTTTAACCTTTCAGGTTTGGACAGCAAAATAAAAACAGATTATTTCAACTTTTAATTTCACACAAAAGTGCTTTCGCTCGCTCTACGGTAGAATTATCTGCAGCCGCTACGGAGCATCATAGAATCAGTCTACAGCATGATTATCCCATTAAATGTCTGATTTACAAGATTCCATTTAATTTAAGAAACGAATTTAGACGTCAGAGATTGCAGATTTAGAGAAGGCAGGGATTATTTCGAAATTTAATTCTCAGTATGCTTGTAGTGAATTTTTTAAATTCCTTATTCTACTCAGCATTCTTAGAGGTTATAAATTTTTTTAACCGTTTATACTATTCGTTAATTTATAGATTTTTAATTTGCAAATCTGAATTAATTGCATTAATTGTTTTTAAACTTTCATTTGTAACCAATGCTTGTAGTGAATTTTTTTTTTTTTAAATTTTCTTAGGCTATTAAGCATTCTCGGAGGTTATAAAATTTTTTTTTTTTTTCACCTATGCACACCCATCGTTTCAATTTCTAAATTTTTACTTTAAATTACTTAATTTTATGAAAGATTGTTATCAATGCTCTTAGTTAACCATTGCAATTTCTTATACTTTGAGTATGTTGAGGGTTAAATTAGTAATTTTTTTTTTGGTGCTCTGGGACATGCACTTCTTATTGGTCGTGTCAGGATTTCGATGTTAAGCGATTATGAGGTGTCTGTTTCTGGGTGCCACGTTTGAATTGTATATAGATGTTTTAACTAGTACTTATTTTTTTATCAAAATGTTTTGTTCGATACTCATATGTGTGGTTATTGTGAGTAGCGCAGTTTTTAGATACGCAATGTTTGAATTTATTATGTGTTACTCGTCTTAATTTTTTATTATTTAGTGGCACACGATTCTTTGTGATTATTCAATTATTTCTATTTGTCATTTTGTGTATGATGTCTTTGTGAATTGTTTGGGTGACCCATTCAGCAATTTTTTTTTCTTCGTACATGAATTTAATTGTAGTTGTTAGTAGTTAATTTGTTTTTCCCTCTTACCGCTAACGGAATTGGGACCGAATTTTGAAAATTGCTTATAATTTTTTTTAACATTTTTATTTTAAGTTATGAGAGGTGATGGGAGTGTAAGGTTGGTGCTTGGAGTCTACGACGGAGGTCAAATGGGGCCAGGTTTTTCTTTTAAAATAATTTTGGTTTCATGACTAATATGGTTTCCCTGGGAGACGAATTTTTTTTCTATTACAGTTTAGCGCAGATTTCTTTGGAGATGTTGAACCGCCGGAGCAACCAACACCCATGGCTGTGTAGATGCATCAGTGACTTCTTCTGGTCGACATACATATGATCACAGAATTCTCTTCTTGTATTGGAGCATTTTTACTCCACAATTGCCGGAGTCTACAGGAAGAAGGAAATCCCTCATCACGGACGAGCTGCAGACTTCTTTGGCGGTGCTGCCACACATAAGACCACCGAACTCTCTTTTTGTGATGATTGTAATTTTTTTGTGTGTGCTGAGCATTTGAGAGAGGGGAGGAGTGATGGGAGGTCACCGGTCCCCAAGTTACAATTGCAGTTTTTATATTTGCCCTGTTTACAGGAAACGGATTTCGGTGGAATGTTTTTTCTTTCCCCACCTCTGAGGGCGAATTGTTTAGCAAAGGGTGCTTACATTCTCACGCCTGCAGGGATCATTACACCCATAAACAATTGGGAATGTCAGAGAATTTTCCCGCTCGAAAACAAGACAACAAAAAGGCAACGACCTTTGCGCTGTATCTCTGCGCTGGTTCCGGACCATTGAGAAGTAATTAAGTGGAGAAGGCATAAAGTCCGCTCGAGGATTTTTGTGTGAAAAGGACGTCACATAAAACGGGATGCACCCCGATTTAGTGACACTCACACTTGGACACAGAGAGACAAACTAATCATATCCAGGCCTTGAACTAGACTCCGCGGGACTTCGAGCGGCGACCATGTCCCACTCCCTCCAACTCGACACCCTCTCAAAAGCTAAGTAGAATCGCAATTTAGTTATGCAGCATATTGTACATTTACTCAAATTTAATTATGTTAATTAAAATAAATTAATTGTTATTTTAAGAACCGGCCCTTTTAATTTAGAGTACTGTTTTATGTCTTTAGAGATTTAGTGTTTAATTTTAACTTAAGCCATGATGCGATGTATCTTACGAACCTGGGAAGATACGAAATTAGTATTTGGAAATAAGTAATTAAATAAGTTTAAATCAGCGTCGCATCATATTGGTAGTCGTCGGAAATTTTTTTTTCTTTTACATCATCTGATGTTGTAAATTTTCTTGATGGGTCATCGAAACAAAAACTTTTTATTGTGTGCTAGTGTTTTAATTTTAATTGTATCTATTACTCGAATTTGATACTTGTGAAATTTTTTTTTCTTGTAGTTTTTTTGAGAAGGGGAGAATGGTGCAACAATGGTGCAGCATGATGTCACAGGTACTGGTGCTCTTTATTTTTTCTTTAACATTGATGTGAATATTTTTTTCCATGCATGTATTTACGCGAGAGCTGATTAGTTAAAAGTTTTATTTAAATTTAGCAGTTTATTAATTTCTTTTACCCTGCACGGGTGCTCGAATTCAGTTGTTTTAGCTAGAATTTAATTATTTCCGTTGCGATTTAATCTCGTTAGAAATTTTGTCTTAATTTTTTTTTAAAACATGCCACGTACACAACAATCAGACCCCCTTTGACACAGACGGTGTCTGAGAAATTTAATCTAATTGATTTGATCCCAATGTATGACGGAGGTGAATCGTTGGGAATACGTAGGTTCTTAGAAAAATAAATGATGTTGCGAATTTAGGCAAGTGGTCAAACGACGAGAAAGTTACTATTCTGAAATTAAAATTAGCGGGAATAGCTGAAGAATTTTTTTATCCGACCCAACCCACAGTCATTTAACAGAGTACAACGATATCGCTAGAATTCTTATTAATAGATTCGAGAAGGCTGTCCCTTTATCCACACGTCTCCAGTTATTTTCATCATGCATTCAGGGTTCTTCTGAGAGCGTGCAAGAATTCGCAGCACGCATCAACAAACTGGGAACACAGATATTCCAGTCAGGTAATTCGGCTCAAAACACCGCGGTGAGGAACGCGAACGATCAACTATTACAATCGCGTTTCATAAGCGGTTTGAGAAACGATATTCGTCGATTCGTTCTCGCACGTGATCCCTTAAATTTAGACGAATCAATCAGCGCGGCGTTGATCGAAGAACAGAATATGAAATTAAATCAAATCGCGAATGACGAGAGATCTGGTTTGTCGCCCTCGCAAACGGAAAATTCGGTCATTTCGGCATTGACAAATAAATTAGAGGAAATCAACTTAAGAGTCGGGCGTTTACAGGAAGTCAGTTCAGTTACGGCTCGTAAAACAGGTGGGGATTTTTTTTAACAGAAGGGAGACTGTTTTCAAATGTTTTTATTGTGGCATTCAAGGACATAGGCAAGCGGAGTGTAAAAAAAAAGAAACGGGACGAACGTACAGCCAATTACCAGCTCCCCGGAGAAGCGCCGCTAGCGAATTTTCTGTTTTCCGTCACCCAAGCACTCATTCTTTCGATCGGCGACATGTCCATTTCCAAGAATCGGCTTTTCGCGATAATTACGCAGCCCCCAGGCATTCGGCGAGAGGGTCACACACGACTTCTAGGAATAGGGGTTTCCAACGCAATACTAGAAACGACAATTTAAACTTCCGCGGAGAAAGCCGAATTTAGATGTTTTACAATTGGTAGATGAATGGTTTTCTCCTATTAAATCTCGAGATAATATATTTGATCTGCCAATAATAAGTGCTAATGTGAAAAATCACAAATTCAGAATTTTAATTGACACAGGTGCGTCCGTTTCTTTAATGTCAAATTTCTTTTTCACTCAAATATAAAATGAAAACTTAAAGGAATTTAATGTTTCAATTCAAATTAAAGCAGTGAGTGGAGACACGGTAGAAATTATCGGGTGTTATGAAATACAATTGTCATTAGGGGAATTTCAATTTCAACATATTTTTTTATAACTAAGCAAGAGATTAACGAGAATTTTTGTGCTATTTTGGGATACGATTTTCTGAAATTATGGAATGCAGTCTTAGATATGGGTAAAAACCGTTTATTAATTAATAAATTTTCAATTCCGCTTATCCATTATTCGCTCCCTCAGCGTGTCGTTCAGAGTAACTTTATCCATGGATTTTTAAAACACAAAACGTGTGTGGGTCCCCATTCGGTCACAAATGTTCGTATCCATGTTGCAACATTGCCTAATTCAATGTCAGTGGCTAGTATTCAGAGTTCAGCAAAGTTAAAAACAAAAAACATTCATTTAACTACTTCGCAAATTAATATTGATCCACAAACAAATGACACCCTTCTAGAAATTAGAAACGATTCAGAGAACATAATCACCCTTAACAAAAACATGAAAATAATTACTCTCAATAGTTATGAAGACTTTTCTTCCGATTTTCCCGTTTCTCAAGATATTTTACCCCCACTCACGGAAAAGGATTTTAACCTTTCAGGTTTGGACAGCAAAATAAAAAACAGATTATTTCAACTTTTAATTTCACACAAAAGTGCTTTCGCTCGCTCTACGGTAGAATTATCTGCAGCCGCTACGGAGCATCATAGAATCAGTCTACAGCATGATTATCCCATTAAATGTCTGATTTACAAGATTCCATTTAATTTAAGAAACGAATTTAGACGTCAGAGATTGCAGATTTAGAGAAGGCAGGGATTATTTCGAAATTTAATTCTCAGTATGCTTGTAGTGAATTTTTTAAATTCCTTATTCTACTCAGCATTCTTAGAGGTTATAAATTTTTTTTAACCGTTTATACTATTCGTTAATTTATAGATTTTTAATTTGCAAATCTGAATTAATTGCATTAATTGTTTTTAAACTTTCATTTGTAACCAATGCTTGTAGTGAATTTTTTTTTAAATTTTCTTAGGCTATTAAGCATTCTCGGAGGTTATAAAATTTTCACCTATGCACACCCATCGTTTTAATTTCTAAATTTTTACTTTAAATTACTTAATTTTATGAAAGATTGTTATCAATGCTCTTAGTTAACCATTGCAATTTCTTATACTTTGAGTATGTTGAGGGTTAAATTAGTAATTTTTTTTTGGTGCTCTGGGACATGCACTTCACATTGGTCGTGTCAGGATTTCGATGTTAAACGATTATGAGGTGTCTGTTTCTGGGTGCCACGTTTGAATTGTATATAAATGTTTTCACTAGTACTTATTTCTTATCAAAATGTTTTGTTCGATACTCATATGTGTGGTTATTGTGAGTAGCGCAGTTTTTAGATATGCAATGTTTGAATTTATTATGTGATACTCGTCTTAATTTTTTATTATTTAGTGGCACACGATTCTTTGTGATTATTCAATTATTTCTATTTGTCATTTTGTGTATGATGTCTTTGTGAATTGTTTGGGTGACCCATTCAGCAATTTTTTTTTCTTCGTACATGAATTTAATTGTAGTTGTTAGTAGTTAATTTGTTTTTCCCTCTTACCACTAACGGAATTGGGACCGAATTTTGGAAATTGATTATAATTTTTTTTTTTACATTTTTTTCAAGTTATGAGAGGTGATGGGAGTGGAAGGTTGGTGCTTGGAGTCTACGACGGAAGTCAAATGGGGCCAGGTTTTTCTTTTAAAATAATTTTGGTTTCATGACTAATATGGTTTCCCTGGGAGACGAATTTTTTTTTCTATTACAGTTTAGCGCAGATTTCTTTGGAGATGTTGAACCGCCGGAGCAACCAACACCCATGGCTGTGTAGATGCATCAGTGACTTCTTCTGGTCGACATACATATGATCACAGAATTCTCTTCTTGTATTGGAGCATTTTTACTCCACAATTGCCGGAGTCTACAGGAAGAAGGAAATCCCTCATCACGGACGAGCTGCAGACTTCTTTGGCGGTGCTGCCACACATAAGACCACCGAACTCTCTTTTTGTGATGATTGTAATTTTTTGTGTGTGCTGAGCATTTGAGAGAGGGGAGGAGTGATGGGAGGTCGCCGGTCCCCAAGTTACAATTGCAGTTTTTATATTTGCCCTGTTTACAGGAAACGGATTTCGGTGGAATGTTTTTCTTTCCCCACCTCTGAGGGCGAATTGTTTAGCAAAGGGTGCTTACATTCTCACGCCTGCAGGGATCATTACACCCATAAACAATTGGGAATGTCAGAGAATTTTCCCGCTCGAAAACAAGACAACAAAAAGGCAACGACCTTTGCGCTGTATCTCTGCGCTGGTTCCGGACCATTGAGAAGTAATTAAGTGGAGAAGGCATAAAGTCCGCTCGAGGATTTTTGTGTGAAAAGGACGTCACATAAAACGGGATGCACCCCGATTTAGTGACACTCACACTTGGACACAGAGAGACAAACTAATCATATCCAGGCCTTGAACTAGACTCCGCGGGACTTCGAGCGGCGACCATGTCCCACTCCCTCCAACTCGACACCCTCTCAAAAGCTAAGTAGAATCGCAATTTAGTTATGCAGCATATTGTACATTTACTCAAATTTAATTATGTTAATTAAAATAAATTAATTGTTATTTTAAGAACCGGCCCTTTTAATTTAGAGTACTGTTTTATGTCTTTAGAGATTTAGTGTTTAATTTTAACTTAAGCCATGATGCGATGTATCTTACGAACCTGGGAAGATACGAAATTAGTATTTGGAAATAAGTAATTAAATAAGTTTAAATCAGCGTCGCATCATATTGGTAGTCGTCGGAAATTTTTTTTTCTTTTACATCATCTGATGTTGTAAATTTTTCTTGATGGGTCATCGAAACAAAAACTTTTTATTGTGTGCTAGTGTTTTAATTTTAATTGTATCTATTACTCGAATTTGATACTTGTGAAATTTTTTTTCTTGTAGTTTTTTTTTTTTGAGAAGGGGAGAATGGTGCAACAATGGTGCAGCATGATGTCACAGGTACTGGTGCTCTTTATTTTTTCTTTAACATTGATGTGAATATTTTTTTCCATGCATGTATTTACGCGAGAGCTGATTAGTTAAAAGTTTTATTTAAATTTAGCAGTTTATTAATTTCTTTTACCCTGCACGGGTGCTCGAATTCAGTTGTTTTAGCTAGAATTTAATTATTTCCGTTGCGATTTAATCTCGTTAGAAATTTTGTCTTAATTTTTTTTAAAACATGCCACGTACACAACAATCAGACCCCCCTTTGACACAGACGGTGTCTGAGAAATTTAATCTAATTGATTTGATCCCAATGTATGACGGAGGTGAATCGTTGGGAATACGTAGGTTCTTAGAAAAAATAAATGATGTTGCGAATTTAGGCAAGTGGTCAAACGACGAGAAAGTTACTATTCTGAAATTAAAATTAGCGGGAATAGCTGAAGAATTTTTTTTATCCGACCCAACCCACAGTCATTTAACAGAGTACAACGATATCGCTAGAATTCTTATTAATAGATTCGAGAAGGCTGTCCCTTTATCCACACGTCTCCAGTTATTTTCATCATGCATTCAGGGTTCTTCTGAGAGCGTGCAAGAATTCGCAGCACGCATCAACAAACTGGGAACACAGATATTCCAGTCAGGTAATTCGGCTCAAAACACCGCGGTGAGGAACGCGAACGATCAACTATTACAATCGCGTTTCATAAGCGGTTTGAGAAACGATATTCGTCGATTCGTTCTCGCACGTGATCCCTTAAATTTAGACGAATCAATCAGCGCGGCGTTGATCGAAGAACAGAATATGAAATTAAATCAAATCGCGAATGACGAGAGATCTGGTTTGTCGCCCTCGCAAACGGAAAATTCGGTCATTTCGGCATTGACAAATAAATTAGAGGAAATCAACTTAAGAGTCGGGCGTTTACAGGAAGTCAGTTCAGTTACGGCTCGTAAAACAGGTGGGGATTTTTTTAACAGAAGGGAGACTGTTTTCAAATGTTTTTATTGTGGCATTCAAGGACATAGGCAAGCGGAGTGTAAAAAAAAGAAACGGGACGAACGTACAGCCAATTACCAGCTCCCCGGAGAAGCGCCGCTAGCGAATTTTCTGTTTTCCGTCACCCAAGCACTCATTCTTTCGATCGGCGACATGTCCATTTCCAAGAATCGGCTTTTCGCGATAATTACGCAGCCCCCAGGCATTCGGCGAGAGGGTCACACACGACTTCTAGGAATAGGGGTTTCCAACGCAATACTAGAAACGACAATTTAAACTTCCGCGGAGAAAGCCGAATTTAGATGTTTTACAATTGGTAGATGAATGGTTTTCTCCTATTAAATCTCGAGATAATATATTTGATCTGCCAATAATAAGTGCTAATGTGAAAAATCACAAATTCAGAATTTTAATTGACACAGGTGCGTCCGTTTCTTTAATGTCAAATTTCTTTTTTCACTCAAATATAAAATGAAAACTTAAAGGAATTTAATGTTTCAATTCAAATTAAAGCAGTGAGTGGAGACACGGTAGAAATTATCGGGTGTTATGAAATACAATTGTCATTAGGGGAATTTCAATTTCAACATATTTTTTTTATAACTAAGCAAGAGATTAACGAGAATTTTTGTGCTATTTTGGGATACGATTTTCTGAAATTATGGAATGCAGTCTTAGATATGGGTAAAAACCGTTTATTAATTAATAAATTTTCAATTCCGCTTATCCATTATTCGCTCCCTCAGCGTGTCGTTCAGAGTAACTTTATCCATGGATTTTTAAAATACAAAACGTGTGTGGGTCCCCATTCGGTCACAAATGTTCGTATCCATGTTGCAACATTGCCTAATTCAATGTCAGTGGCTAGTATTCAGAGTTCAGCAAAGTTAAAAACAAAAAACATTCATTTAACTACTTCGCAAATTAATATTGATCCACAAACAAATGACACCCTTCTAGAAATTAGAAACGATTCAGAGAACATAATCACCCTTAACAAAAACATGAAAATAATTACTCTCAATAGTTATGAAGACTTTTCTTCCGATTTTCCCGTTTCTCAAGATATTTTACCCCCACTCACGGAAAAGGATTTTAACCTTTCAGGTTTGGACAGCAAAATAAAAAACAGATTATTTCAACTTTTAATTTCACACAAAAGTGCTTTCGCTCGCTCTACGGTAGAATTATCTGCAGCCGCTACGGAGCATCATAGAATCAGTCTACAGCATGATTATCCCATTAAATGTCTGATTTACAAGATTCCATTTAATTTAAGAAACGAATTTAGACGTCAGAGATTGCAGATTTAGAGAAGGCAGGGATTATTTCGAAATTTAATTCTCAGTATGCTTGTAGTGAATTTTTTAAATTCCTTATTCTACTCAGCATTCTTAGAGGTTATAAATTTTTTTTAACCGTTTATACTATTCGTTAATTTATAGATTTTTAATTTGCAAATCTGAATTAATTGCATTAATTGTTTTTAAACTTTCATTTGTAACCAATGCTTGTAGTGAATTTTTTTTTAAATTTTCTTAGGCTATTAAGCATTCTCGGAGGTTATAAAATTTTTTTTCACCTATGCACACCCATCGTTTTAATTTCTAAATTTTTACTTTAAATTACTTAATTTTATGAAAGATTGTTATCAATGCTCTTAGTTAACCATTGCAATTTCTTATACTTTGAGTATGTTGAGGGTTAAATTAGTAATTTTTTTTTGGTGCTCTGGGACATGCACTTCACATTGGTCGTGTCAGGATTTCGATGTTAAACGATTATGAGGTGTCTGTTTCTGGGTGCCACGTTTGAATTGTATATAAATGTTTTCACTAGTACTTATTTCTTATCAAAATGTTTTGTTCGATACTCATATGTGTGGTTATTGTGAGTAGCGCAGTTTTTAGATATGCAATGTTTGAATTTATTATGTGATACTCGTCTTAATTTTTTATTATTTAGTGGCACACGATTCTTTGTGATTATTCAATTATTTCTATTTGTCATTTTGTGTATGATGTCTTTGTGAATTGTTTGGGTGACCCATTCAGCAATTTTTTTTTCTTCGTACATGAATTTAATTGTAGTTGTTAGTAGTTAATTTGTTTTTCCCTCTTACCACTAACGGAATTGGGACCGAATTTTGGAAATTGATTATAATTTTTTTTTTACATTTTTTTCAAGTTATGAGAGGTGATGGGAGTGGAAGGTTGGTGCTTGGAGTCTACGACGGAAGTCAAATGGGGCCAGGTTTTTCTTTTAAAATAATTTTGGTTTCATGACTAATATGGTTTCCCTGGGAGACGAATTTTTTTTCTATTACAGTTTAGCGCAGATTTCTTTGGAGATGTTGAACCGCCGGAGCAACCAACACCCATGGCTGTGTAGATGCATCAGTGACTTCTTCTGGTCGACATACATATGATCACAGAATTCTCTTCTTGTATTGGAGCATTTTTACTCCACAATTGCCGGAGTCTACAGGAAGAAGGAAATCCCTCATCACGGACGAGCTGCAGACTTCTTTGGCGGTGCTGCCACACATAAGACCATCGAACTCTCTTTTTGTGATGATTGAAATTTTTTTGTGTGCTGTGCATTTGAGAGAGGGGAGGAGTGATGGGAGGTCGCCGGTCCCCAAGTTACAATTGCAGTTTTTATATTTGCCCTGTTTACAGGAAACGGATTTCGGTGGAATGTTTTTTCTTTCCCCACCTCTGAGGGCGAATTGTTTAGCAAAGGGTGCTTACATTCTCACGCCTGCAGGGATCATTACACCCATAAACAATTGGGAATGTCAGAGAATTTTCCCGCTCGAAAACAAGACAACAAAAAGGCAACGACCTTTGCGCTGTATCTCTGCGCTGGTTCCGGACCATTGAGAAGTAATTAAGTGGAGAAGGCATAAAGTCCGCTCGAGGATTTTTGTGTGAAAAGGACGTCACATAAAACGGGATGCACCCCGATTTAGTGACACTCACACTTGGACACAGAGAGACAAACTAATCATATCCAGGCCTTGAACTAGACTCCGCGGGACTTCGAGCGGCGACCATGTCCCACTCCCTCCAACTCGACACCCTCTCAAAAGCTAAGTAGAATCGCAATTTAGTTATGCAGCATATTGTACATTTACTCAAATTTAATTATGTTAATTAAAATAAATTAATTGTTATTTTAAGAACCGGCCCTTTTAATTTAGAGTACTGTTTTATGTCTTTAGAGATTTAGTGTTTAATTTTAACTTAAGCCATGATGCGATGTATCTTACGAACCTGGGAAGATACGAAATTAGTATTTGGAAATAAGTAATTAAATAAGTTTAAATCAGCGTCGCATCATATTGGTAGTCGTCGGAAATTTTTTTTCTTTTACATCATCTGATGTTGTAAATTTTTCTTGATGGGTCATCGAAACAAAAACTTTTTATTGTGTGCTAGTGTTTTAATTTTAATTGTATCTATTACTCGAATTTGATACTTGTGAAATTTTTTTTCTTGTAGTTTTTTTGAGAAGGGGAGAATGGTGCAACAATGGTGCAGCATGATGTCACAGGTACTGGTGCTCTTTATTTTTTCTTTAACATTGATGTGAATATTTTTTTCCATGCATGTATTTACGCGAGAGCTGATTAGTTAAAAGTTTTATTTAAATTTAGCAGTTTATTAATTTCTTTTACCCTGCACGGGTGCTCGAATTCAGTTGTTTTAGCTAGAATTTAATTATTTCCGTTGCGATTTAATCTCGTTAGAAATTTTGTCTTAATTTTTTTTAAAACATGCCACGTACACAACAATCAGACCCCCCTTTGACACAGACGGTGTCTGAGAAATTTAATCTAATTGATTTGATCCCAATGTATGACGGAGGTGAATCGTTGGGAATACGTAGGTTCTTAGAAAAAATAAATGATGTTGCGAATTTAGGCAAGTGGTCAAACGACGAGAAAGTTACTATTCTGAAATTAAAATTAGCGGGAATAGCTGAAGAATTTTTTTATCCGACCCAACCCACAGTCATTTAACAGAGTACAACGATATCGCTAGAATTCTTATTAATAGATTCGAGAAGGCTGTCCCTTTATCCACACGTCTCCAGTTATTTTCATCATGCATTCAGGGTTCTTCTGAGAGCGTGCAAGAATTCGCAGCACGCATCAACAAACTGGGAACACAGATATTCCAGTCAGGTAATTCGGCTCAAAACACCGCGGTGAGGAACGCGAACGATCAACTATTACAATCGCGTTTCATAAGCGGTTTGAGAAACGATATTCGTCGATTCGTTCTCGCACGTGATCCCTTAAATTTAGACGAATCAATCAGCGCGGCGTTGATCGAAGAACAGAATATGAAATTAAATCAGATCGCGAATGACGAGAGATCTGGTTTGTCGCCCTCGCAAACGGAAAATTCGGTCATTTCGGCATTGACAAATAAATTAGAGGAAATCAACTTAAGAGTCGGGCGTTTACAGGAAGTCAGTTCAGTTACGGCTCGTAAAACAGGTGGGGATTTTTTTAACAGAAGGGAGACTGTTTTCAAATGTTTTTATTGTGGCATTCAAGGACATAGGCAAGCGGAGTGTAAAAAAAAGAAGCGGGACGAACGTACAGCCAATTACCAGCTCCCCGGAGAAGCGCCGCTAGCGAATTTTCTGTTTTCCGTCACCCAAGCACTCATTCTTTCGATCGGCGACATGTCCATTTCCAAGAATCGGCTTTTCGCGATAATTACGCAGCCCCCAGGCATTCGGCGAGAGGGTCACACACGACTTCTAGGAATAGGGGTTTCCAACGCAATACTAGAAACGACAATTTAAACTTCCGCGGAGAAAGCCGAATTTAGATGTTTTACAATTGGTAGATGAATGGTTTTCTCCTATTAAATCTCGAGATAATATATTTGATCTGCCAATAATAAGTGCTAATGTGAAAAATCACAAATTCAGAATTTTAATTGACACAGGTGCGTCCGTTTCTTTAATGTCAAATTTCTTTTTTCACTCAAATATAAAATGAAAACTTAAAGGAATTTAATGTTTCAATTCAAATTAAAGCAGTGAGTGGAGACACGGTAGAAATTATCGGGTGTTATGAAATACAATTGTCATTAGGGAATTTCAATTTCAACATATTTTTTTTATAACTAAGCAAGAGATTAACGAGAATTTTTGTGCTATTTTGGGATACGATTTTCTGAAATTATGGAATGCAGTCTTAGATATGGGTAAAAACCGTTTATTAATTAATAAATTTTCAATTCCGCTTATCCATTATTCGCTCCCTCAGCGTGTCGTTCAGAGTAACTTTATCCATGGATTTTTAAAACACAAAACGTGTGTGGGTCCCCATTCGGTCACAAATGTTCGTATCCATGTTGCAACATTGCCTAATTCAATGTCAGTGGCTAGTATTCAGAGTTCAGCAAAGTTAAAAACAAAAAACATTCATTTAACTACTTCGCAAATTAATATTGATCCACAAACAAATGACACCCTTCTAGAAATTAGAAACGATTCAGAGAACATAATCACCCTTAACAAAAACATGAAAATAATTACTCTCAATAGTTATGAAGACTTTTCTTCCGATTTTCCCGTTTCTCAAGATATTTTACCCCCACTCACGGAAAAGGATTTTAACCTTTCAGGTTTGGACAGCAAAATAAAAAACAGATTATTTCAACTTTTAATTTCACACAAAAGTGCTTTCGCTCGCTCTACGGTAGAATTATCTGCAGCCGCTACGGAGCATCATAGAATCAGTCTACAGCATGATTATCCCATTAAATGTCTGATTTACAAGATTCCATTTAATTTAAGAAACGAATTTAGACGTCAGAGATTGCAGATTTAGAGAAGGCAGGGATTATTTCGAAATTTAATTCTCAGTATGCTTGTAGTGAATTTTTTAAATTCCTTATTCTACTCAGCATTCTTAGAGGTTATAAATTTTTTTAACCGTTTATACTATTCGTTAATTTATAGATTTTTAATTTGCAAATCTGAATTAATTGCATTAATTGTTTTTAAACTTTCATTTGTAACCAATGCTTGTAGTGAATTTTTTTTAAAATTTTCTTAGGCTATTAAGCATTCTCGGAGGTTATAAAATTTTTTTTCACCTATGCACACCCATCGTTTTAATTTCTAAATTTTTACTTTAAATTACTTAATTTTATGAAAGATTGTTATCAATGCTCTTAGTTAACCATTGCAATTTCTTATACTTTGAGTATGTTGAGGGTTAAATTAGTAATTTTTTTTTTGGTGCTCTGGGACATGCACTTCACATTGGTCGTGTCAGGATTTCGATGTTAAACGATTATGAGGTGTCTGTTTCTGGGTGCCACGTTTGAATTGTATATAAATGTTTTCACTAGTACTTATTTCTTATCAAAATGTTTTGTTCGATACTCATATGTGTGGTTATTGTGAGTAGCGCAGTTTTTAGATATGCAATGTTTGAATTTATTATGTGATACTCGTCTTAATTTTTTATTATTTAGTGGCACACGATTCTTTGTGATTATTCAATTATTTCTATTTGTCATTTTGTGTATGATGTCTTTGTGAATTGTTTGGGTGACCCATTCAGCAATTTTTTTTTCTTCGTACATGAATTTAATTGTAGTTGTTAGTAGTTAATTTGTTTTTCCCTCTTACCACTAACGGAATTGGGACCGAATTTTGGAAATTGATTATAATTTTTTTTTTACATTTTTTTCAAGTTATGAGAGGTGATGGGAGTGGAAGGTTGGTGCTTGGAGTCTACGACGGAAGTCAAATGGGGCCAGGTTTTTCTTTTAAAATAATTTTGGTTTCATGACTAATATGGTTTCCCTGGGAGACGAATTTTTTTTCTATTACAGTTTAGCGCAGATTTCTTTGGAGATGTTGAACCGCCGGAGCAACCAACACCCATGGCTGTGTAGATGCATCAGTGACTTCTTCTGGTCGACATACATATGATCACAGAATTCTCTTCTTGTATTGGAGCATTTTTACTCCACAATTGCCGGAGTCTACAGGAAGAAGGAAATCCTCATCACGGACGAGCTGCAGACTTCTTTGGCGGTGCTGCCACACATAAGACCACCGAACTCTCTTTTTGTGATGATTGTAATTTTTTTGTGTGTGCTGAGCATTTGAGAGAGGGGAGGAGTGATGGGAGGTCACCGGTCCCCAAGTTACAATTGCAGTTTTTATATTTGCCCTGTTTACAGGAAACGGATTTCGGTGGAATGTTTTTTCTTTCCCCACCTCTGAGGGCGAATTGTTTAGCAAAGGGTGCTTACATTCTCACGCCTGCAGGGATCATTACACCCATAAACAATTGGGAATGTCAGAGAATTTTCCCGCTCGAAAACAAGACAACAAAAAGGCAACGACCTCTGCGCTGGCGCTGCTTCCGGACCAATGAGAAGTAATTAAGTGGAGAAGGCATATAGTCCGCTCGAGGATTTTTGTGGGAAAAGGACGTCAAATAAAACGGGATGCACCCCGATTTAGAGACACTCACAATTGGACACAGAGAGACAAACTAATCAGATCCAGGCCTTGAACTAGACTCCGCGGGACTTCGAGCGGCGACCATGTCCCACTCCCTCCATTTCGACACCCTCTCAAAAGCTAAGTAGAATCGCAATTTAGTTATGCAGCATATTGTACATTTACTCAAATTTAATTATGTTAATTAAAATAAATTAATTGTTATTTTAAGAACCGGCCCTTTTAATTTAGAGTACTGTTTTATGTCTTTAGAGATTTAGTGTTTAATTTTAACTTAAGCCATGATGCGATGTATCTTACGAACCTGGGAAGATACGAAATTAGTATTTGGAAATAAGTAATTAAATAAGTTTAAATCAGCGTCGCATCAATAGATATATATATCCACACTAACTCAATGGAGGATTGATTAATTACTGACGTCACTCTTAAAAGCCACACGAAAGCTATTGGCGACAGTCCTTTTAATTTAAACTACAGTATTGTAACAAGGAAGAAACCAGAGAGAGAATCTCTCTCTCTAAACTTCCACACCATACCAAGTGAATGTTTTGAACCTCGACAAACTTAACGAGCACAAGTTCCAATACGGTGAGCTGCATACGGCGTATCTTTAGCGACACAGTCAGAAATAAACCCAGAATTTTCGCAATCATAATGACTGCTATGTATCTCGTTATCTTGAAAATTTAGCTTTGGAGATAAAAATTTGTGATCTGATTAAAATGCTTAAAATTTGAGTGTTAATTTTGGTTATGGCATTTGTAATCAGATGATTCGGTAATAAGAAACATATTCTAAGAGTTTTTAAATTCAGCAAAGTTTATCTTTAAAGTTGCTCTCAACTGCCACTATCCAAGAGATAGTGTTCAAAATATAAGCCATCGTATATTACTTTTTCAACTTATTTAGAATTTTAAAAAAAATGTTGAATACTTTGCTTTCGCTTTTTTTTTTTGATATTATAAGTTTCTATCACATTTATTGTGTGTAACTATGGTTTCAATGAGAGGGTTTTACCTTGACCTGCTTTCATTAATCTAATTATTTGATGATGTTTTATGTGTTAAAATTGTAATGAAAATGTTTGTGCTGTTATTTTTGTCACCACTATCACAAAATGTTAAAAAGAGAGAGAGAGAAAGAGAAACAGACAGAGAGAGAGAGAGAGAAAACAAAAAATTGCGTGCATCTCCTACTAAAACTTTTAAGTATTTTCCCAGACAGTTCGCAACCAATGACCGGTGATTTTTCTGTCACATGATTTCTTTTAGTTATTTAAGCGAAAAATAAGCGTTGATGTAGTGGTTCAGCTTAAGTGACTTTATCTCAAGTAAAAAAGCTCTTTAAACTTTTATCACGAATGTATAGTAAAACGAAGTGTCTGTGAGAGTAGAGCCTAGCATTATTTTTACTCCACAGTTTTCCATTTCTTCTTTGAAAAAAAATATAGGGTTTGTGGTGTTTCATTTAAAAATTAATTGCGTTCGTTGTAAGCAATAACAAACAAAAAGTATTGAGCGTAATAAAATTTATTAAAATAACACATGTAAATGGAATAAATTGACTGGAAGAGTAATAGAATTTGTGATTTAAAATCTAACACACACCATAATAATAAAATTACAATAAGTGGAGTTTATGACCACTTTTATAATCTCTTGACGAAATCAAAACTATGTATTAAAAAGAATAAAAGTTATTGCAATATTTACAAAATTACGAAAGAATGATTGTATGATAAACCTATATTTATTTCAATGAAAAGATGATACTCTTCAGACATAATTTTTACAGTATCATTCGGTATTGTTATTCTGAATACTCAAACGACAATTAAGTGATACGGTTAGAGAGTGTTTACACAATACTTTTCACTCACCATTACGATAAATTATTCATTTCATCCCCTCCCCACCTTCATTATCCTTACAGACGATTTTCCCTTTCAGAATTTATATAGATAGAAACATTAAATTTGTTAATAATGTTTAAGTTTAAAGTTATGTTTGTTAATAAACTTCGTGTATCATTTTTTAGGGGAGATAGCGATATTTTCAACTAGTAAATATAGTTATTAATCTATCAATAACTATATTTACCACTTGACATATATTTCCCATTCTTTGAATTTTCAAGATATTGAGTTGTCTGGAATGTTTGGGTCGATTTCTAAGGAAATAGTCTCCATTTTACGCTCAAGAGGTTTAAAGTTTAGTAAATTAGGTATGTGCTATTCTGTTCTTTAGTACATTCATTAAATTAGGCATGTGCTATTCTGTTCTACAAACGTTCTCCATCTTTCAGGTAACTAGAAAATCCTTTCTGTGAAGAGTTTTCTATTAAAGGAATTTTGTAATGATCGAAATAGATGGAACTAAGTGGGTGCAAGGTCTGGGGAATATGGTGGATAGCACGGAACAACCCAACCAAGCTCCAACAACTTTCGTCGAGCTGTCAAATACACACGAGGTAGCTCATTGTCTTAAGAAACACGACGACACCCTTCAGAGTTGCTATTTCTGGTTTTTTTTTGTTTAATTGCTGTTTTTAATTCGTCTAATTTGGAACAATAATTCTCTGTAGTTATTGACTCGTTGTTTATTAAAAGCTGATGTTGCAGAATTCTTTTCCCATTCCACCAGAAACAGAGCATAATCTTCGGATAAAGATCGACTTTGGGATGGCTAAAGATGGCTAATTCCGTTTTCTCCAAGATTTTTTCCACTCAACATTACTATAAATGATCCATTTATAACCTCTGTCATTAAACGTTTCAAAAATCGTCTTCCCTTGCTATGTTAATAGAGTAAATCGCACATATAATTGTTATCCATCAATTTTTCTGTTAAATCGTGTTGAATCCTGATATCAAAATGGTTTACGTAACCGAGTTTCATAAAAAAACTCGCGGATTGGGGATTTTGATATTTGTAACATTAATCTTTTTGTCATTGCTTTAATTTGATATTTTTTTGTTGTGAAATGGCCTTCCCGGACGTTCTTGACTCCAGGGTTGAAATAATCAATTTTAAACCTTGCAAAATACTTTCACAGCTAAAGCTTTTTCTCCGCGAAATGTGCATATCCTGTTTGCTGCTCGCATGACATTTTTGTTTTTCCAATATTCGGTGCCTAAAATGTACTTCTTTGCTTCCGTATTCAAGACGTATAAAACTGACGATTAACGTACTGTAACTAAATTTTTTTATTCGAATATACACAAAGTACTGTCTTTTTAGAATGTGTACGCATGTTATTTGCTTAAAAAATTATTCTTATACATTCAGACCCGTTCTTGTGCCATATACTAGGGATGACGAACCAATGGCACGGTTTGCATTTTAGATGAAAATAACTAAGCTTACTATGAAGTATTATGAACAAACGGGAGTGATCAGTCGCGGTGGGATGCCGACGCATCGAATAGCAGACTCCTTTGTTATATCTTGCGTAGTTACGTCTTGCATTACAATTACTAACGATGCAAAATTTATCTACGTGTAGTGGGTGTGTGTATGTAACTATTTCTAGGTATGTTCAAGTTGTTTAAAAAGTATATTCTAACGTTTACATTAGTGGTTCAGCTTATATACATCTAATTTATCAATGATCTAATTCTTGTCTTGTAAGTCTAATTCCTCAAGTATCTCTCACGACTTTATTTTTGAAATTTTTAATGACCTGAGACAAAAGCGAAAGAGCAGACAATACAGAGATTTCGTACAAGTATTCAATTTCCAAAAAAAAAAAAAGTGCGCATGTGCCCGCAGTCGTGTAGTCAGTAAAAAGCTTTTTTTCATGGGTATGATCAAATGAGACCACATAGAATTGTCAATTTCGTCAACACAACTGTATATTTAAAGTTTACTTGCGTTTAATTTACGATTTTTAGAACTGCTATTTAACATGGCTGGTTCAACAAAAAAAAGTGTAAGATAGTAAGTGTAACAGAGAATTTCAAACTTGGTGGACTGAGAAATATGGCATGATCAGTAAAGGCGTCAAAGCGGTGTGTGTTATGTTCTGGAACAGTGGTATGCAGAACATCGTCTGTAAAATGGCATTTTGAAACAAATCACAAATCCTTCCGTGAAAAAAGTGAACCAGAGCAAAAAGAATTAATTGCAAGTGCAACAAAAGACATGAATAAACAGTGGACGTCTATAATTAAATATGTAAGCAAAAATTGTCACTCAAGGGTCGCAAGTTACTCGGCTGCAAATGCCATTGCTCGCCAATGTAAATTTTTTCAAGAGGGAAAGTTTTTGAAAGAAGCTTGGTTGGCATGCGCGCCCTCACTTTTTGATGATTTTGATAATAAAGATAAGATAATTCAGCACATATAGATATTCCTTTATCTAGAAACACAATAAAAGATAGAATCTTGAAACTGGCCGAAAATGTTACAGATCAACAAAAAAAATGATGTTAACTGAACTCCTTTTATATCGCTATGTCTTGACGAAATATTGACATCACTAGATCTGCACGTTTAGCTGTGTTTGCTCGATATTGTGTAGGAAACGTCATTAAGGAAGGATGAATTAATTGCTATATCATCATTGTCAATAACTACAAAGAGCACATATATTTGTATGGCACTAAGAAATTCGCTTGCTGAGAAAGAAGTTTATTTGAAAAAAATATTTTCAGTAACCACTGATGGTGCTCCAAACATGGTAGGCAAAAAATGGTTTCATTTCTTTATTTAAAACAGACGTAGGACATTCGATTTTTGAATGCACTACATTATTCACCAACAAGCCTTATGTGCAAAGAGTGGTTTAACATATCTTGATAATGTAATAACGTTAATCACAAAAATAGTCAACTTCATATAGTTGCAGGTTTTAAATAAGCGAAAGTTTGATGCTTTGTTAGATGAAGTCAATTCGGTGTATAGGGGTTTACTAACGTATAATAATGTTCGCTGGTTGAACCGCTGGAACGTACTTCAAAGGTTTGTTGATTGCTTGGAAGAAATCAGACTGTTTCTTCAAAATTAGAGCAAAATTGAATAAACCCACAGTTGGCGGATATTATGTGGCTTTTAAAATTGATGTTTTTTACAGACATATGCCAACATTTCAATGAATTGAACGTAAAGCTTCAAGGCACGAATAAAAGAGTTATCGTCATGATGGATCTAATTCACGCTTTTGAAGCTAAAATGTATGTTTTCAGAAACGATATTACTACAAGAAACTACAAGTTCTTCCTAAACTTGAAAAAAAATATCAAAGATTTGCCCATGAGAAACGAAATGAAAAAACAGTTATTGATGAATTTATTTCCTTAATTGATTCTTTAATCAAATAATTTGCAGCCAGATTTTCTCAGTTCAAGGAATTATCGGAAACGTTCAATTTATTATGTACCCTGATGCGATTTCATTCGATAAACTGAACTTATCCCAATTCAATTGGTTGGAAATTGAAGAATTTGAAATGCAACTGATTGATTTTAAGTCTAGTTCAATATGGATTCAAAAGTTTATTGAAACAAGTAAAAAGTTAGAATTGATAGAAGCAGAAAGATTAGCAAGCAATACAAGTAAAAATATCAGTGACGAAATTTTGGAAACATAGGATTCGAGTCCAGGCGCATTTAACTGTTTGAAAAAGCTGGCTCATGCTATTTTAACCATATTTTCATCTACCTATGCCTACCAGTCATTATTTTCAGAGATGAATAACATCAAAGACTCGCTTAGAAACCGTTTAGCAGACGACTCTAATTCAGCATGCATTCTGCTAAAAGTAATATCTTATAATCCTGATATAAGTTATTTGTCATCTAATCTACAACAACAGAAGTCACACTAATGTTACTTTAATTTAAATTCCATGTATAACTAAAACATTTACTACTATGTAGCGCACAAAATGTATTTTTTCGTATTAAATAAAAGTTTTGATTTGTTCGTATTTAGTTTTATTAGCTTCCCAATAATCACAAGTCAAAATTATTTGATGGCACGCCTATAACTCATTCAGTATTTTTTTAGAAAAAATGACACGTTGATCTAAAAAGGTTCGTCACCCCTGCCATATACCAAAAATTGGCGTGAGCTTTCCGGAGAACTCAATATATCGCTCAAAATATTCGAACAAACTATTGCTGATGATAACAAATAAAAGATAAATTTATCGAATAAAATAGATCTGAAAAGGAAAGGTTTTTAAGTAAGTTTATAAACTTTCCTTCCTCTGCAATAATCGTCAGGAGCGAGATATTGTGCCAAGAATTTCTCATCCAATTTTAGAAAAAGTAGCTCGCAGAAGAATATCCTTTCAAGTTTTTGAGGTCAAAAGAGTTGTGCCCTTTCAACATTTCCCTGAGGAAAAATGAAAATGGGTCGTAAAAATAAAGTTTCGACAATGTTCTGGAAACTCACTGTAAGTCTGTTTCTTCGTTTTATTAGAGCATGCATTGATACGTTACATCAAGAAGGGAAAAGGATAAAATGTAGTGATCTCTTGGCAACAAGTATATTGCTTACTATTCTTTTTCTGTTCAAGAAAAGTATTTCATAGCATCAAATTCTTCTTTTTAAAGAAATATTTCTTTGGAGGAAAAAAAAAGGTTTTATTTAAATCGTTGACACACACACAAATCACAACAACTTTTCAAGCTAGTAAACACAAACACATTTTACTGATAATGCTTTTATTCGATACATTATTAAATAATCAAGTACCTTATTAAATACTTACAGTTTACTATTTTCATGATATTTTATAAATAGTAAGTATTACGAAACGCGGAAGCTTTCTTGTCTTTTCATTAGCTGGTTTGTATAGATTTTATGTCAAATAAGGTGAGAAAAAAATGATGAAATATCTTATTGTTAAGATAGAGTGATCTTAGATCCTTTTATACATTGATTTATTGTTACACTTCATGTATAGATGCCACAGAATCTTTTTCTCCCCATCACTATCGATACAACCAAAACCTGTAGATCATAAACCAGAATATTCCCCAGAGAAGCACATTGAATAGATGGAAATCTTTTTCCTCACAATTTTTTTAGCTTATTTTCAGTTAAAAATGCAGTCAAGTTATTTAAATTCATTTGTAGAATTTAAATATTAAAAAAAAACCAATATATTTTAGTTTTATAAAAATGTCGATAACTTTTCAGTCATTGCATTTTTCATTCGATTATTTTAATATGAATACTATTTACAGCACTTAGCATCAAAATTCAATGAAAATCATCAGCATTTTCAAGACTACGAAAGTCAGCAAAAATCAGTGTTTATTATATATCTATATAAACATTTACAAATACTTCTAAATTTTTTTGTTTAGTAAAATTTAATGTCAATTTCCAATTCAACTGAATATCGTGATTGTATTTTTTATATAATCGTGATGAATTTAGCCCGTTAGAATTTATGTATGTATGTATATATATATATATATATATATATATATATATATATATATATATATATATATATATATATATATATATATATAAAACATATTTTTATAAATTTAAAATTTTGACTAATCAGATGAATTTTAAATTGACTAGATAAGCAAACAAGGGCTCATTGTTTTCAATGGGAATATCTCTGTTCAAATTTTAAATATGTTTTAAAAGTTAAAATAAAAAAAAGTAGAATTTATATTTAAATAGATCTGTCACAAATTTAAATAGGGTATTAGAAAATACGATTAATAGTTCTTAAATAGAATATCTTCTTTTTAATTTTGTTTTAAATCTTTTTTTTATTTTCTGAAGATAGGATATTAAAAAAAATGCAATCTGATATCATTTTTAAAACGCTTGATACATTTTTTAGAACCATTAAATCATTTGCATAACGTGCAAACTATTTAGATTTTTTTTAAACATTGAAAGAATAAATAATCTTTGCATTTGTCACCGACAATAGCTTATTTCTTTAGTTAGTAATAGTCTCAAATGCTTTTTCTAGTCCCCATAATTAAAAAAAGAAATTTTCAGTATTCTTCCATTCTCTTCAATGTATAATAAAAGTTTATGTACTTGCTTCTTTAATCATTTCATCTCAAAACGAATAACGTTTTTTTTGTTCAAATATGAGGACTGATCATGAATCTGCATTTGTTCTCATCTCATTGTTTGTTCAAATGTATTTCCTCAAAGAACACGAAATAGAAAAACAAAGTCTACAAATTCTTCTAATTTGAAAAAAACGTATTTGCATGTATTGTTGTTTTTGTTGATAAATAATTAATCTTTAATGTAAATATACGAATATCGAATGAAAATAGAAGCAGAATAAGTTTCTAATTAAAAATATATTTATTTTCCCACATTTTTGTCAAGATTTTAATTTTTAATCACGAAATAGTTATTCTTTTTTTCCACAAAGATTAAAATACTAAAAAAAATTTATCTGAATAGTTTAAAAATGCAGATTTTTAATTTTTTTAAAAGGAAAAAAATGAAACTTTTTATAAGTATTTTAAAACATAAAAATGCTTTTTTATATTTTATTGGCATTGTATGTTTTTCCTCTCGTTTTAAATTTTGATCAATATTGCGCTTCTATAGAATAAATACGTTCGTGAGCACCCCCGTTCGGGCAGTTCTCAATAATTTGTGTTATTTACTATGATACCTATTCCGCATAAATAGCATTTCGCGTTCAAAAGTCACGTTGGATGGGATATCACGTTTTGTCCTAACAAGTAGGGATATGTATACGGCTTTGACCGCGAACGTGTTAAGGTACCTAAAAACTATTTTACTTCGTTTCCTCTGATAGCTTTTATGTATGGCACTTCCTGAATGTGATCATAATACATTTTTTATTTTTCAAAATAATTGATACTTTTTCACCTGAAATGTGATGAATTATGAAACTAGCAGTTACAATATTATAATTTGTCGAAATAGTAAATTTTAAGTATACTCTAACTGAAGGCCCTTGAATGTGATTTGTCATATTTTTAACTATGTTAATACCGTTGCAAGCTTGAGAAAACATTATATCTCCATATTGGTAACAATCATCCAACTGCAATGGTACATAGGAGAATTGGATATTAGCTTAGAAAGAGTGGGTGTCGTCCACGTCTCTTAACCATAGATCAAAATTACGGTGCCCGCCTCTAATAACTCTTGTATTACTTTTAAAGCATTGTTAGCACACATTCAACTCAACCCATGGAGTATATGTGTGTAGGACTTTGATTATGATATATAATGCAAGATAACTGTAAAAAGTTACGTAAATGAACGGAAATAATATCGAAAGAAATTACAGAACTGCTTGTGAGTAAATGAAAAACAATGAAATGTAATCGTAAATCTTCGACGGGGTGGATCTCCATGTAGGATAGAAAAAGTCTCAGTTTCATACAACCCAGCAACGATGATTTCAGAGAGGTAATTTTCCAAGGAGATTCCGGGTTTCTAGAGGAAGGGAAAATCGGTGCATTTGAAAAAAATACCGTAATATATAGAAATGCTTTGATAGAGTTTCAGTGTCTCAACAGAAATAATTATGAATAGATTTTAGATGCCCTCGGCTTGTGAAACATGTCCATAACTTATTCTTTGGTTCTATTAAAATCGCTCTCAATGCTATCATGAATAACTGTCTGTATGACAAAATAGAACTCGACTTAGAGTTGTGCGAGGTTCTGAAGCAAGTCCACTGAAAAAATATTATTGAACGTTTTACAACTCTGATGTTGCACGCCCTCTTCAGGAATTTTTGGAGGGGTTTTATGTTGATAGGGAGCCTCATCATCATTCCGACGAATTTCAATGCAGAGAAATGCATCAGGTGGGTAATCCAACTTTTGAATATGGTAATGTGGATTCTATTTCAGTTGAACAAGGCTTATTCAAATCTTGAATGTCCTTAGCAGAAATAAAAAATCAGCAATTTATAGAAGGAGGTACGTGGTTGATGTCGAAAATGAGATTAGATTTTTTTTATTAACATTGCACTTTAAAGCTACACGAGAGATAAAGGTGATAGACTTCTAATTTTAAGTCTCCACCAAGTTGACGCTTAAGTCTAGTGCATCAGACACTCCAGGCTTCTATACCACGCGAAAATGAGATCTGAGTCTCGAAAGATTTAAAAATGTGCATCAGTCATATTGAAGATGGATCATCAGTTTTTCGAATGGTTTGGACCCGCGACTCGAATAAAGTCTGCTACGAGTTCGCGGCTAAGGGCACTCAACTACGCGGTCGCCTTTCACCAAATGAGAATGTACCCAAGTAATGTGATTAAATTAAGGTGATGTTATTTTCTTGTTCCAAACTACAAAGAATTTTACAGGCAATATTATAAAGCTGTAGCCTAACACAGATGGAATACCATAATTTAATTAAGGAGAATGCAATGACTTTGTTGAATATTCAAATGCTATGTAGTGCTAGGAGCATATAAGCAATAAATATTTAACAGACTTTTTATTTTAATAGATTTCTTTTTAATATATTGATAAACTGAAAAAAATATCTTAAGTGGTATTTATTTCCTTCGATTACGTGTACTGTGATTATCTATGATCTTAATAGAATTATCTCCTTTTTAAGCAATTTTTTTCTTCCTTTCATTCATTTCAACAAAAATTATTAGATTCCAAATGTATCTTTGTTTCTTATTTTGTTTTTCTAAGATTAGAAATTTTCGACCCTCTATACTTATCTCAAGTATTAAAATAAATGCTCATCTGACTGGCCACCTGACCGGAGCATCTGATCAATGCACCTCAGCACCCAATGTTACGAAAACTGAGATGAGCATAGAAGGTCTTCGCTATCCAATGGGTTGTTGCACCACTGAGTTTAGTTCAGTATTAAAATAAATAAGTTGAATTTGCACGTTCTTTTTCTGATATCGAATAAAAAGATTGGTGTTTGTAAAACACAAATGAATTTGCTTACCTTTGAACAGATCTCCATAAATTCTTCTTTCGTCACAATGCCATCTTTATTGATGTCCATTTTCTGAAAAATAAAGTTAGAGGTTTCATAAAATTGAATAACAGGCATTTTTTATATTATTATTACTAACCCCTTAATCTATTTTTTTTATTTATTGATTTAAATTTAATTTAGACTTGAAAAACAATCAACTTATTTTTGCTGGAAATAAAAACTGTTAATTAAATATTAACAGAAAAAAATTTGATATTAAATATACTTAATTTTATATCTTCAAATAGTAGTATAGTATAAGTAGTGAGAATATTTAAATGGTTTAAATCAATTTTTCATGAATGTAACAAAAAGCAATAAAATAAATTGAAATACACTACTTGCCATTCAAAATGGACACGCAAATCATGTGCGCAAGAAGAACCCTTTACAAACACTATAGAAAGAGAGAAAAGAAGGCTTTTCTTAAGTACTAGAGGTATTTTCCAGCTGTTTCTTTTTTCTTTTTGTATGCTTCTTGGAAACTAATGGAAGTCTGTCTAGAATTTTTTTGTGTTTCATATAAGACGAGTTTTAACTTATAGAGATTGAGAAATATTCTTTCCAGAAATCGGTATTCGTGTTGTACGAGCTCAAACTCCTATGATGCGAATGTGGCATTGTTGAGCGTAGGAGGGATCGATCAACTAATGGGAAGTATTGCACTAGACTCTCACCACAACACTGAACTTTAAATATATATATATATACATCTCGAACGTATAACAATTCCGGATCGCACTGCAGTATCGGCATCCCTTGCGCAAAAATTAGGGTTTTACTCAACAATCTGTGTCAGCCAGTATTACTGTTCGCAGCGGAGGGAAATTTCACTAAGGTGTCCATTGCTGCAATAACCTTGAACTTCACTACAAATATACGCGACTGTAACTGTGCTATGAACGCCAGACATCAAATGAATTATACGACATTGTTCCTACACCCGAATCATAATCTTGTATATATAACACTAAGATAGTAGTATCTCCTCGTCTGCTGGCACTGAGGTAAGAGATTGTATAGCCTACAATATGCACTGCCATATCTGTCTTTCGCCTAGTGTTACAGTTTACGGTGCCATTAGGTTCTAAAGTCATCGAAACCGAACATTGTATGCAGTCTTATTATCTCACCCAACAATATGGATTAAATAAGACATTTATTTGTTAAAAGAGCATCTAATAAGATAAACAGGAATCTGTCACTGATTTTATGTCCTTACGTTTCATAATCTTTACACTTTGATATTCACTTACATGTACAAGGCTATATTCTTAAAATATACATATAAGATATAGAAAATACCGTAATATTCGGCGTATAATGCGCACTTTTAACACAAAAAATAAGAACGAAATTTAAGGGTGTGCGTCATACGCCGGGTGTAAAAATGAGAGCTTTAAAAATAAAAAAAAATGAGCATAGAAAAAAAATAGACTTCTGCATACGTTGAATTACTGTTTTCTTAAAAGAAATATCTTTCCTTATGAACTAAAAGGGTTGTAATTCTAGAAGTATTCTATTTTTTTCTAAAGCTTGGAATAATATCTTGAATGAAAGACTTCAAAACATAAGAGCATTGCGCACATACATTTCATGTTCCTTCGTAAAAAAAGAGGTGGGTGTTATACGGTGAATATACCTAAAAAGTAAAATTTGTAGATTGAAAATACAGGTGCACGTTATACGCCGGACTTAACGGTATGAATTTTCTTCTACAAACTTAAAGTATATCGTTAATTTTATTCTGCACTGTAAAATTTGCACTTGTAAGATATGGTAATACCGCAAGCGCTTTGAGTAAAGACGGTGTGCGTAGCCAGAGCAAGCGAAGACTTACAGGACGTGGCCGACGATATCATGCGCACCGCTTGTAATGACGCTCCCACTTGTTGTGGGTTGATTATGTCACTCAGCTCAGCTTACTGCCTTAGCTGTTCGTGTCGACTTTAACATTTAGTAAAGTAATGAAATCGTCTGCGCCTGATTGTCGCTTAACAATAAGTGAAAATATCTATCAACCTGTATATGACTTTTTGTATTATTAGAATTCGGTCAAATGATGAATAAACAGTTTAAATTATGATGAATATTTGTGTCCTTTTTCCTCGCACTACAGTTGATCATATTATAAGCTGAAGCGGCTATTATGAATTAAATCACTTTCATCTTGAATGTTCGTTCTCATCTTCACAGCACTTGAAATTTTTTTCTCAAGAACCAATTTCTATCTGTGAAAAGGACTTTTGATGTATTTTTATCTCCTCCGGTCTTTATATTCCGTCTAAAGTAATTAACTACTTATATATATATACTAACTGGTATACCTGTTCTTCACACGGAGGAATCAAAAAATTAAACAATACAGATTGAAGGATAAAAAAGTTTTTAATGAGTTACTCTTACGTGAATTACAAATTACACAAACAAACAAACAAACAAACAAACAAACAAACAAACAAACAAACAAACAAAAAAGCTTTTTGCATATCTCAACTACACACCCAAAATAAAATGTTTGTTAAATTTTAAGTTTGTAGATCTAATAGTTGATAAAAAGGATTATTTTTTACTCCCCGTAACTCTCTTGTGGGTCGATTTTTGAAAACACCTTCCTGAACTGATCTCTGCTCAGCAAAAGTACACATTGTTACAAATTTTGTGTAATGGACGCTTAAAATAGTGTAAATAATTCATATCTGGAAGTGTAATACGTTAATATTACTTTCTGTTGTATTTATTTTATGTTAAAATTGTAATATTCGTAAGCAACGCCGTTGCTTAAATTATAATGGTGATTAAATGGATACATAGACAAATGATGGTGATAGAGTAAAGTTGGCAGCTGTCCAGCTACTTTCATAGCTCGAGCTTTATTAGAGCTCTGGGAAAGATTAGACTTAAACGTTCGCGGTATAATTCTTAGCAGGTAATTTTCCTACACTTCCAAAAAATACAGTAGAGTAGTAATTATTACTTTTGTACTTAAAAATGCAATACCTGCCTATTCAATTAAAATTATAGAGTTATAATTAACTACTAACCACAAACAAATTATGCAAATTTGTCCAAAAGAATTTGTGAAAGACAAACTTTATCTACTTTAAATACCAAAAGAGATAAAAGTATTTATTTTGATATAAGGATCAATTTGTTACTACCAAATGTGCATAGTAAAATCATAAAAAAAGGTGCATAGAAATAAATTATCAATTTTTATTGTATTTATGGTTCATTATTTTAGCGATAATGCTTACACATGAAGCTATTCAATAGTAGCTATTCAAATAAAGAGAGACTTAACACAACCTCTCCCTTCGAATTCTAGTTTTATTTTGAAAAAAAAAAATAGTGATTACACTGATCGAAGCAATAAATTAGAAGCCAGCGCCTGGTGTCGACAAAGCAGAAAGGGAAAGTTTTGATTCACACATAAAAGAGATATATGCCGTTACGGGCCTTTTTTGCAGCGCACGCCAGAATAGCTTGCAGATGGCAGAATTTTGTCCTACTTACTTGATAATTATCATTATATTTTGGATACTTCACACAATATCTTTATAAATTATAGCCTATATGCTATTCTAATGAATAAGCTATATTATTGTAAATTTTCATTAAAATCCATTCAGTTGTTTTTGCGTGAAAGACTAACAAACATACATACACACATACAAACTTTCGCGTTTATAATATTAGTAAGGATATATATATATATACATACATATATATATATATATATATATATATATATATATATATATATATATATATATATATATATCGCTTCAAAGAAAAGTGAAAAATAAAAACCCAAAGAAATACATTCTAGTGTATTATTTTAACTTCTTTAATAGAATAGAAATTCATTTAAGAAAAGAAATGCTAGTTTATATAGTTCTTATATTTTTTATTAGTTTTTTTCTATTATCCTTCAGCATGCGACTAAAGTAGCCTAAATTCACTGATACTTTTACTAAGGATTTTGACTACCTCTTGTGTCTCTCAAATGAACGAATAAACTTCAAAATAATTTCAGAATATCACATAAGGATTTTGCTACTTACGAAAAATTACTTTGAGATTCAAAGTAAGAATTCACGTGTGGAGACAAAAATTATCTTAGAAAGATGAAAGAATAATATTGGTCCACTTTTTCTCTTAATAACATATGACGTGATTCTTGGAAAGTTAATGAAATATAAGAATTTTAACAGAGGAACTCCAATCTTTTCCATTGATAGCGCAGAAGCTTTTGAATAATCATGGAATTGAAGAATTTGAAACATTTTTTTTCTTTTAATCAGAGATAGCTATACTTTGAAATGTTTAGCTTTATGCTGATTTAAATTCCCACTTTCTATTTTTTAATCAAAATATTCTTTTATTAATGCCTATATTTGCATACATTAAATATTTATTTTAAAATGTTTGTATTCATTAATATTTCTAGCAATTGAAAAAATCTCCAGCTGCAAAATTACAAATAGTTAGTGATAACGGAGACATTAACACAAAATCTATTTAGCATATAATTAATTCTTTTAAACTATGTCTTAGAAGTAAAAGATAAAAAAATTATTAACGCAATTTCTTTTTATAGAAATAATATCCCACTTTGTGTGTGTATAAAACTATCTGTAAGTACTGCTTTATCATTAGAGCCCTTTGAGCAGAAAATTAACTTAATTTTTATTTAGAAAAAAGAAGAAATTGTTCCAAACTATTAATATCCACGAAGCTGCTGTGTACGCCCGAGGGACAGTTCATAGCAACATTTGTATGTGTCAGAAAAAGAAATGTCTGATTTTTTTCTTTTTTCTATCCTTTCAAATCTTTTTTTAGGGAGTTTCAAAACCCTTAGGGAGTTATTTGGGGTTTATTATGAAACTACGAAGTGTCATTTCTTAGAGCTAATGTCACCACTACAGTAGATTTAGCACAAGTATAAAAAATAATGTTCATATAAACGGTTTTCTCGAAAAGTACATTTTGTGTGGTACATAGAAGGAACACACAATTTACGCATTAAATATGATACTCAGAAGCAATCCCATTTTAATTTTTCTAAGTTCATAAAGCTCACAGATATTAAAAAAATCTGAGAAATATTTTTTAAATGTAAATGTTATTTTAATTACTAGATAAAAGGGTAAATAAAGAGTTTTTAATCTTATTTTTTCCGCGTTCATATATTTTAGTTAAATTGATATATATAAGTTAGGAGTTAATTAATGTTCATGATGAAATCTGTTTCGTAGTATATATATTAATAGGTTGAAGATATATAGGGTAATTTTTTTTAAACTGACTCTATTCAGAGCCACCTGGAGCTCTTTTTAACAGCCTCAATCACGCCAAATTTGGTATGAAGACTAATAATAACATGGAAAATAAGATTCCGTTAGAATAATTAGTTCAAAAGATTGCTAATAGAGATATTTATGGTACTGTTAGAGCTTACAAATCGGGAATCAGCATCAGACACGGGTATGAAAGCAAAATACAAGTTTATGTTTCCATATGCGACTACCGGGCAAGTAATTTGGTCTCTAAAACATACAGAAAGTTCCGAAGAATATTCTCAGTTGAATTGAGCCAGCTCAAATGAATGTGCAACTCACATTACCACAAGATATATTATTGATAAGGCTGTATATTATCTTAATTATCCACAGCTGTTCGTGAACTTAAAACAGGACAGAAGCTATGTAAGGGGCCTTTATCACCCAATGCTTTGAAAGAAATGATTAAGAAGTTCGAAGAAACAGAATCACTGATAATTCGCCCTGACAGAGGACGTAAACCTGCATCAGAAAAGGTGATAAAAGATGTAGCAACTGTAATCGTCAACGGATTTCAAGGAACTATTGTTGGTACATATATATCACAGGCACTGTGGAACATTTCTTGTGACATGTTGCGCACCGTACCTGTGCGGCGAATGCACGGTGTAGTATCTGAGAACAGCACTTATAATGCATGTGATCGAATTCCTCGCCAGTTAAGTGAATGCAGCTAATAAAACTTAATATTTCACTGTTATTTTGTACTACCTGGTTCTTCGCATGGGTGAATTGAAAAATTAAACAATACAGATTGAAGGATAATGAAATTTTTAATGAGTTAATCTTACATGAATTGCAAATTAAGCAAAAAAGCTTTTTCCATAACTCAGTTGAACAAAAGAAAAACATGTTTGTTAAATTTTAAGTCTAGATCTAATAGCTGACAAAAAAGATTTTTTTATTTATAACTCTCTCTTGTGGGTCGATTTTTGAAAATCCTAAACAGATCTCTGCTCAACAAAAGTAGCACATTGTTACAAATTTTGTTTAATGAACGCTTAAAATAGTGTAAATAATTCATATCTGGTAGTGAAATACGTTAATATTACTTTCTGTTGTATCATTTTATGTTAAAATTGTAATATTCGCAAGCAACGCTGTTCCTTAAATTTTAATGGTGATTTAACGGAAACACAGCGAAATGTTGGCGATAGAGTCAAGTTGGCAACTGTTTAGTTACTTTCATAGTTCGAGCTTTATTAGAGTTTTGGAAAAGATTAGACTTACGCGTTCACGGCATAATTCTTAGTAGGTATTTTTTCTACACTTCCTAAAAGATCAGTGCAGTAGTTATTATTATTTTTTACTTAAAAAAATGCAATACCTGACTATTCAATTAAAATTATAGCGTTATAACTAACTACTAACCGCAAACAAATTATGCAAATTTGTCCAAATGATGTAGTGTGAAAGACAAAGTTTATCTACTTAAATACCAGAAGCGATAAAAGTATTTATTTTGACATAAAGATCAATTTGTTACTACCAAATGCGCATAGTAAAACCATAAAAAAATATGCACAGAAATTATTTACCAATTTTTATTGTATTTATGGTCCACTGAAGAGAGAGTTAACTCAACCTCTCCCTTCGAAATCTAATTTTATTCTGAAATAAAAAAAATAGTGATTACACTGATCAAAGCAATAAATTAGAAGCCAGGACAAAACAAAAAGGGAAAGTTTTGCTTTACGCATAAAAGATAGATATATGCTGTCGCGGGCTTTTCTGCAAATGGCAGAATTTTTTCCTACTTACTTGACAATTATCGTTATATTTTGGACATTTCACGCAATATCTTTATAAATTATAGCCTATTTTAACACACAGTTTAATTCGAAGACCAAAATGTAGATGGCGGTACTTGTAACGGAAGTATTACCGACCGAAGCTCTGTAGTACCGCCAGAGAAAGTTGGGAACTGAACGAGTGAACTTTACTCGTTTCGCTGTCCAATCCTGGACTATGTATTATATTTAATTTCCTTTAAATGTTTAATCTGTATTGTGTCTAAATGTCTGTCCTTTGTAACTGTGTAATTTTATGTCATTAAACTATTTTAAATTACCCCGAGATCTTATCCATTATTTTGGTTTACCCAGTAATGACGTAAGACAACCATTACACTATGTATTAATCTGATGTTTAAGCTATATTATTTTTTAAGTTTCATTAAAATCCATTCAGTTGTTTTTGCGTGAAAGTGTAACAAACACATATACAAACTTTCGCGTTTATAATATTAGTAAGGATGTGTAATTTTTCTTTTCTTCTCTTTCTTTTTTTTGTAAAACATTAGTTCCAAAAAGCACCGATCGGGATATTTATGGAGCTGTACGTTTTGGATTGTACAGTGCCATAAATGCTCCTATCGGGGATTTTTGAAATTAATTTTTTTTTCACGTTATCGTTTTTCTGCTACTTACCAAATTTGGAGCTACTTCTCTAGTTAGATCGTACGACAAGTGGTTCTGAATAGTGTCAGTTTTTTTTTAAAGCACCTTGTTATTTAGAATAATTTTGTTTACCGTACATCATCGCAGATAAGTCTAGTGACCTTCAGATAAGTGAAGGTTATGGCCTTCAGATAAGTCTAGCCTAGAACTTAATCAAAGTTTTTGCATACACTTGCTAGAAAAAGTCTGCGTTTACCCATAAGGAATCATACAGTAAAGATAAAATTTAATAGAAATATAATTTTTTTTTCTAACAAAATTTCATGAATTTGTTAACTATTATTCAAATATTGAGCATGGAAGAATTCGTTAATTTTGAATTAAAACTACTCAGGTTAACGGAAGTTTTGTAGCAAAACACATAAATAGTAGGCAGAAAATGTCTGCGCTCACTATTTGAATATTCTTGATTCTTGGAATTTGTATCAATACGCGTTAAAGGTTAACATAGTTTTTACATTCAGTTATAAAGTAAACAAGCTTAAGAAAATTGTGATGCAGTTAATCTTACGTTTTTGTGAGATACGAAGCAATTCAAGGACACGGAAAATAAAAAAAAGGAAATTAGTATCAGAGTGAGAGTAAAATCATTGTGAAAATGTAAAAAGATGGAAAAAGTCGTCGGGATATAGCCAGATACGTTGGACGGCAGTATTCATCTATCCAGCATGTTATTTATAACTTTAAATCTACAAGAGTTTACACATCCAACCTCGTTTAAGTCTTCCATCTAAACTCACAATCAGAGAAAAGTGGCCGCGGTAGCCGAGTGGTATAGGCATCGGATCGTGGCTGGCTTTGTCACGAGTTCGAGCCCAGTACCACTAAAGACCCGCCGTGTAGGGCAGCGATGCACGCTAAATCTGTCGAGAGCTGAAACGTCCTCCCGTTGGTGTGGTGTGGTAGTTAGGAGAGGGGGTGCCAGCTCAGGTGTCGTCCACGTCACTTGACCATGGTTCAAAATTACGTGGTCCGTCGCCAAAAGCCCTCGTGTAGCTAAACAGTGCGACGTTAATCTTCACTCACTCACTCACTCACAATCAGAGAAAAACGAAGTATGGCATCTCAATGGTGAAAAAAAATCCGTGTTTGACTGCAACTCAAATAACAACAGACATTCACGAGAAGTTTAACAAAAATATTTGGGAGGATACTGCAAGAAAAATCTTGAAAAAGGCCGGATACAGCAGTCGAGTGGTTCCTAGAAAACTTTATATTTCAATGACCAACCGGCTTAAGCGGATAGCTTTTGCAAAAGATCGTATACATAAGCTTCTAAAGTTCTGGAGGACTGTGATATTCTCTGATGAGGGCAATTTTTGCATTTTCGGCATAAAAGGTCGTAAATTAGTCTGGAGAAAACCTTGCTCAGCGCAAAAAAAGAGCATTTAGTACCAACGGTAAAGCACGGTTATGGTGGAGTCATCGTGTGGGGGTGCATGGCGAGCAATGGTGTTGAAAAGTTGGAGTATATAGAATCAATTATGAACAAATATGATTACTTTGATGTCCTAAAAACATTTTAGAGGAAATTGCCACCAAACTCAGCATAGGATAATTCTTTCGTTTTTTACACGACAAGAAGTCTAAGTACACCTACTGAGATTGTGAAGCTTTGGCTCTTGTACAATGTCCCAACTCAACTGCACACGGCCCCCGCGGTCATCTGATCTGAATCCTACAGAACACCTATGAGATTTGTTGGAAAGCAGGATTCGTCAACACGATGTATCTAGCAAGGATATGCAGAAAAGTGTTCTTAAGGACCAATGGGAAAAGATAAGTGCTGAAGAAACCACCGGATTTGTTAGTTCAATGCTGAAACGACTTCAGGCGGTTCTCAAATGATGAGGTTATCCAACCAGCAACTAAATAGCTCATTATTCCCGTTTTAAATAATTTTTATAGTTACTACTAAAACAGTGAACGCAGTCTTTTTCTACTTGGTTTTTGTTAGAATCGCTACAAACCTGTCTTTATTTTAAAATCTATGAAGGTAAACCACAAATTTATTTTTATTATTCTGAATACTTAAAATGAACTAAATAAAATATAATTAAAAAAAATTTTTTTTTTCAAATTCCAGTTTTTAAATTTTTTTCGTTGTTCATGTAAGTGTGTACATGAACGCAGATTTTTTCTAGCTAGTGTTGTGTCGGGCTCATCGCGCTTTCTATTAATTTTCCTCTTGGGTTCTTTGGGGTCGAAAAAGGCAAATCCTTTCCAACCAAATGCAGAAGCGAAGCGTGTTTATTCAAATTAGGAACCGTTTAAATAGCAGAAGTTTAGCGTAAGCGAGGTGGCCTTCTGGGAAGTGATTATGCTAGTCGGAGTTTAAGCATGTAAGCTGAAGTAAGCCGATATTCCAGTGTCAGTTATCCGTGAAAGTGCGTCCAAGCAAGGTGGATACAATTCCACGCGAGATAAGGAAATTACATTGAAGATTCGAGAGTGTTGCTGCTAAATAGGATTTAGAGGTAGGATCATTCAAGTTATTATTAGGAACTGTGTATGTACTGAGATTAGGAATAGGCGGTAAAGTTAAATATAGTGATTAGGTCGGGCTTATTTGGTAATACGTATTGTGCGTTTCTTACCTATAAATATAAATATTAAATATAAATATTATCATTTTATAGAGTTTAAGTTAAGATCTTAATAAAGAGATATTAAGATTATGGCAACGCATGGTTCTTCATTCACTCCCACACCCCTAGGTCACGAAGATAACTTAGAAGTAAGACATCACCCACGGGCGAATGCTTTACAGTGTATATCTGTGTTTTTAGGCAACACACACTATCAAAGGCCTATACACATTTAGCTTAGTTTAATAAACATCTTGAACAAATTTTATTATCTTGCATCTGGAAGTATTACCAATAGAAGCATGTACTGAATCACGAACCCGCAAGCACCTGTAAAAAATTTCGTTGAACGATGCGCATAAACAATTTGCACTGAAAGTGTGTGTGTGTAATTAGCATACATTTTGTTAAGTGTGGGTCTAATCTTGGAATCACTTCCAGTCTCTAATGTACGTCCGTAGTAAAATAACTATTTCAAAACCAGTCTCTAAAATCTTAATACCGTATTTATTTAATTCTAAGCCACCATACATTCTATGCCGCACCCCAGAATCTCAACACAAAAAATCCCTTTACATAATTTTTGATTTTTTTTTTTACGAAAAAATAAGAAATAATGTAAAAGGGCTTTTTGATATCCGATATTTATATACGAAATTTTAAAAAAAGACAATAACTAATAAGAAGTGAATAACTAATTTATTTTAGGAGTATTAAGAACTTTTAAATGCACTTGAAACTGTAATTGCTCAAACCGTCAGAGTATCATGTTCAATAGCCAATATTCAACAAACTTTTCCGCCTTCGATTCTAATCCGCACACGATTTTTAGTAGCATTGACATTGGGAAAAGTGTACAGCTTCGACTCGAATGAGTAAAGTAATAAACCGAAGACCAGTTTTTTAAAATTCATTCGATAAAAGCCTGAGGGCATTTGCGGATATGGAATTTTATGAACTTAGGGCACCAGATGGTTTAGAAAAGCACTACTATCTCACATGAGGAAACGTATTATTCACTTCGTTAATTTTAATTTATTTTCTATTCATTTTTTTTAATTTGACACTAAGTAATTATGAATTCATTTCGCTATCAGTTACTAATAGGCACGAAACTTACTCTGAAAATCTTGTCAACGTGTTCTCGGAATGCTTTCTCTTCACTGTCCGTGTAGGCTTTCCTGCCCATGAGGTTGTAGACGGAGTAGACGATGTCCGTGAGTTCCTTCTTGGTGATGCGACCGTCCGCATTCAGGTCGTACAGAGCGAAAGCCCAGTCCAGTTTATCACAGAGGCTGCCCCGACAGATCACGGACAAGCACTCGATGAATTCCTGTAAGATAAAAAGAAATTAAATTAGATAATATATCCACCACTGATACCATATATTTGATGTATGAAACGAAGCGTCCATAAAATATTTCTGTAATTTTTAACCCTTCACCAGTCAGTTATATATACGAGGGTTGGGGCAAAAGTCATGGCAACTATTTTTTTTTCTTGAAAATACCTGTCCTGTAGGAAAATGTGACATATACAGACGGAAGGATAAGATGTCGACTACATGTGTGGACAATGAATAGCACTGAAATATCGTAATACACTAATTTATTACAGTAGTATATAGGGCAATATGGCCTTCACGGCTCAAAAGAATGACAACACAGTACATATAAAGTTGACATGACAAACCTGGGCCTAAAGATCCTCAATGTAGTCCCCTGCTACTATAACCACACTCTTCTAACGATGTAGGAGGCGCTGAATACCTCTAGCCCCAGCATTTGCCGCACCAAGTGTGAATCGGGTCACCTATTGGTACACAGCAATAGCAGTGTCCTTTCGAGTTGCAAACCACCTACCACGTATTGGTTCCTTAATCTTGGGAATGAAATCAAAGTAACAGGGGCAGATCAAATTCACTGTGACATTCCATCGCATTTATCCCTCGAAGAATGGCGATTTTGATGTAAGCGAACTGCTCAAAACGGGTTACTTCCATCTCACAGGACACTCACCAACTGACTGATTTCACAGCCATCGCTGTGCTACTACCAGCTATCACAGAGCCATCTGCTGTTCTACATACACACTATGGCTGAAGAACTTCCACACGACACATATACATTTGTGATCCGTTCACATATCTACAAGAAAAAAATAGTTGCCATGACTTTTGCCCCAACCCTCGTGTATATATATATATATATATATATATATATATATATATATATATATATATATATATATATATATATATATATATATATATATATATATATAAAAGAAATATGTAATATATATCAAAAACAAGAAATAATAGATAAAGAACATAACAAGAAATAGCGTAATAAAAATATAAAAGCTGAACATGAAGAACAAAATTATAGAGAAATAAAAAAAACTACAAAAAAGAAGAACCTAGCGAGTCAGAAAGCAATTTCGGACTTAGGACCGAATAAGTGGGGTTAAACTAGTTTGAAGGCGCCAACCTTCCCCCTTTGCAACTCGGTAGGAAAACCAAATAAAGTAAAATAAACAAAACTTCAGAGTATTGATAACTCAGAGAGCACGATGAAACCACTCACTACTATTATGTAACAAACTCTCCCAAACTCTTAATGCAGAAAAATCACAAAATAATTACGTAAAAAAAGTAGAAAAATGCTAAAACAATTACATAAGAAAAGTATATTTCAAAAAATAATTTAATAAAATTTCTTTACTCACAAAGCTTTTACGAAGAGAATCAAGCGTCTTGCCATTAATGAAAATCAATTATTCACCAAGTTAAAAAATTCGAAAATACACAAACACATCTTTTGAGCTGACTTTTAAACCAGCCAGCAAAGACATATATATATACATCAGATAAAAGAGTCTAAGAATAGAGATTTTTCTACTTAATTAGTTTCTTATGACAGCAAAGACATTAATAAAAGGTTATTTTGTAAAAACTTTTAAAAACAATCTTTAATGAATGCGTGAGCGAGTTTTCTTTAATGCCGAAATATTGGCGTTGGCGATGTATCTGGTAATTTTGAACCCTGGTCAAGTGACGAGAACTACACCTTAGCCGATACAATCCCCTCGATAACCTACCTCACCATGTAAACGTGAGGTCTGGGAGCCACTACAGATTTAACGTGTATCAGACCCTCTACACAATGATCTATACTATTGTGTAATAAATGTAAATTTTCTCATTTAAAAAGTTGGAATCTGTTTTATATAAGTATACATTTTTTTTAAAATTATCATTTTTATTTAAAATTTTTTTAAATTTTATTTATTGAAATGTACTTTTAGTTCCATTAAACACTACAACCGATATTTAAAGCATTTTAATGATTTTTTTAAAATTACTTCTGTAAATAATTGGAATAAAAGCGGTCTCAATTCTTTAAACAATATTTCTCTCCATCACTCTCCATTATTCTAATACTTAAATCAGTCATCATTATGTATAAAAAACAAAAATATAAAAAAGAAATGAAGAGGGAGCAAAACTCTTTAACTGTTATAAAAATGGAAATTCTAGAAGAATCATTCAGTTAGGAAACACAGCTATTCCCCAGAAGAAAAAAAAATTAAATAATGGATAGAAAAGTATTTGATGAGAGAAAATGCGTTATTTTCTATCTGAATTAATTCGAAATATTTTGAGAACAGTCGAAAGTTCTTAGAATGCAATTAAAACGTCCACGTTTTTGGTCTATGTAGCAGGAAGGAACTAAGAAAAATATGTCATTAAAACTGAAATATTTTTAATAAAAGGATATAATTGAAACACACACAGAATCAGTTTCAAACAAAATTGGTAAGATAATACCCCACAGAATTTAATTTAAAAACATTTCAATGATAGATGTTACTTTTCTCTCTTCAACTTCTAAAAATAAATTTGATTTTAATAACTTGCTTGTGTATCTAATGTCTAGCCTCAGGGTATATGATACTTTAAAGCTTGCTTTTTAATCATGGATAATGCGTAAGAGAAAGTGAAATTCTTAACATATTATAATTGGAATCTTAATATAAAATGTCAACCTCACTACTTATTACGTAGTTTTTTTAAAAAATAGTGTTATTTGTTAAGAACGGTATCAATTCTTTGAATTCATTATCGAAGGAAACACACTTTGATTCGTTTAGTTTTTAGTTCATTGAGTTATATTCTCTTGTATTTATGCTTGTTTTCAACAAGTCATACCTTTTTTTAAACTTCACTAGCAGTTTATTTCTGTGCTAGACGAATGAAGGGTTTGTATAATACATTCAGGAACATCGAAAATAGCGACCCAAGAAGAAAACATCGGATTGAAATGAAATTTAATACACATAATGACACAGATGAGAGATTCACTTGATCTCAAAAACAAGACAATTAAACGAATACAGGGTGTGCAGCGACACAAATACTGGGCGACTTCAATAGCGCGTTGGACCACCACCAGCTGCAATGCATGCTGCCACACGGTCCGGAATTGAGTTGATCAGACACCTTATGTTGTACTGAGGCAGATGGGCCCACAAATCCTGAACAGCCAACTCTAAATCATGTACAGAGTGACACGATGGCATCTGCCATTTTTTCTGATCCCACACGAGCTCTACAGGGGACAAATCGGGGGAACGGGCCGGCCATGGAAGAGTCTGAAAATGACGTAGGAATTCTTGAGCAACTCTTGCTGTATGTGGACGAGCATTATCTTGCTGGAAAATTGCCCCTGGGAGACCATTTAGGAAAGGTCCTACATGGGGTCGAAGAATATTATCAACGTAACGTTCGCCCGTTAAGGTTCCACGCATCACAATTAAAATGGACCCGCTATCATAGGTTATGATAGCGGGACCAGACTATTACAACAGCTGTGCGGGCAGTGTGACGTAGAACAGTGTGGGGGGGAATTGTACCGCTCACCAGGGTGCCTCCACACCCATACACGGTTATCATCTTTCCCCAAAACAAACCGGGATTCATCACTGAACACAACCTTTTGCCAATCTGTGACATTCCACATTGATCTGGCTTGGCACCACTGTAGACGCAGTTGCCGGTGTTCCCGTGTTAAAGGGAGTATACGGAAAGGGCGCTTGGATTTAAGATTTGCTTCTGCAAGGTGTCTGGAAATTGTTTGTGGAACAATTGCTACGCCTACGTCTGCTCGCATCGTTGAACGAGTCACTGTGGGGTCCACAAGTGCTTGTCGCACGATCCTTCTATCCTCTCTCCTCGTGGTCTTCCTGGTCGCTCCAGCCCCGGTTTTCCGCGCGTGGGTACCTTCTCGTGTCCACTGCTCCCAACAATTTCTAACGGCACACTCCGAACGATCCACCTGGCCAGCAACACGGTGAGTCGACCAGCCTGCAGTTTACATCCCGATGATCAGGCCTCTCTCAAACTCGCTTAACTGTGAGAAATTTCTTCTAGCACGTTTACCTGGCAAGTTTCGCTTAACAAAGTCTTCCTACAATCAGTGAGTAATCGTCTCGTTTATGAATCTTCGAATTTGCGCTGGCTTATATAGCACCCTCTTCCTGATTGTAGCACCACCTCGGCGTGTATGAGCATGCGTATTGGCACAAAACTTGGATCATTTGCATATCACATTACGCTGTACTTATTTGCGAAGTTTCGCGATTGTACTTAGCTTCCTTCTTGGGTCGCTATTTTCAATGTTCTTGAGTGTATATGACCTCACTGAACGCAGAGTAGTCGGGCTGAGTTAATGAAATTGAATTATCTCATTCTAGTAGCTCCAATACACAGAGTGTCTACGAATTAGCTGGGCAAAAAGAATGACTTATTGTATGTAATTTACAGGGAAAAAATTAAACTTGGACTATTTCTCTATCTTATATGTTGATATAAGATAGAGAAAGAGTCCAAGTTTACCATTATTAAGGTGACCAAACGTCCTCCTTTTATGGGTTCTGTTCTTCCTCGAAAAGTGTCCTACTTTTAAATATTTTAAAACTGATCTGTTAATATCTATGAGATGAATCAAACATGTTTCCAAAATGTTGAAGAGTGATCTGAAACAAATATCACAGGAAATAACAGTTTTCAATGGTATTTTTTGACTTTGTTTCAAGTGAATTGAACAGATGTAGAAAATTACATTGAGTTTTTATTGAAAGAAATGCCTGATATTAAAATCGATGACAATTGTCTGTTTGAAGTAGAAAGAAGACTAAATGTATATTCAAATTCAAATAAATTAGAACAACTGGGAAATCAACATGCCGAGAAAATGGTGAAAGATGGTTGAAATTACTTAAACCATTTAAAAAAGGAACACATTCCATATGAAAACATAATTATTCCTGTTGAATTTACGTTGTGCTGCCCTGGAACTAATGCAGCAGTTGAAAGAGTTTTTTTTAGTTGGTAATGATTTTTGTGAAGTGAGACTAGTGAGAAATCAAAATTGAATGTTAATATTTTAGCAACAGTGCTTACCGTAAAATTCTGTATGAAGGATATTTTTTGCCAGAACTTTCTGATATATATTTTTTTGTCAACATATAAGAAAATGATATGTTGACAAAAAAATTCATTCAATGAAAAATACGCTCTTTTAAGATAACAATTAAAAAGAATGTATGCGTAATTATATATAGCGTATTTTGTTTGAATTAATAAAACGTTTCATATATTCAAGTTGTCTTTCTTTCTTAAATTTTTCGTCCTCCTTTTCATTGTAAATAAAATGGGGTCACCTTACCATTATCATAAATGTTTGATGTAGCTTCTTTTCATTTTTATGCTAATGTCCCACAAGTAAATCAGTTCTTGTCACATATATGACAGCATGTTTCCCTCGTTAAAATCAATTGCAGTGCAGAGTCTTGATTTTAGTTCAGTAATGGTGGAATGTACACTTGATCCCTTACAAAACCTCATACACTGAAATCTAGAGGGGAAAGATATGCTAATACTGATGACCACTAAATAATACATCCACGAATAATCCAAACTGGTGCCTCAGCATTGAGGTAAGAAGTAAAGTGGCTGTGGTAGTGACCCGGCGCGCCATCTTGATATTTTTCTTTGATAATTAGCATAAGGTAAACCTGTAGGCTGTCCAGGTAAATAATTCCTGTGACAGTCTTTTCAGCGAAGAAAAATGGGCTGAAAACATTCGAGAAACTCACTGCATAAAACACGTTTACCTTGGGATTATCCCGGTCATGTTCTAGGATTTTCTGCCACTCAAATTCTTACATTATGATTCCTAACGCCTTCTATGAATAAACTTAGGATATATTATTATATTAGTTTGCTTTTAACCAGATTAATTTCAGTTAATATTTCGGAAGTTCTTAACTTATGGAACTGCCCAACTAATTTGTAGACTCCTTTATTTAAAGTTTTTACAATTCATTTAATTAACTGTGTACCAAGTTTGATTAATTGGTTGATTAATCTAATTACAGAAAAAAATAATAAATAGTTTTCAAATAACCAGTATAAATAATAATGTACCTAACTTGTGCTAAAAATGTTTAGTTGCCAACGTTTATCAGTAGGGTGTATGACCACCGCTACTGGAGATGCAGGCTCCACAGCGACGGTTCATACTTGCAAGCAGGTCGTCAACCATAATTCGTGGGGTCGGTACTCGTTCTCGAAGAAAACATAGTATCAAACCATTAAGGTTTAGGGAAGGATTTCCAGAACAGAAAGACGTCTCTTGAGCATATCTCAGACATGCATTTTTGGACTCAAGTCGGGCAAATTCAAGTCAGGGAAAAGAGCTGGTCATTTCATTTGAAGCAGTATTTTCCGTTTTACGTATTGACTGACAACGCGAGCTCTATGTTATTGTGCGATATTGTTCATAAACAGAGCATCATCATGGCCAATGTCTGTCAGATATAAACTAACATAGCTTTCGAGGATTACATTCTTATAAATAACTGCTGTCATTAAGCCGGAAAGACGTGGGAATTAGTTTGGCTATCGATTGATACCTCTGCTCAAAATATACCAGCACAACTGTAGCTTCGCTGTTGTCTACATATTGAAACATGCTACATGTTATTTTCCCTGCAGCAACACTCTCCTTGTAGAAAAATGGTTTTACAGATAAAGTGTTCGATTCCCAGCAGCAACTCGAGAAACAATATTATGACCGTATAAGATGGGATCAGGGTTATAAGATTAGCGACTTTATCGCCCTTGGCGAAAAAATTGCCGAAACATATGATATTGTTAAGGAATCAGCTAGAGGGCTCTAGGGTTGGCTCTTCCAGACATTTACTTGAGGTTATATAAAGGACCTTTGAAACACACACACACAAAGGTGCGACTGGCTCACGCGTCTTTTCTTTAACATGTCCTTTGGGTTCTTTGGGCCAGAATTAATGGCAACTCTTTTCCAACCAAATCCAAGAAGTGAAGTGTGAGTGAAAGATGCAAATGAACAAGCTTTTAAATATCGGAACTTAGACTAAACGGTGTGGCAATGTATGGCAATTTGTGATAGTGGATAGAAATTGGCAGGTAGTTGATGTCCAATATAGGAATCGTGGTTCAAGTCTGAATGAGCTTTACGTGACTGTAATTAGAAGTTATAAGTGATCGAATATATTTAATTCAAGTTGCACACTAGTGCATACAAGTAAAGAAGATTGAACCTAAGTCAATACAGATTGATTCTCCAAGCATTAATAAGGCAGGATTGACTATTTAATATTAGAATCAGTAATTAGGCGGTTCAGTTATTGATAGTGGTCTGAATTAGATTAAGTCTTATTAGCTAAATATATATATATAATGTGTGTTGCGTATTTTGCCATCGTAGATTCTCTCATATTATTTATTATAGTTTAATTTGTTAAAGGTTTAAGTTGAATATCTTAATAAAGTCATATTAAGATAATGTTTGATTCTAGTTCTTTCGTTAATCCTACGCCTCTGGCTCACGCTGATACTTCGAGAGAGGTTCTCCCAAAGGGAGGAACATCACAAAGGTCAGTGGATTTCAGAAGAGATTTCAGTCGAGATCAGACTCTGTTTCTACGTTGACTGAGATTAGAGAGAGAGAGACTTCATCTGTCTGAGTTACTGCTATTGGAACTGTTCTGGACAGCCGATTATAGAACGTTATAAAGTTTATTTATAATGAGTGCGTTTTTCACTATGTAAATAATCTATTATAATACTTCTTGTAAATTTTTCGTGCATTAATTTGTCATCGTGTAGTCATCAGTTTGTCCTTGTCCATTAATGAATTTGTTATTATTCAAATAATATGAGTCGTCTGCTGCTTTTTACCTCCGCAAATTAGCAACAATATGATCCTTTTTCAGGAAATTAAGAAATAGATGTATTATTTGGGCAAAAATGATATATATATATAGCATAAAGTTATACATTTAGTGGAAATTTAGGTTTCCTCAATTTTTGAATTTAAAATGAATTAAATACTACTTTCAGACGATTCTAATGATAAAATGTTATAATGTGTTAAAAATTAAATCCCTAATTAATAAAACACCTAAGGAAGTGAATTTATTGTTAGAGGTTTCTTTTACGATGCGTTTTTTCCTCCAAAACTATGCTGTGTAAGCATTAGATTGTAATTAAGGATTGCAATACCGGTATACCAGGATACCGAATACCGGTATTTAAGCGATTTGTACAATTTTGAAATACTGGTATTCATAAGTATTAAATACCGATTTTTCGGTATTTACAAGAAATTTCTTAAAATTGTCTCCACTATATGTTCAAGACATCGCAAAATCGAAAAACAAGAAACGTTTTTATTTTTGTGTCTCCCTAATGGGCAAAATTAATTAAACTGTGAATATAAAGTTGTATCGTACAGTCAAGAGAAGTGATAAAATATGTGAATCATCCAAAAAGGCGGGCCGAAAATATCCTATTACAGCTCAGAGTGATACTGCTCTTGCTCAGGATTCGTATACTCATACTTCATATATATGAAAACAAGATTGTAACTGTAAAGACACACAGTGCGCGTAATATTTCCATACTTTTTTAAAGTGGCGAGTTTGTTATTCTCACTGTATTGCATATCATACTTCAGGTTCAAAATATTTTTATATTAATTATGCATATATACTCATAAATAATAACCCATAATAATGAATAAGAATAACTTTAAAGAACATAACAAATCAGTTGATAATACTTCTGTTTGGTTTCATTATTTATATGATGAAAAGAATATAGTGGCACAATGTAAAAAAATGCTCTAGTGTTATTAAAATGATTGGAGGAAGTACAAACAGGGACTCCATACACATTTAAAAACGAAACATGATGCTAAATTTTTAAAGAGGCAAAAAAATCTAATTGCGATGAAGATACAAATTTTAGCACACTTTCTAAGCTCAAGCCATCAGGGATTTTAGATTATTTTGAAAAAAAGATAATTCGGACGAAAAATTATTGCACACAAAATTACATTCCAGGCTTAATGACGGTGTAATTGATGCATTATTTTTTAAGATCACATTTCAAAAATTTATAATAGTCTCACAGTCTGAATAGTGATCTTTCCACTTTTTTTGTGATTTAAATAAATAAGGCGTTCCTTTACATTTTTTTGTGATTCTTTATATACTGTTATAATTTATAAGTTATCAATTATTTATTGTGATATTTACTCTCTACAATAAAACTCGCAAATATAAAACGAAGAAACATCTGCGTTTTCGTGCTTTTTCGGAAATTTCTAATACCTGTGTATTAAAACCGGTATCCCAATATTAAGATCTAAAAAATACCGAATACAGGTACTGAACTTTTGGTCCAATATTGCAATCCCTAATTGTAATCAATTACAGTAAACTCCTCGAAATAAGAGAACTATTTCCAATTAGGCTTTCCACATTAATTAAGAAAAATACTCTTGACGTTTTCTGCGGTAAATGAGCATGTAAAAACATTAATATGAATTATTAAACAGTATATAATAGTGATCATCATTATTCAATAATTTCTGAATGATCATTGGTATTAATTAAGGTTATATATAACTGGTTAACATTTATCTTTAATCGTTCAATATATATATATATATATATATATATATATATATATATATATATATATATATAATCGTTAGTTTCTAAAAACCTTCCTTATTTCAGCTGAATGAAAATCACGTGATCGTTTTTGAAGAGGAAACGAGTAGTAGAATTGAGATAAATGACTACGGTGAAACAATTCATTATTGCTTTCTTTCAGTTTTCATCACGCAACTCAAAATCTTGTCATTTGATTTTCGTTCGTGCTGTTTTTTGCGATTACCGCAAAAAAATTAATTTCATCATGTTAAATTTTGTTGACATTGATATTAAAGTACATACTTTATCTTCAGAAATTTCAGCAGGTGGTTTTTTGGTAATGAGGTTGCCGGGAAGGTGGGATATTCTGTTTGTGCTAGACAAGCGACACATGTGTATTGCTTTAAAATAAAAAAAAAACAAACACTTAATATATATTCATATAATAATTGATTTATTAAATTTCGCAAGGCTTACTTTACAATTTTGATTATCACAGCAATTATATGCAGTAAAAAACTATTAATTACTGTTAATTAGCGTAGTTTAATTATGAATATGCATCCATGCATTCCCCCTTTAATTAATTGGAGAAAAAAAACTACTGTTAGTTTTCTAAGATGTAATTAGTGGATTCTTTAGGAGTATTCCCTCGTGGATTTAAATACCTGAAGCAGTGTTTAATTACTTAATTACTTATATATTCTACCAAATTAATTATATTCTTAAATTAATAAATTAGAATACCATTTTTGAATTGGCTCAAGGCTGGTCCGTTACACTCTGCATCCTATCTTCTCTGGACTGAAACCTGGTCTCTTTCGTTTCTGGTATCTAGATTTTTTTTGGTCTTTTTAGTCTTAGGAAATCTTTAACAAAACTTTGAACATTGGTGCTGCCAAAGTTTTTTTTTATTTTGTCAAAAATAGAAATCTAACGGCAGTCACTAATAAATCCTCACTCATTGGCGGTCTGCTCGTAAGTAACGATTTCTGAAGGTAAGAAAAAATTCCTGCATGCCTATCTGGATTTCTTATACACTAATACATTCTAAAATTAGGATTATTATTTTGAAGCACACCATATGGTTGGATTTTACTGGCAAAGAGTTCGCTTCCTAGCATGAACTTGAAAAATAAGATTATGTCAGCCATGGATAATGGGAAACCAGATAAGCAATTTTATCGCACTTGGTGGTACGGTATCGCCAAGAAATCATCGAGAAGGTCATAGGCTGGACTTTTCAAGAAATTTCCATGAGACTATATAAAGGAACTCTGAAACAAAGGACGAGACAGTTCAGAAGAGAGTCCAGTCGTGTGCATTGCCTGTGATAAGAGAGAGACTTCGCTGTCTGTTTCTGTTAGTGGAATTTTTCTTGACTGCCGTTTCTAGAACGTTGTAAATATTGTTAAAAGCGAGTGCGTTTTTCCACTACTGTAAATAATCTGCTATAATATTTCTTTGTGTATATACGTCGATTTGTCTTCGTGTAGTCATCTGTTCTTTCATGTTTCCTTAATAAATTTGTTATTATTCAAAAAATTAGAGTCGTCCGTTGCTTTTCACCCACACAAATTTTCAACAATGTTAAACTAATAGTTTGATTCTTTTCTTGCAATAACCATACTGTGCAATTTCGAAAATTTTTTTAAAGTTCTTTTCTCACCATTTATCAAAAAAACTACCGTCACTTCTTTCTGATGAATCTAATAAATTGAGTGTTTATTTTTATAAGTCTTACTTAAGGCTAAATATGTAAGAGAATTTTAATTGTCAGAAAAAATTCATATATTTTGCGTATCATTTCAGTCCGTATGAAACATTAATTCAAAAAAACCATTTCAAATTATTGTTCATTATGCAATTTTTTTTTACGTGAAAGAATGAAAATTTTGCATACTTTTTATCTCTACACAAAAAAAGAGAAAAATATTTTTCCAATACTTTTATTTGATGCTGCTCAGTATTTTTATTTGTGAATGACAACAAAAATTCTAAGAATGTACCACCTTTTTGAATTGTCAATGATCGATTACACTTCAAGCTATTTTATTTTTTATTCATTTAATTCAACGATTGTACTTAAAAAACTAATTTTTTTGTCGCATTACTTTTGAAGTGCTTATTCGTGACAATCATCAGGATGAGATTCTAAGATTCTTATAGTTCAGTAATGGGGTAATCAGAGAATGGAATGCCTCTTAATACGGTATGGACTGCTGGACACACGAAAAAATTAGAGCTGCCATAACGGTCGACTGAACGAAAAATTTTTAGTGTTGCCATGGCGGATTGGATGATAAAAATGTGAAATAAAAAAATGACATGATTACAAATTTTTCCGCTTTTTGTTGGAATAGTTTCAAGGCTGATTACACACAAATGCGATTGTTGTCATGGGAGACCGTTTTGTCAGTTTTATTAGAAATATTGTATAGTATTTATAATTATTAATTTTTTTTTCTTAATTTTTTTCATGAAGCAATAAAAAATATTTTATTAATTATTATTTAGAAGAAGATTATATATATATATATATATATATATATATATATATATATATATATATATATATATATATATATATATATATATATATATATATAATAGTTATTACATATATATATATATATATATATATATATATAGTTATTACATATATATATATATATAATAGTTATTACATATATATATATATAATAGTTATTACATATATATATATATATATATATATATATATATATATATATATATATATAATAGTTATTACATGTAACTTGCTTTGACACTGTTCTTATAAAAATTCCGTAAGAAATCGAAGTAGATATGCCTTTAAAAAGATCATTATGTTAAATTTATAAAATTAGAAAAATTGATTAATTTTTTTTTATTTTTAAGTATAACTTAGACGCGCGCGTTCTTCTTATGAAAATAGTCGAAATTAATGTGATGTCATTGTCGGGCTGCGGTAGCCCAGTGGTTAAGGTATCCAACCATGGCAGGCATGTCATGAGTTCGATCCAAGTACCACTAAAGACCCGCCGTGTAGGGCAGCGATGCACGTTAAATCTGTCGAGAGCTGAAACGTCCTCCCGTTGGTGTGGTGTGGTAGTTAGGAGAGGGGGTGCCAGCTCAGGTGTCGTCCACGTCACTTGACCATGGTTCAAAATTACGTGGTCCGTCGCCAAAAGCCCTCGTGTAGCTTAACAGTGCGACGTTAATATTAACTCAACTCAACTGTGATGTCATTGTCATATGACATGTTTCCAGCCAATCAGTTCACATGCTTCGCTTTTGCCAACCTTTTCTATTTACAGAAGTTTTCTTTTAAAAATCACATATTCGTCAACAATAATTTCGCACATAAGTGAACAAAATGCACCTGATCTAAAAGTACATGTGCCTGTATAATGCTAATGTAAGATTTGTTTTTCTTTATTTTTCTTCTGAAGACTTTGAAGAGTCCTTATACTTGAACATATTTATCCAAATATTAAATTTGAGATTTTATCTAAATTTTACGAGTAGATCAGCAAGTACAAGTCTAATGTTAGTTTCGAATTCAATGGAGAGCATAGCATTGCATTTATCATACGACCGTCATGAATTAAACCCATTGGAGCAAATATAAACTTAGCTTTTTTTTATAGTGGCAGGTGATTTTCATATATCTTGCCATAGCAACGATGATTTGTTTAAAAAATTTTTAATTACATTTTGGCATTATTTTATTCTTTTATTGCAAATATTACAATCGCAAAGCATCTACTGCAATTTCTCAACGAAAATTCATTAAATTTTTAGCGAATGGGAATTTCAAATATATTGAAATACGTCTCATATTGAATACGTCATTATTGTTGTTACTTATGCCACCAAGGCCAATCCTGGAATATGGCTTTCGGATTTTAGCTGTGCATCAGATACTAATTTGGACAAACTAGAAAAAATCCAACTCAGCGCTGCTAGAATTATCACAGGTTTGAAACGAAGCTGTCCTATAGAAATTGTACTCTTCGAGGCTGATTTGCAACCTTTCAAAATTAGAAGGGCTAAACTCACCAAATACTTCAATAAACTCTCTAGCTATGGCCAACATAATAAAACTTTCCTATATTTTAACAACTGGTGCAATAATCAGAGAATAAAGAAAAATAGCCTTTTCAGTCAAGCAGAACTTCTACAATTGCCTTTTAGTGATGTTGAGCCTCACTCTCTTAAGTCTTGTCTCTGCCCGGCGAAGGGATTCCCAAAAGTGCATTTCCACTTAGACCTTTCTACTCCTGTCATTAAGGGGGATTTGATTCCAGATCATCTTAGGCTGTTAGCATTGGAGATCATTGATGGAATCCCTAGTGCCCCCACTAAGATCTACACAGACGGCAGCAGACTGAGTGATCGAGGAGGTAGCGGCATTTACATTGAGAAACGTGGAGAAATGTCTTCTTTTTGCCACCGTAGTCCCGACTTTTCATCCGTCTTTAAAAGTGAACTTATTGCAATAGGGCACGGCCTTGAGGCAGTTCTTAATGAACAAGACTTCGGGGATCTCTTGATCCTCTCTGATAGTCGCAGTTCTCTCCAACATCTTTATAACTGGTCAAGTCGGAGACAAAGTTGGCGTCTCCATACTTCAAAAACTTACACAAACATCAGAGTTCCATGATGTTTATTTCCATTGGATTCCGTCCCATGTTAACATCTTTGGAAACGAACAAGCGGATCTCCTGGATAAAGAGGGTTGTAATGCTTCTCCACCTATCTCTTCAACCCTCACCTACTATGAACATCAATCTAGGGTTAAATCTGAAATTTTAAAGGAGTGAAGGACCCCACCCAACCATCACTGGTATGAAAGCAAGCATCCAGGATCTTCATTCCTACTTAAATGTGACCGAACCTCTCCGACTGCAGTCTCTAGATTGAAAAGTGGCCGCATAAAGATTCATTCCTTTTGTGGAGGCAAGAAGACTTTTGCTCTTTGCACCAAGTGCAAGACTCAGCAAGCCTCTCCAGACTCCAGATCACATCTTGGACTGCTTGGGACTTTCGAGGGAGGACCTTTTTTCCTCCCCCCTCCCGGTATTGGACTTCTTAAGGCTCAATGGTCTTTGGGTCTTGTCTGCCTCCGTCAGGCAGACTGAGGATTAGCCACAACAGCAACAACAACTTATGCCACATGATTGACAGTAACGTCAGATCAAGACCCACGAAATTTATCACGGTAAGGGTTAGAATGTTAACGCTTGTCGTTAGCCTTACCTTTGAGCACCATGCAGGTGACAGTGCAGTTTTGCTCGATTTAACCCTAATTTTGAGAAAAAGAACACCCTGTGAGTGTTCAGGAGCCTCCCGCCTCACGGGAAGACATGCGGCTTGATGGCTATTTAGAGTACAAACATCCATGCCTCCTCTGGTATTCGAACCCAGGCCCTACGGCACCGCAGTCAGCGTCACTAACCGTTGTACCGGTTGAGCGGCTCCGCAAATACGTAATGCGGTAATGGTATCTTATAGAGGCCTCAAATATGCAAATGGGGCAAGGTGATCGTGAAGAAGCTGAAAGTTTGGCTCATATTCATTGATCGAAAACAAATCTAACAGGAACGAAATTTCGACAAATTTATAATCTTATTCTGCCTGAAGAATAATAGCTAACAGAAATAATAACAAATGCGTAAGCTTATGCGTCAAAAAATAAGGTGGGTGCTTTGAATTTTGTATACAAATTACAAAGTGGCAAGAACAGAAATCTTTCATCAAAGCATTTTAAAGGCATGAAGATTCTGCCCGATGGTTCTAGATCATATGTAGAATGCAGGCACTGTCCAGGTGCGCAACTGGATCCTGAACACCTTTTAAGCTGTCCTTCGATTGCTGGTGCTTTTTTAAAAATAGACAATGACTGCAGCATAGACATTCTATACTTGGATCGTACCATGGATGTTGCTACGGCAGTGATTCCCGCCTTTGGCAATATTTGACTATATCTTTATGTTTTATTACTTGCTTTATGCTTTACACTTTGTCATACACGATAACAACAACGGAAATCTTTCAGAATAATTTTTCTTTCTTTCAAGGAAAAGGTGATACTATTCAGATGGGAATTTTAACTTGTGACGAAATTTTATGGCATGAATACAGCCCTGATACAAAGCAGTCCATGTACTGAATGATGGAAGAAAAGAGAAACTGCTGCACTAAAAGCAAAAGCCTGGTTATCTGTTAGAAAAGCTCTCGCTATTGTTTTTTGAAATTGCACAGGTTGCGATTTTCTTCAAGACCAGCTTACAATTAATACAGTGTAATACTATAGATAATATATCGATTCCTAAACATTCGGCTATAATTTACAGTGTTCTCACTACACCAGTTGGTGTAATTCAAGCACTGTTAAAGAAACTTCTTTGAACAACATTTGTCTCAACCCAAAGGTTGTAGGTGTAGGAGGGGTCGTTGAAGAAGCAGACGTTGTAAAAATATTTTTATTTCAGGCTCTTCAATTTAGGATTAAATCGATTTCAATAACTTTGACAGCAACCCTAACAAACTTCTTAATTTATTTACTTATAAGGTTATTGAAAGCACACTAGTCTCTAGATCCACTTGTAGATCACTTGTCAGTTCTTTCCTATGCTGCTGTGGTCCTCTTCAAATCAACTTCTTCAGTATTTCCACGTCTTCAAATGGCAGTTATAGCTTGAATGCTAACTTCAAGATGAAGGACACACAACTCGCGATTCTCGAGCCACGATTAATTTTAACACATCCTTTTCCAGGGTTTAAATAGCCTTTACATTAGCATAAAATTAAGACATCTCTGCGGAAAGTGGTTTTAAACTCAAAAAATAATTTCCACAAGATGATTAACCGTGGATAGAGCCCGTCACAAATTCGAACCTCCTCTCTATATTCTGCACTTAACACCTCTAGACTATGATTTTTTTGAAATTCTCAAAGAAGTATCAGAGAGAGGAACAAAAAGATTTTTTTTTCTGAAAATAGTTCAAGAATTGTGTGGGCAATTGGCTTCTTACACACTTCCGACGTCTTTTTATTATATAAGATATAAAAAGAAGTCTCAATACACGCTAGAAAAAATATGTAGAATTTAAAGGAACAACATTGGTACATAGATAAAAAGTATTGAGAAATAACATTAGTTTAATTTCGTTTAACAATATTTCCAAAATTACCATTAAAAACATTAATGTTTATGTTTGATCCCCTTCCTATTTTACAGTAAATAATCCGTAGTTCAATACAGATACAACTAATTTAAGTTTAAAAAAATAGAGTTTTTTATATTTAAGTGATAAGTACAGATATTTTTTAAAAAAAATGCTACTTTTTAGTAGTAAATTAAACTATGTTCCTTCTGGTTTTCCTTATTAGGGAAATTGGTTGTATCTCAAACTATACTCACAAAAAAAAAGGGCATAAATGTTTTTGGTACTTACTTATTATAACATCGACCCTTTCCCTCAAATAAAACACATCACCAAACTCTGCAATGTGCTGTCTTTAGTGGAAAACCGGTTCCTCGCAAGTTCAAATACAATTTTAATGATTTTGATGTCTTTTGATTTTGCGATATTAGTTGATGGTTCAACGCATAAGTACCAAATCGGTAATTTTTAATTATAAGGCACATAACATGAACTATTATTTATAACAGAAACTCCTTTTTATTTATACAAGAATAAATATAATTATATTTTAACTTGTGTTTCTAATAAATAAAGTTATTTATTATGTTAAATGAAGCTAAAGACACACACTTTTTTCGAATATCTGAAATTGCTATCTGCGTGTGTAACGATATATATATATGTAAATAACGGGATTGTCTCAAACCACTATCGCTTGTAAATTACCAATAGTTTACTTTGTCACCTTACTTTTTTGAGCGATACATTTTTTGGTACTTTTGGATTACCGAATGGCGGGGATAAATAGCAAACATTTATATCAGTCTATGGCAAAATATCTCCAACTGCATCAATTTACAGTCGATATCCGTACTATTTTCAACAGTAATTCAGTAAAATTAATAAGAGGTAAAGGAAAATGGATTTTGCTTTGCATATTTTGTGTTCAGTTGCCAAAAAGAACCCTTTTGGAGACATATACACTCCGGTAGCCAAAACCCACCATTTTTTTAAATTTAGCACACATATAATAGAAATCCCGAGTGTAGCCAGCTAGAGGGGGGGGGGCGGGTAGTAGTGGCGGTGTAAGGACAGAATGCAGAGAATTATTCTGGGCTGGAATAGAGCATTTTTAGCTCTAAACCGATGTTTTATATTCCCCATGGTCAACAAAGTATCTTTGTTTGGTATTGCTAGAAGTGTTGTGGACTCACTCTCGAATACGGCACTCTTACGTAATGATTTCTCGTTTTGGTCACAATGGAATAACTCACTCCTCAAATAATTGACTTCCACACTTCTTTACAGATGTAACAAGACTTTATTAAATACTTTTAAATATACTATCATCAAACGCTAATTACAACCCTCGGCAATATGGTAACTTGCAACAGACCGCTAACTTTATCACTCTCGAATGTGTGCGCAAACACCACACTACATCCTTATATCTCCGTGCTTTCACAGCGCCCTCTACAGTTGGGCTTTAACAAAAGCTTTATCAATAATTGCTTAAAACACTCAGTAAAATTTAACCTGTCACTCATAATGTGGGAGTGTACAAGTGCTAAGGGGGTCACTCCCCCATCTGCTCATGAGGATCCATTCGCCCCATGAAAAATATGTGGGTCTTAGTGAAGAATAACTTAGAGGAATTTTTTTTGTGAGGAATCTGTACGGAACCTTTCCACTAATATTCTTAGGCGTCTTTTTGGGCATTATAAATTCGCGCGTGTATATTTCCAATCAACTCCGAGAAGCGAACGGGATATGTAAAGTAGATAGGGTATTTAAGTATAGCGTTGTATGCTAGCAAAGATGAAGGCTATTGAGCCAGCAGCAGCGGAGACGATCTTTAGAGGATTACGATAGTGAAGAGTTACTGCCAGTATTCTACGAATGAAGCTTTTAAGTTAATGTACCTCTGAAGACATCGGAGTATCAACAGGTGATATACTATAGTTCATTATCGCTTAAAACAAGCGTTAGTTTAATAAAATAAGTCTAAGAGAATGAAAGCTAATAATTCGAGTTACGTGTATTTCTCGGACCTCTTATTTCGGTAGACCCTATTGATCTTACGCGTAATTATTGATTAATTTCATAATTCGTAATTTAATTTAATATTAAAGGTAAATACCTTTTGTTTGGCGTAACATAATTATATTATATGTTATTAGAGTTTCTCATATTGGAATCAAGTTAATAAATATAAGTTATTATGATACAAATGGCTCTTAATGATTTTTTGCATCAAATTAATCTTGGTGTCCAGGGTAGAACCCAGAGGGGTTCTCATAGAATTAGCTCCAAAAAGCAAAAACGAGCTCGTAGAAAATGTGAAAGCCATTTGGACAACTATCAACAAAAATGACTTAAAAAAATAAGACATAGTATGTCAAAGATCACTAAGCGTGAAATTATATTAAGGTCAAGGGAAATGTCACTAAATATTAACTGCTCGCGATTTTTTTCATTTAAATGAATAATTCTATTGTTATACATGTTATTCTAGTTTTTTTAAGCTGCTGTAACAATTATTCTGACTTTTAAAAAACTTTTTAGATAAATCCATTGCAAAAAAAAGAAAAAAAATACAACATCATACTAATTTCTTTAACGTTATGCTTCTCTACACACTATGCACAGGGTAACATTCACTTTAAAAGCATTTATTTCTACAGAGATAAATACAAGTAACAGCCTGCTTCTTGATTTGTTTTTTGCTATTATTCTAACATTTTGAATTGGAATTGTGTTAGATGAAAGTACAAATCAACAAGAGTCAGTCGTGTATATGTCGACGTAACAAAAGATATACAGTGGGTGATCGGTTAACGTACATAATCCGTTCCAAGACTATGTTCGCTATCCGAATTGTTCGTTAACCGATCATCGATTCACCATAGACTTCTATGTGAAATCGATTAATTCGTTCTGGAGACCCTAAAAATTAAATTTTAAAAAATGTATAATTTCTTAGTAAGTTTTTTAAAAAATAATACATACATACAGTCTTGCATATTAATCAGTCCTTTTCATTTTTTGCTTATGGGGCGTTGAAGAACGTGTCCAATGTCGATTGCTTTTCTCTCTTTTTCAGGATTTCTCAGAAGTAATTAATAACATTGTTGTTGTAAAGATCCCCAACCCTACTGACATCAGCTTGGTTTGGGTGCCATTCTAAGACCATTGCTCTGACATCCGCCCACTTTTTCAAAAGATCTTTAATGGCAGATGTCGGCATTGGTCCTCTTTCGTCTTCCTCTTGTTCAGAAGGAGACACATTTCACTGTGTTTCTTGGTGTTCTTCATTCAACATTTCTTGGAGTTCTGTCGTCAGTTCATCTTCATGTCCCATTATGAGCTCTTCTATGCCATCCCCGTTCACCTCCAATTCCAAATCTCTAGCAGTAGTCAAAATTTCATTCATAATTTCAGGGGTGTATCCCTGATCACCGTTCGTTGCCCAAACACAAAAAATCTTTCTTGAAAGTGTTCGTTATATATATCCCCGAACACAAAAATCTTTCGTGAAAGTGTTCGTTAACCGATCACCCACTGTAGTTAATACAGCTATATATCGTATTATCCAGTATATAAATTGTCATGGTGGAAAAAGACTTGAAGCTGAAGCCAGAAATGAGAGAAACTTGGAATGCTCGTCGAAAAAAAATGCATTAAAAAAAGTACATATGCGAAAGTCATTATCGTATGCTAAGAGTTGTCATGAACTTAAGAGATTAAAGTTATTAGCGATATTTTTATTCCTGGCGGAAGTCTGTTATTGACAATCACATTCCATATTCCAAAAAATAACATGGACAATGACAATTATATGCATCTAAGACAGCTGCGTGGTGCATTTGTTCTCGACATTTTCTATTTCGATTTGTAATTTTGGAAAAGTATTGACTGTGAACGAAACTGTGAAATGAGTTTTGATAATAGAGTTTAAAAGTAATGTAGAGTGATACTGAAACGTGTTGGAATAAAAAATTCGAAATGCGTTAATTTAAATGCTGAAAAGTTTGTTTTCAGTTGTACGGACTTGTAAATGCTGATTAGGACACCTTATTTAAACAACCTGACAATTCATACACTATTCCGCAGCATAAATGTTTCGAAAGAGAAAAAAGCATATTTACGCACAAACTGAAATTACAGTTGCTTCACAAAAGTAATTTAATATTCCAATATTATTTTAGATTAAAAATTAAAGTGAGAGTGAGATGAGATATATATATATATACAGTTTCACTTATATACTAAGGAATAATAACGCTCAATCTATAACGATAGCAAGTCGACTATGTGATTCTGTAGCAATTGCGTCTTCACTTATTTTATTATAATTCAGGAGGAAATCCTAATTAAATGTCTCGATATACCTTAAGCTAATTGTATTTTACTTATGTACATAAATTAATTTTAATCAAGTCGGTTGGAGAAAATCTGAAATTCTCATTTATATTTGAAGCATACAAAAGTTTAATAATTACAAATCCCTTGCGTCCTTTTCCAGGGGATTTTCAATTATGAAAGGAATCAAAAGCAAAATATAGTTTTCCAGTTCTGTTAATATGTATATATGTCAACTCCAGTTTTTTATACCCTCATTTCAAGTAGTAATAAGCAATATAGATACATTCTAGCATATATAAACACATACACATATATAAGTGTATAAATTAAATGTTCTTTCCTCCAGGTTTAAAAGGCATATCTACCTCAAAATTCCATTTTTTTTGCAAATAAGTTTCCTATAATTGTTGAAATTAGTTTAGATTACTGATTTTTACTATAAAAACTTCCTGCTTTAATTGTCCTAGCACAGTTAAGTAAAGAATGTTTTAAAACTTTTATGTTTGAGTTCTTTGAATCAGAGTTCAATATTTTAATGCTTAGTTTTCTTTCTCTGAGTCATTTGTAAAAAAGATTCTCTTGGATTTTATAGCATTAACAAATACAAAATTTCCTATCAAGACCAAGAGATAAAAATTCCTTCTGAAATTCAATGTCTTTAAATACGAAATTAGTATAATTCTGAATGCAAGCGTACAAAACACTGTATTTGAAATTAATTTGTTTTATTAAAACTTATGTCAGCGAATTATACTCTTTCAATCAATGTATTGCTACAAATTGAAGAAGTAAAAAAAGCAATAATTACATACAAAAAATACTGCTCCTGATGCATTCTTCCTGCTTTAGAAATTAGTTTGTTAAGATGACTTAACTACTCCATATTCAAAAAGATCCTAGTACAAACAAGCGTATTACATGTTAGTATATATAAAATAACTAAATAAAAATATTCATTTTTTTAAAAAAAATCATTCGCAGTAAGAACGCTAATAATTATTTACTGTTCTTAGATAGCGAGTTCGAATTGTAAAGAAGAATTTTCTTTAACAGAGAACAATTTTTTATTATAAAATTCTTTATAGAATTACATGAAAGTTTATTACCACAAAAAACTTTTCTACAAAATTGGCCGACATCGACTTTTAATACACTCATGTCCAAATTTAAGGTCACAAACAAAAAACCCGTGAAAACAGATTAATCGTTCACTATTTTGCTACCAAACTTGGCACAAAGACATATTACATTGTGAGAAAGAATATGGCAACTTAACAATATGGAAAAGATTTTAATTGTAAATTAAGATACAAGGCATATCCAAAAGTGGGAAATCATGAATCAGAGATAAAGCATTTTCCTAGGGAAAAGTCTAATATGGAGTGTGACAACCGTACGCTACTATACAAGCCTCATAACGAGGTGCCATACTTTTTATGAGGGTGTGAATAAATTTTTGTGGTAACAAAGCACATTCTTTAAAAGTGCGACCTTGAACTCCTGGGGAGTGGGTCCTGGGAAGAGCTACGCTGAGAATTTACTCTTCCTAGACCATCCCAAACATGTTCAATAGGATTGAGATCCGAAGACATCAACTGCTAATCCATACGGCGAATATCCTGTTCTTCAAAAAATTCATCAACAATGTGAGCTCTGTGTGTGAGCGCATTTTCGTCCATAAAAATGCAGTTTATGTCCTTAGCACCCAGTAACAACCTCATGTAGGCTTCAAGGACCTCATCCCTATAGCACTATGCTTTGGCAGCATCCGCATCGATGACGCCCAGTGTGGTGTACATCCGCACAACATTATGCCACCGTAGACAATAATTCCTTTGATATATATAAAACCAGAAAAAAATAATATGAGTAAGAAACTTCCTAGAACTTCCGATAACAGAAGTATATCAGCTAAAATCATCCGAATAAAGCAGCAGAACGTTTTTAACCGTTGTAAATATTCCCTGTGAGTTTTGTTGCTTTTTTTTATTGAAGGCTTGATTCGTCAAGAGTCGTAAATAAAGTCATAATCGTAATCAAAGTGTCTGCATGAAAATCAGCATCTTTACGATCCGTTTCAACGAATTTAATACGTTCCGAAGTACAACACTTCAAACACAATCATATAAAGATTCTTAGTTCAATCGACCTTTTCTGTGCTCTTTTCCAACATGTGTATTGGCCCGAAGGAATAAGAGGGAGTTAGTTATCACTTGTGTTTTGTTCGTTTCAGTTTGCATTCGTTATGTCATGTTGCTGCTTGCTTTTTGTGTCCTCGAAACTTATTGAAGAAGGCTTCTTCATTTACTACTAATTGCAGTTGTGACGGGCTCACGCGTCTTTTCTTTAACATGTCCTTTGGGTTCTTTGGGGCCAGAATTAATGGCAACTATTTTCCAAAAGAATCCAAGAAGTGAAGTGTGAAAGAAAGATGCAAATTAAGAACCTTTTAAATATCAGAAGTTGGAGTAAGCGCGATGGCAATTTTTGGCAAGAGATGGCAAACACGTTTTCCCTCCACATAGCTGAAAGTTGGCTTCTTTTTGTGGAGAGGATTACCACGTTCCTATGTACACATGCACCCTTAAAATATTGCGAGGTCTTGTCTTTGACCATCACCCCGGCAACTTTTGACACCGTGAGAAAAAACCCCTACTCCGCCCACGTGTCGGGTGTAACTCGAGGATAAAGAGGCCGATAGTTACCATATTGAGACCCTAGAGAGGACGATTGGAAAACTTCGAACAGGATGGATGTGACCTCCTCTCTCACAAATGTCAATTTATAGCTCTAATGATCTAAACAATATTTTTAATAACTTCAATGTATATACTGTAATTAATAGCTGTGACGTAAATAAACCAAATATTTAAACTAATAAATATCACACTACCATTACCTTTCTCAAACGTCATACAATCATGTTGTTGCGATTTACAAATCTCAAAAAGATTAATTGTAACCAGCTAATTATGTACATGTGTATCAAGTTTGATTCCAGTAAAATTACAGTCCACGCACACATGTGTGTGTATGTGTACTTTTATAGAATATAGTAATGGACACACATGGAAAATGATAAAACATAATTCAGAAGTATAAATATAGACATTCTATTGCATTCTTTAGAATATCTGAATGTGATGGTTCTCAAAACTAAAACGAATAATCTCCATTTATATGATAAAGGCGGTCCAATATCGAAAATGAAGTGCATGCGTTCTAATTTTAGGTTGGAAATCTGAAACTTCCTTCCGATGTTAGAGAAACCAGTAATTAATATGCTCTGAAAGATTGTTGTAAAAATATTATTTTAATAAATTTTGAACCCTTCCTTAAATTATAAGTATTCTTCAAAAATATTTTTTCTCTCCTCGAAGCCTTATTAATGCATACCTGTGAGCTTCCATTAAAATCTTTTATTCATTTTAGCATGTCTTGGATAAATTTTACGGATAATTAATTCATCCCTCTGACAAAACCCTTTCAGCAATTTCCCGATTCCATTTCATCGATAATAATGACTTAATAAATAAGCGATATTCACGATATATGTGTGTTCGACAATAAGCATTATGAGCGGCGCATTTGTCGATGGCATGTTAGTTGAGCATGTCGAAATTGGGTGGATTGAAGGTCTTAATTAACTCTCCACTCTCCTCGCGCTTTTGAAAACTACTTCTCAATAGACGAAGATTTCACGGAATTTATCACTTTATAATCATCGTTAAGCATACTGTGAAGGGCAAGATATCTTAAGGGTATAAGTAAATTAGTTCCGAATTTAAGTTAATCGTGACGTAGATGAATAATGGTTGAAGAGATTAATAAACGTCGCATGAAATGTCAAAGGGGAAGAATTTGCATGTTATCTTTAAAGAGTAGAAATCAGATAAGGTTCACGTTAGTTAGGTAATATGTTTATTTACTAGTCCAGTCCATTAAAGTCCTGGTGAGTGAGTGTAAGTTAACATCTCCCTCTTATGCAACACAAGGGTTGTTGGCAACGGACCTCGTGATTTTGACGAGGACTACAACTGAGCCGGCGCCCCCTTCCTAACTTCCATACCACGTCAACGACCGTGTTAACATGTGGAAAATTGTTTCATTTCCCACATTATGTAATTTTTTTCATAGATTACTGTAAATAATCTGCACACTACCCTACTTGGCGAAAATATGATTTCTGCAGATTTGTTCAGTAGAGATCCGATATGAACGGGTTTTATGGAAATCGACTGACAAAGGAGTTACGGAGGGTTTACATAAAATATGTCGTTTATGTATTAGACCTACAGATTTAATTCGGTAAACATGGTTCATTTGTTGAGTAGACATCCCCTAAGAATGGGTTTTACTGAAATCGACTGCCAAAAGGGGTTAAGGAAGCGCATAGATGAAAAGTTCTCGTTTTTGATCTATTATACCTACAGACTTGAAATTTGGCAAACCTTTTTATTGAGTAGAGATCTACTAAGAACGGGTTTCGCAAAAATTGATTTCTTTGAGCAGTTGCGGGGTTAAAAAAAATAGCTATAAGCTTGGGAAATCTACTTCCAAGGAGGAAGGGTGGTGGGGGGAGGTATGAGGTCATGAAAAACTCCCGTTTTTGAACTATTACTTGAGCTATTATTTTGAACAAGAGTCCTGAAATTTGGAAAGCATGCTTGTTTTTTCGATTATAGATTGGCTGAAAACAGGTTTACTCGAAGATGACTTTCAAGGGGGGTTGAAGGGGCATAAAATATAAATAGACTTCAGTTTTAGAAATTCAAGAGTCCTGTCCTTTTTAAACAAGAGGCGACGGCCATAAGAGTATTTTTACATGCATTTAGTTTAGGGTAGGTTCAGAATTTCGACCCCAAAACTCATTTTTCACTTTTCCCATTTTTATAAAATATGAACTTTTACGCTTCTAATGGTGCAAAAAAAATTATTCTACATGCAGTGAAAGTATTTTTAATAATTTTTTTGAAAATGTTTTACCACCTGTCAGAGTCCCCCTGCCACGCCCACTCATATGTAAACAAACTTTATTTCTGCATTGTAAGCCCCCAATTTCACTATTTTTTTCATTATTATTTAAAATACTTTAAACGGCAAAGTCTAGTAGAAGAAATGAAGTGAAGCAAACGCTTGTTTACTCTTTGAAACGTGCTGTTTGCATTGAATTTTGGAACTATTTAAGTAGCTTTTCTTATGGCTACATTTACTAATATTTTAAAATTTGTCATATAAAGGGTGTTTTTTTAGAGGTATAGAACTTTAAATTGCAATAAAACAACGATGTATTATTCGATTGACATGAATTTTTTTTATTCGAAAGATAATCTTGTGGCATTGCATTTTAAATATGATTTCTGGCATAGGACTGCCACGGCTGGCTCGGATGTAGTCCAATCTGGACGTCCACTTTTCGATGACTTTTTCCAACATTTGTGGCCGTATATCGGCAATAACACGTAGAATGTTGTCTTCCAAATGGTCAAGCGTTTGTGGCTTATCCGCATAGACCAATGACTTCACATAGCCCTACAGAAAATAGTCTAGCGGTGTTAAATCACAAGATCTTGGAGGCCAATTCACAGGTCCAAAACGTGAAATTAGGCGGTCACCAAACGTGTCTTTCAATAAATCGATTGTGGCACGAGCTGTGTGACATGTTGCGCCGTCTTGTTGGAACCACAGCTCCTGGACATCATGATTCTTCAATTCAGGAAGGAAAAAGTTAGTAATCATGGCTGTATACCGATCACCATTGACTGTAACGTTGTGGCCTTCATCGTTTTTGAAGAAGTACGGACCAATGATTCCACCAGCCCATAAAGCGCACCAAACAGTCAGTTTTTCTGGATGTAACGGTGTTTCGATATACACTTGTGGATTAGCTTCGCTCCAAATGCGGCAGTTTTGTTTGTTGACGTAGCTATTCAACCAGAAGTGCGCTTCATCGCTAAACAAAATTCGCTTATGAAAATCGGGAACAATGACAATCTCGTTTTGGGCCCATTCGACGAATCTACGCCTTGCTTGATGATCGTTTCGATGAATTGCCAAACCAAACTGAGAATAAATCACTTGAACGCTGTTAAATCGGTGGCCATCTTGGAAAGTAATGCCAACTTAAACTTCTATACCTGGAAAAAAACACTATTTATTTCCTGGTGAATTTTACTTTTTAAACAATTTTTTCTCAGAATGCCATGTTTTAAAAATCAAATTTTTAAGAAAAGAACAACTTGTTTGCATTTACAGTCGAAGGTAAGTGAATCCATTAACAATTTGAATGTTTCTGCTTTAGACAAGAAGCTGAAATCCTGTATGGATTCCAGCAATTTTCTTGGGGAAAATGGAAATATAAATGAAATTATAAATATAAGACTTTATATAAATTATCTGAAGCTATAAAAATATCTGTTGTATGTAAAGAATGCAAAAATAATATCATTTCAATTAAATGTTTAAGAAAAGTTCCAGGCTTGGCCGCAGAATTTTCTGTTTCTTGCGAAACTTGTGGATTTAGCCAACCATTTCTAAATACTGATATATATGGTTTCATGTAATTGAAAAGAGTCTAAGTATTATGAAGTCAATACCAGGCTTTCATATGCAATGAGATGTATTGGCAAAAGTTAAGTCTTCTGCTTAAGTTTTGTGTGGAGTTATGAATTTACCAACTCCATCGCAAAGATTTAATAAAAAAGAATCAGGATTAGATACAGCCGTAGAGACTGTGGCTACGGTGAGTATGCAAATTACAGCTAAAGAAGCCAAAGATGTCAGCGGACATTCTGATATACCAGTTGCTATTAATGGTACTTGGCAAAAGCAGGGGCATATGTCTTTGAATGGTGCTGTCATTGTAACAAGTTTTTATACCGGCAAAGTGCTTGACGCTTCAATTTTATCAAGATTTTGAAAGTGCCCCTACAAAATGCATAATGAGAACTGTAAGGCGAATCATTTTGGAAATAGTGGAAGTATGGAAGTTTCAGGAGCCATCGAAATCTTCCAACGCTCTGAAAGTTTGCATGGTTTGCGATATACCAAATTTTTGGGCGATGGTGACACCAGAGCGTATAAAGCAGTTAACGAGATGCAACCGTATTGAGATATAGCTATTGAAAAACTGGAATGTATTGGCTATGTCGAGAAATATATGGGGACTCGACTACGAGCTTTAAAACTAAAAATGAAAGGTAAAAAATTAAGTGACAAAAAAACATTGGATGATCACGGTAGACTTGCAGGCGCTGAAATTGATAAATTACAGCGTTATTATGGATTGATTATCAAAAACAATACCGATAGTATTAATAGTATTAATTCAATGTACCGATAGTATTAATTCAATGAAGCGTGCCATTTGGGCTACATATTTTCATAAAGCATCTATTGATGCATATCCACAACATGGTCTGTGCCCAACAAACGAAGATACCTGGTGTGAATATAACCGAGCAATTGCAACAGGTGAAGTATATAAACACAAGAACACCTTGCCATCAGCAGTACTCAATTGCATCAAAAATGTGTGTACAGGGAATTATCAACAACTATATATATATATATATATATATATATATATATATATATATATATATATATATATATAACATCCTTGCCAAATACTTACATGGTAAGACACAAAACTGTAACAAAAGTGTAAATTGCATAATATGGTCACGGACACCGAAAAACATTTTTGTGCAATTGGGCGCATTAAAAACTAGAATACTGGAATCTATTGCCTCCTACAATCTGAAGGTAATATCACTAAATGTCATGTTCTTGCTACATTAGGTATATTACCAGGATTTTACACAGCTCGAGCAATGGAAACAGCTGATCAGGAGAGACTACGAAAAGCAAATTATGACATTTTACAAAGTTCTGAAGAAGCAAGGATAAAAAAAGGCATAAGAAATGTATATTAGAGGATACTTTAGCAAAAGAAAGAAAAAACGCAAGCTATGAAGCTGCTATGCATTAATTACAAGTAAGTTTTTACTAAAATCCATTTTTCTCAAAACTAACATTTTTACTATATAAAGAACATTTTTTTCATAAACTACTTCATTTAAGAGCTTATAACTTTGCATATTTAATAATTACACTCTAATGCATAATTTAATCAAGGGACATTTTAAAAATATTATTCTGACTTAATTTATAGCATTAAACATAATGAAATTTCACTGTTTTTGAAAAAAAAAAACAGATATGTGCAAAAAATAATTTTTTAAAAAATAACTAGATATCCTATCCATAAAATCTCTGATTAAAGTATGTATTATGGTCCAAAGAAAATTCAGTAAAAAATTGGAAATTTTTATTCAATAGAGTGTTTGTAAATGTTCCTTAAAAATACCTATTTTTAACATTACTGAGATACAGATCCTGTTTCGTGAATCTACCCCCTTAAAAGCTTAATGGTAAGAATTTAAAATCAAGAACTTAAAAAACCCAGTATATACAGCCATATAACATCATGAAATACCCAGTGAAGTGGGCGGGTAACGACTAGTAAAATATAATATAGAACAGCGTTTCTCAAACTGTGGGGCACCCACCCTTAGGGGGCGCGATAACTCTACAAGGGGGCACGAGCATATTGAAAAGTCGAAAACAAAAGAGTATTTAAAAAATTATTAATTTACTGAAAGTAAACAAACAAAATACTTTCTGATATAATAAAATATATAATACACTTATAAATGTATCAGTACTGTACAATATATATTTTATTATTAATTTAACAATACTAAGTTAAGAACAAGTTTGTTAATTATCAGTGACCCCATGGGCTTGTATTAACCCGTATCTTGTTAATTTTTACGGTTTATAAATAATTCCTTTACTGCCTATTAAAAGTTACGCGATTCGCTCCCCAGCGTTTACCACGTAGACGAGCGTATTTTGATGTTTTTTTTTTGATGGGGAGAAAAGAAATAAAAAAGTAAATCCTCTGAAATAAATAAATTCTTCTCAAACATTATGAAGGTTCTTTTATAGCATTCCATAGCCGTCGGAATAATTTTATGGATAGCACTGCACAAAAAAGATCGTACTTCGGAAAGACGTCTATATACGTCCAGAAAATTAATGCTTTTGCTGAGTGAGACGTTTTTATACGTCAGTGGCACATAAGAAGTTGAAGTCGAATATATATTGTAGCTTTAGTGTCAAAGTATAGTAATATTGAATTCAATACATTGTTATTGATGGGGGGGCGTGATGAAAAAGATGATTGAATAGTGGGTCGCGTATATTGAGAAAGTTTGAGAAGCACTGATATGGAATGATGGCCGCCAAACCAGTATGATGGATATGACTCCCAGCTTATAACCGAGTGGGTTCGGGTTCGATTCCCGTGTAAGGCATGGTTGTATCTTCTTCTGGAAAAGAGAAGCCGGACTTTCGCCTGTAATGGATTCCCGTCTCGAAAGGAAAGCAGCGCACCCTTCTGTTACATGCTGGGATCATCATTTGTAATAAATGTCCATGTTCTTCTGTTTGTATTGTATGTTTCTGTTCTTCCGCGCTTGTATTTCATATGTATCTCAGTCAGTTGAAACAATATAGTGTTATTTGTGTTCGAGATATCTAAAGAAGTAAGCAGAATGAACGAAGTAGATTACAAAGAATTACTTAATTACCTTAAAAGATTTAGAATTGAATTTTCCAAAAATAAAAGCATGTGCTTACTTGTTAGTGCAGTCTGATTGGTAATATTTTGAGTTACTAATCATTTGATTTTTACGAGAAGCATTTTTAAAGTTTTGGCTACATATTTCCTGCAATTTTGTCCAGTCGCATAGGATTGTTTTGTGACAAGCATATGAAAAGATATTTCTGCAACAGTAACATGCTTAAAACGTTTTAACATAAAATTTATGTACTTTTAACAATATTCGGAATTAACATTATACATTATACCCTAACATTATACCCTAATGCTAACGATTCGGCATACACTATCCTTATTTTGTAAATTATTCTACACTTGTTGTTATTATCGTGTCCATGGATTTGGCAAAGAAAAAGGAATTAAAAAACACATATCTAGATTCCTCCGAAGTTAGTAATAACTACGCCTGCCAATTCCGGAGGGTCATGGATGTGGAGAATCCCCTGCAGTGGGTCCATACGTGGTGTTAGACCGATATTTAATACACTTGGGGTGAAAACTGGGCGCTCGAATACATGTTTTGGTGTAAGCGGTTGAATTTACGGTTAGTTTTTACACTGTATGTAAGATATTGTTTCATCAGGACGGATTTTCATGCCCTTGCGATAATGAGTTCTTAGTCTTGCGACTGTGGGTATCATGATTCTTTGGGAGTCGACGTCAGTTATGAATGGTTTCTTTTAGGAAGGATGTAAAAGTCTAGATCTGGCCACAGCGTTAGAATCAGACAATGTGATGGAGGTTCAAGTTTGATCATGGTTTCTGGCTTTGGCCAAAGAATCGGCACACTCATTTCCTTCGATATTTACATGTGTAGGTATCCATTGTAGCATACAGGATTTCCCCTTATAATAAATCTGCTCGAGCAAGAGATTTATGGAGGAGGTGTGATGAGATAGTCTCTTCGTTTATGATGGCCTCTAAAAGCAATCATGGAACCTGTAAGGATTATCAATCTTTCTGTAGTATCCATAGCTTGCGAGTCGGCCATGTATATGGGAAGGCTTCTCTAATCGCTAAGATCCCGCTGCTGAAGTTGAAGGCGATTATGCCAGAGTTAAAAATAGTTTTGCGTTTCCTGCATTCAGGAAAAAGAAGGAGAATACCTAGCTTCCCCTTTGTTGAAGGGTTTGTCTGAGACACCATCGACAATGCCGGTTTATCCATTGGGCGCTTGGGGCGGGCGTTCAGAGGTCCAGATAAGCTGTACTTAACCAGATTTTCTGATTATAAAAAAATTTCGATTCTCCAGTACCAATGGGGTCTGTAGATCTTCTGCGCCCAGGGCCTGAAATGAGCTTAAATAGGCACTGACATTCAGTGTTGGCAACTGCCAGGTTATCTTGAAAAAGCTTATCTCTCATATCAAATTCTTTTCGTTTAAGAGAGTATTAGGGTATTCTTTTTTAGAGCAAGGTTGCAGCAGGTTCAAATTAAACTTCCTTTTTCCGGGCGGTTTTCTTACAAAGAGTGGCTCTTGAAGGAAATTTAAGGTAGAATGTTCCACATTGATTCGTTTTCTGATATCTCTATCATGCTGGAGAATAGATGATCCCTTAAAACTAGTTGATCTTGTCAGTCCATTGAACAACCTCGTAGAGAGATATGATCTGTGTTGTGACAATGGAGTTTATTGGTGAACATGATGGTGGTGGGATCTCGCATGTTTTCTGGAGGAGGTATGGCACCTCGTGTTCGGCTTTCTTGTTGTTGGTTGAGGAAATTGCACTAATAATCTTAAAAGATCTACGCTGGACAGAATCTAGTTTCTCTTTAAAATCCAGATAGAGACTCACTTTAATAGAAAAAATCAAGTAATTTGCAGGTTAACTATCAATGTGCCCATTGATGGGCTTGAAACATTAACGATAACATAAATACACGTGTTTGTGTGTGGTGTCTTATGTTTTCTTGAGTGAATATTAACGTCGCATTATTTAGCTGCTCAAGGGATTTTGGCGACGAACCTCGTAATTTTAAACCATGGTCAAGTGACGAAGACGACACTTGAACTGCCCCCCCTCTCCTGACTTCCGTACCATACCAACGGGAGGACGTTTGAGTTTCAACAGATTTAACGTTCATTGCTCCCCTACACGGCGGGTCTTTAGCGGTACTGGACTCGAATTCATGACAAGTCAGCTACGATCCCATACCTTGACCACTAGGCTACCGCGTCAACTGTGTTTTCTTAAACATTCAAGCATGTTATAGCAAGGAATGATATAAAATGAGAGAATTTTTCTAGAATATGAAATAAATGTTTAAAATTCTACTTTTTAAAAAAGAAAATTAATGCTGAATTGGAATTAAGTGATGAAAAATTTGCATTACTTCACTTTTCCTATTTTACTTATTGAACGTTTTCGGTTATCTATTTCTGTTCTAACCTTTAACTACTATCATATATCTCATAACGTGGTAACATTTAAGCTGTCGCAATCCATTCTTTACATTCCCATCATCCAAATATCTAGACGTTCTAGTCATGACAGATTTGACGCAAATCAGCCCTCTCTTTCACAATGGTGTTTAAAATAACGTATATCCAGATACTTCTCTCAAAACAAATTATTGCATCACATAACGAAATGATAATACTTGAACCCATTGTTACTCACAATTTATGTTGAGATGAAGCTCAAAATAGTGAAAATCAATATCGAATTATAATAATATTTGTAAAATACATAGAAAGTTCTATTGTTCATCACTACTTAGCTCTTAGCAAAACACAGAACTTACATATTTATTTACTGGCATTGCCCCAAATTGCTTTCAGCAAAATTTATTCATTGTAAACTATAGAATTCGATTTAATTTTTTAATAGGATTCGATTTCGAATTTTAATATAATTCTATACCGTTTGCGCTCCGTTTTCTTCAACCAAATAGAAATGAAAGGAGATATTTATATGCAGACATCGGTCCTTACAAATTTAGAACTGTTTTGAAATGTTATTACGAAAATTGAGAAAATAAAGTGAGGTATAAAATTAATCTCTCAGTTCGCATTACCGAATAAACAATGATATAATACATATTTAAATATGTCCGCAATGGCAAGATTGAATGCACACATGTGCGTGCTTGTGAATTTGTTCGCTACTCAAATACACCAAATGTGAAACTACTAGAAATTTTTCTTAATCATTTTTGAAGGATTCAGAGAGAAGGGTTAAATACGCATCAAATAATGACATTATTTTTTTTACTAACCTAAATATTTTAAACAGAAATCTTTATGAAAAAAAGCTATATGGGGAGTATTTACTAGCATCTAATTTTACTAATCATACCAATAATTAAGTGTTCAAAACTAAAGAACATTTAAGAAAAATGTATTAATCCTTCACAATAAAAATTTTTTAGTCTTTTTCTCTCCCTCTCTTTGTCATTCGGGAATATAATTTTTCTTGAGGAAAAAAATACATACGAAAATATTTTTTCCCCTCCAAACTGGCTTAAAATATTAGACATTAAGTCTTAGTGTGGCTAAGTTTAACTTTCTGTTATTTGTTTCGAGTTTAGAATTTTTTTCACGTATGTTTTTTTAATGTTATATATACACCAACCAACATATATGTGATTATTTATAATTCAAGATGTAATTATATTCTTTGTAGTTTTGAAGAAACTTTTACTTGTTTTTATTCTGTAAAAGTACTTAAGTCTCATAAATAGAATATTTAAAAAGAGCTGTTGAATTATATATTATGTTACTTATACCGCAGATGACTTTCGTAAGCGAAAGAGTAAATGTGCGATAGTATCATTTTTGATAAACTTCAACATTTACCTGACATTATTGATTGTGAGGTCCACTCTTATTTTTGTTGTTTAATTTAATATAATTGGATTCCGTTCCATCAGTTCTATATAAACCCCGTACGTTTTCTGAAATTTGTGCTCGTTAATAAGACAATAAATAAAATAAATTCCCTCTTATAATTCTGTATGTATTACAGTCTTTTAATATACAGTAGGAAAGAAATATAGTATAAGTTGAGTTTGTGTTGCAATTTTTGGATTTATAACAACAACAAAAAAAAAACCGGCGGATCAAGAGTGAGTTGTCCAATAGAGACAAAATTTGTTGTGTTGAAAGGCTATGTACAGAATAAAAACGATTAAAATTTCAGAAAAATTGAATGATTTATTTCAGAGTTATATAGTTACAAAGTAACGAGCTCAATAAAATGTTGACCCACCTCTAGCCGGGATGCAAGCTGCCAGACGACGTGACATAGAGTAATAAAGCACCCTGATGGTCTCCTGCGGTATTTCTTATCAAATTTGCTTCAATTGTCAGGCCAGGTGATCAACATCCCCTGGAGATGCAGTCGTCTTCCCATCATACCCCAGACATGCTCGATTGGAGAGAGATCTGGCTGGCCAAGGAAGTGTTTGACAAGATATAAGACAGTTCAAAGTAACACGTGCCGTATGTGGTCTGGCATAATCTTGCTGAAAAATAAGGCCAGGGTACGGCAAAAGAAACGGTAGCAAAACAGTTCTCAGAATGAGGTCGACGCACCGTTGGGCTATAAGTGTGCCTCTAATGATCACCAAAGGAGTCCGGCTGTCAAAAGAAAAGGCACCCAGATCATGAATCCTGGTTGATGGCCTGTGTGTCGTGTAATAGTGAAAGCAGGATCGGCCCTCTGCCCTGGGCGTCTCCAGACACGTCTTCGATGATCGTCAGGACACAGTCGGAAGTGGGATTCGTCGCTAAACACTATAGTCCCCAGTCAGCATTATTTCAACCCGATCGATTAAAGTACCACCGTAATCTTTCCCGACAATGGGCAGGCGTGAGTGGCAGGTGGAGTAGTGATCGGTACGAGCGTAAATTTCGCTCTATCAGCCATCTGTGAATGATCATGGTGGACACTCGTGTACGGGTCACACGTCTGATGGTTGATAAGGATGAATCAGGTGCTGTGACAGCTGATCTGACAATCAATCTGTTCCCCCGATTTGCTGTGGCCCTAGGTTGACCGCTACTATCATGACGCTGAAATCTTCCATTGTCCCCCCATTCTTGCCAGCATCTTCTAATGGTCGCAACGCTTCGACCCATATGACGAGCGATTCTTAGATTTGCTCAACCTGCCTCCTTCAATTCAATGATATGACCCCTTTCAAACTCTGACAGTTGCTCGTAATGAGCTCGAATCTTGCGGTGAGGCATTTTTTCAGTCGTTGAAAGGTATCCTAAATCGCAACGCAACAGAAATTTTGACCATCAGATTGAGAATCGCTTCTTATAGACACCTGCTAAGTGCGAAGTTCCGATGCTCTGTAGCTCTCTCAATTCATTCATTGGACACCAAATTTTAATCATTTGCATACGAAATTTCATTACAATCTGGCAACTCCTTCTTGGTGCGTCGTTTTTTTATTATAGAGAGTACTTGTGGTTTTGAGCTTTACTTACTTCTTCGTGAGTTAAATGGCAACACATTTATTACCCTGATATCTGATTGCTTTGTGTTTCCTTCAAATAAAGGCTTACTATCAGTTAGCTTGTGAGAGGTCTTCACCTCTCTCTTAAACACCTAGATATGTAGGAGGTAGGAAAGAAACTTTAGCCATTATCCAATCAATCTATTTAATGATCATACAGTGTAACGACATAAATTCAATTAATAACAGTAAGAGAATGTATCGGTGCTAACCTCGAAAATGGAACAACGACGAAACACACGAATGATTACGAGACTATCAAACTCGATCTTTACTTTATATAGGATCTAATCTATTATCCGATTTAATCTAATATTAATTTAATCTCAGTGATCAATCGTCACTTTAAATCTTTTTCCTAATACGTATTTATTTACAATAGTTCAAATATGATAACTGTCAGTAACAATCTCATCTGTGAGATTTCTAGTTTGTTTCCACTCCTATTCTCCATTCTAGCTAGAAACCTTCTATATATAGTAAACTTAATTTGCATATCACAATTTATTCTTCCTAAGGGTTGGTTGTGAATAACGCGAATTGATAGCCCAAAGATTTCTCCAAGAGAATTCGTGGAAAAATCGCGAATAGATACGTCACTAGCTCAAGTTGATAGTTTGTAATAAGGCTTACTAAAATATATATATTTTATTTAATATACTGTCTCAAGAGGTTTGGTAATATAAACCTTAGACATTTTGCAGTTAATCCAAGAAATTTCTGGAATCTATTTGTTTATCGCAGGATTCCTTTTTCGTTGATTACTGAAGAATTACATTTTTTTTAAATCATTGCATAACATTACTAGCTTTTAATATAGGCACATATATTATATATAAAATTAATTCTGTTAATTCAATAAAGAATTTTGCAGTAAGAATCACTTTATGACTGCTCTATAAGTGAGATTTAGTTAATTTTTGCAGGAATCTGCTATGATACACCAGGATGACACACATTCAGTGTTCCCGAAATAATTTTCTATTGAGAATTACACAATGAGAAATACAATACAAACTTAAAACTAATTAAATTATAGAACTAGGAAATAACTAAGCAATATCCTATGAATAATGTTACAGCTTCTAATGAACTTAATCTTACTGCTTCCAAAATGCGAACTCAAAATTCAAAGGAAAAAATACGGAAGCTGAATAAAAGTCACCCCAATATTTAACAAATATTTGAAAATTATATCTACATATTGCAACTGGTTTACAATAACCCAGAAAATGTAAACAATGCAATTCTGAGAGGAAACTTAAAATGAACCTTAATCTTTCTTTTCAAACCTATAACTGAAATAATTAGTTCCGAAACTTTAATGAATGGAATAAAATTTTATTGCCAGATACATATTTCTTAAATTGCATAGAAATGATAGTAAATCTAATTAAATTATGTATCTGCAGACGATATTTTTACAGATACATTATCGATATGATTAAAATTTCGAAAGGCAGACGATTTTTACGAACTATCTCAAGTCAAACATGTTACTTTAAAAATAAACACACGAAGATAAATAAAGTAGAATAATTATAATGTGAATAAACAATTTTTCATGATGACAATTCAATAAACGATAATGTTACAAGAGTATAATTATTATACACAAATATCTGCAGAAACATCTCGTATCTTTTTTTATTTATGAAACGAAATTTGAGTCATATAAAAAATGCTACTCTGAAATATTGCAACATCCACTTCAGAGCATAAATGAACTTTGTGCATGTCCTTCATAAAAGAAAGGATCAGACAGTCTAAGTCGATTGTGCTGCGTCAGGCCATCCGGTCGAAGTTTTTATCGGGCATCTGTGGGAAAGTGCTGATTTGCGTTATTTTTCTTGTCCTTTCTTTTTTCCGCAGGAAAACATCTCCTTCCTTAATTTCATTGTTGGAAACTTCTGTTAAGAAAATCCTATTTTGCATCCCAAAACCAAAAAGAATAAAACTTATGGGCTCCCTTTTTATAAGTGACGAAGACATAGCGGCAAACTTGACAAAAGAAAAAAAAAGAGGAATAAAAATATTTTCATAGACTCAAATTGAACAACAGCCTTAATTTAGCAGTAAACATTTATATATATAGTTTGAATACATACGCGGTACATTAATATGCGTGGACTTTCTGATTTTTAAAGCACATTAATTCCGGCAAAATTTTGAGTGAAATTCCATGAAAAAAAAATGTTAAAAATATCATCTGTAAATTAATTACTTTTTTCTTGAAAGGTTGTTTACAAAAAGGGCGCCTTAAAATTTATTTGAAACGGAAATAATATTTTACTCAGTAAACGTGTTAAGAAAAACTTAACGAAATATTTTTTTCTATATGCTAAAAAAATTTATTTTCTTTCGTTTATTTTAGTTTTATTGTTGGAATTCTTCTGAATCGGCAAACTATTACATTTTTTAAAAAAGTTGTAATGCATTTTAAATAGAAATTTAAGGCTGCACAGTACCCTTTTCCAAAAAATTTTTTGTAGGCCGCAACAGTAAAAATAATTTATGTTTTATATTCAGATTATATTATTATAAGTTGATTCTGAAATTAAAAACTCAGTTTGACCAGCCATTACTTAACAATTTTAAAAAATTAAGAATTTAAATTTTTTTTTCAAACTCTTATAAAATGCTCAATTTTAAAAAAATTTTTAGTCACTTCAAATGATTTACGTTTTTGACATTATTGGAAACAAAAGTTAGTATGGATTTTAAAATGTGTTCCCTTTTTTATTTTTAATGATTATTTTTTAGCTTTACCTAAAAAAAACACGAAATTTTTTAAAATTTTAACTTTAGCATTTTTGCAAAAAATAACTGGTAATCTCAGCTCTAAATCCATACTAATTTTTATAGAAAGTACGTTTGAGACTATATACACAAAAATTTTCAAGACTATCTTGAAAAGAAAAAACCCCTTAGGGTTTAGAAGAAACACTTATATCTCACCTTCACAATTAAAAGTCTGAGAAAAACGCATTTAAAGTTTATAAAGGTATAAAACAAAATTTATATAATGCCCGGAGAGCTCTAATTTTTAATGTTATTTTACAATATATGTTCTACGTTAAAACAGTTCTTTAATTAAATTTGACTGAAAACATTTTTTTTTTAAATTCAAAATATATTTTTGCATAATATTGATAGCACTTGTCGCGACGATAGATTATTATGTTTAATCCTAATATCTTCTCAAAAGTTTTAAGACAGAAAGCATATTTATGTACAAAATAGTATGGGGGTATAGCTATCTTAAGCTAAAAATCATCGGGTTTGTACATAAAATTTAATTTTCTTCAGTTTTTAATTGGGGCAGTTTGCAATTTTGAGATTTCCTCGTGCAACTTTAAATACTAAAGTATAGTACTACAATATGTTTACTATAATGTAGTTTGGTACATCACGGAAATATTTTTATCTGCAATACTTGAATTTAGAATACTTGTATTCGTAAGTCATTGCAGTATCAGCTGAGGGCTGATTTTTAGATACATCATTTTCAGTAGTGTTCCATATCTTCGAAATATTGTTTCTTATAGCAAACTGAGATCGTTTTGTTCTTGACATTTTCTCAACAGGAAAATGAATAATAAAAAAAAGCTTCTAAGTTATATAACCTATTTTTTAAAAACAAAAATTGGCCTTGAAATCAATCTTAAGTAAATATGAGAATACAAAAAATTCAAAATATAATCAAGCAGAAATGATTTTAGCAATGAAAGCTGAAATCAATAACCATTTCACATTGAATGAGCTGATTGTGCTCAAAAATATTTTTAATTAATTCAATTTAAGAGTGGAAAAATGTTTTAAGATGAAATCGAAACCAAAACTTGAGCTCAAAAAACTTCAAATATCTTAAAAACTAATTCGTTATCAGATCTGAAGTTTGATGGCAAGCTTCCCAATGATAAAAGCCACTAAAAATGCAAAACAAAAAAAACTGATATTTTTTAAATCTGTAGGGTATTGTGTAAACTTAAATGCTACAGGAGATTTTTTAAGTAAATATTAGCTAAAAATTTGCAAAAATATTTTTTTTCAAATTTGTTAAGTGTCTTTCTTACCTTGCATGAAGAAAAGGGGAAAAAAATTATCTCTATTATATTTTGTTGAAATTATTTTAAGAAATAAGAAAGGAAGTTTCGAAAAATTTTGACCTCGTACATTTTTATAAAAAAATTTCGATTACATCTCATATGCACTGCTGGCCATCAAAATTGCAATACCATTATACATATAACACATTCACTTGAAAGAAAGATGCTGGATTACGCGCGCAAACTCTGTGTAAAAGAAAGATTACTCAGCGGGTTTCTCATTCGGAAATAGGATTTGAATGTTGGTTGTTTGTGAGAAGATCGCGTTATGCCTTGTATAAGAAGATAAAAAAGCTTCCAGTAAATGACAGAATTCGATTGCAGCAGGATTATGGCTTATAACAGGTGCGATTTATCCCTCCACGCTATTGCTACTTGCATTGGCCGAAATCCATAGACTGCAGTGAAAATATGGAATCAATAGAGGTTATATAGAACGCCATGCAGGATCAACGGCCCATGATGTCAGGCCATCCGTGCAGAATCGTACAGCTACATCATCGACTTTGAATCAGGAAGTGTTGTTTGTAATATGACTAACATCCTCCCGTAATTGCAAGGACATTTGTAGTGTCCGCGAACTGTCTGCACAGCTACCATTATTGCGGCTTTCCTCGACATTGCAGCATAGAGATACGCGATGACGACAAAATTGAACTCAAGAACCTCTTGAATTGTGAATCTTGCTTGAAATGAACCTTTTCAGACGATTGCCAGTTGTGAGTAAAGCATCATGATGGACGTATTCGTGTCTGGAGGCAACGAGTAAAATGTGGCCTGCTTGTACTCTCTCAATATTACCATACGAGTTTTAGAATTGATGTTATTGCATAGGCATCCATTGGATACACCCAGCGTTACATTACTCAGACCTGTGGTTTTCCCCTATTTTCGAGGTCTCAGAGGCGCACTTTTCAACAAGATAATGCAAGACCACATGTTATGTCGAGTCCTGATATAACCTCGACACAAAGAATGTTCGATGCTTGCTTTGGCCAGCAGATTTCGGAGATATTTCATCGATTAAAAATATCTGGTCATGGGTTGCGGAAAAACCGAAGGGCACCACCGTTCTTCAGCCACTTCGACTAATGTGAAGTGCAGTATACGCTTCAAACAGCATGAAATGAATTACCCATATTTTTTTCCATGCCCATATCGACTCGATGCCTTATCGGGTTATAGTCACTTAGCTGAAAGAGGCGATAATTGTGTATATTCATTTCGAATCCTATATACCCTCAAAATTGCCTTCAAGTTAAATCATATGTCTTTCCTACTTTGCTGCCTATGTATGTCAAGTTTTGATATTTGCTTTTCTTCAGGGGGTTGTAGTTTCTATGACCAGCACCGAATCTCTGGTTTTCATTGAAACCAACTTCAGAAATGAATTTTCAGATTGACCGGAAATTAAGTACCTAATAATTTACTACACTGCTGCCACACAAAATGCAACAACCTGAAGGAAGCATGCAAATCATGTGAAATTAACATCATGTGTTGGCGGTGATGAAACAGGCAAACCATTAGCATTATAGCGCAGTCGCAAATCATGGGCAACCGTATGGCTATTCGAAAGCTCCCACTACATAAGGAGAGAGCAGATTGGCAATTTGAAGTACGGCAACTGTTTTTTTCATGCGGGCTTTTTTTGCGTAAGCTGTTTACCTATACCTCATGGAAGACATCGAGCGTCTTTTGACCAAGTTTCTGAATTCAACCGAGGAAGAATAGTAACCTATGGGAATTGTGGATTATCCTTCAGAGAAATCCTTCACCGTATTCAACGAAACCAAGCAACTATTAGCCGAATCTGTAATCGCTGGATGCAGAAGAAAATAACAGACCGATGGTGGTTAATCACACTCCCCTCGTTGCATCACTGCCCGTAATGACAGATTTTGCGCATTGAAGTGATGGATCGCATAGTCACATCATGAATTATACACAACAGATTAAGTCTGTCACGCATCATTTGGTATCTGCTCGTACCATTCGATGCCGTTTTCAGAAGTTTGGAATATCCGCAAGGCGTTAATTGCTTCGTTTACCCTTGACTGGAAACCACTGGCGTTTGTGCCGCCTATGATGCAATGGACATGGAGAACGAAATGGAACTGACGAATTTCGCTTCTGCCTGCAACATCACGATGGTCGGATTCCAGTTTGGAGACACCGTGATGAGAGGTTGCTTAACTGTTGCGTTATACGCCCCACTGGTCTTGAACTCGATATCATAGTTTAGGGTGGTATTGGATTTCACTGCTGCACTCCCTCTAGTACACATTGTTGGTACACTGAACAGCCAGTGCTACATCTCTGAGGTATTGGAGCTCGTGTTACTTCCATACATTCAGCACTTGTCATCAGTCATATTCCAAAAGGATAATGCGTGATCACTCGTGGCAAGCAATGTTCAGGAGTTCTTCTTTACCCATCAGATTGAATTGCTTTCTTGGCCTGCTTGTCCATGCTTGCACAACGGCTGGCCTCGGATACACCACCCGATGCTACACCAGATCAACTTTAGCAATATGTGGAAGCCGCATAGACTGCTGTTCCCCAAGGATACATCCAAATCCTCTTTGACTCTATGTCAAGGCGTGTGACAGTGGTTACAGTAAACAATGATAGAGGCTACACTAACTACTGATTTTGTCATAATCCACACATCACAAAAGGTTGTAATTTTAATAGTTTGATCTTTGTACAACATGTTATCTGTAAAATTTTCGCTGTACTATCTGTGGTCCTTCTTGGTGTTGCATTTTGTGTGAATTACAGTGTATGTCGATATCAAATGATAAAATTTTAACTGCATGACTTTCGAATAAAAATATTATGGAGATATTGAAAACAAATGTCAGAAATTCATTCTGATCTCAAACCCATTGATACATCAAATACTAAAAGGATATAATATTCTAAAATCTACCCTTAAAATTTCAGCTTATTTAAGCTACAATATTGCACCAAAGATTGTTTGTTGTGAACAGAATTTAAGGTTACTCAATGTGTTTTAGTATTGTTTTTTTTTGTTATTTATGTATGTAAATATATTTAATTATCATGTGATGCTATCTGCCCTTATTTTATCTGCTTACTTGAATAAATAATGTTCAAATATCTGGCAACAGTTTTTTTGTCGCTTGCATTTGCTATACATTCAAGTATCTGGCAACAGTTTTTTTGTCGCTTGTATTTGCTATACATTTTCAAGTATCTGGCAACAGTTACACTTTTTCGATATTAGTTAAGTATGTTATTCAAATTACGGAATGAAGGTAGTAGATATATTGAAATTCAATTCTTTTTTGCGGTACTTTAATGCCAGGGTGGGCATTAAGTCGATCGCGATCGACCGGTGGACCGCTAAGACATTTTGGGGGGACCACCTTCACATAAAATCTTAGACGCGCATACTAAAAGAAACACAGGTGGTTACCAAGATAATGAAAACACCCGTGAATAAAACTCCAAACCAAATTTGAGAGACGTTTTCAAGATATTACTAGACTAGAATCCCACAAAAGTTGCATTCATGAGTTATTCATTTAACAATGTTGATGTGAAAAATATAACTAAATATACACTATCTAGAAAAGTCTGCGTTCACATGCTATTGCTTACATGAACACTAAAAAAAAGTTTAAAAACTGGAATTTAAAAAACAAATTTTATAATTAGATTTTATTTAATTTATTTTAAGTATTCAGAATAACAAAAGTAAATTGGGTTTGCCTTCATAGATTTTAAAATAAAGACAGGTTTGTAACGATAATAACAAAAATCAAGTAGAAAAAGTCTGCGTTCACTGTTTTAGTAATAACTATGAAAATTATTTAAAAAGAGAATAATGAGCTATTTAGTAGCTGGTTAGTTAATCTCATCATTTGTGAACCTCCTGAAGTCGTTTCGGCATTGAACTAACAAATCTTGGAGTTTTTTCAGCACTTATCTTTTCCCATTGGTCCTTAAGAACACTTTTCTGCATATCCTTGCTAGATACATCGTGTTGACGAATTCTGCGTTCCAGCAAATCTCATAGGTGTTCTATAGAATTCAGATCAGATAACTGTGGGGCCGTGTGCAGTTGATTTGGGACATTATACAAGAGCCAAAGTTTCGCAATCTCAGCGGTGTGCTTAGGATCGTTGTCGTGTTGAAAACGAAACGATTATCCTAATCTGAGTTTGGTGGAACTTTCGTTTAAATTGTTTTTTTAGAACATCAAAGTAATCATATTTGTTCATAATTGATTCTATATACTCCAACTTGCCAACATCATTGCTCGCCATGCACCCCCACACCATGACTGCACCGCCGCCGTGCTTTATCGTTGCTAATAAATGCTCTTTTTGAAGCGCTGTGCAAAGTTTTCTACAGACTAATTTACAACCTTTTATGCTGAAGATACAAAACTTGCCCTCGTCCGAGAGTATCACAGTCCTCCAGAACTCAAGAGGCTTATGTATATGACCTTTTTCAAAAGCTATCCGCTTAAACCGGTCGGTCATTGAAATATAAGGCTTTCTGCGAGCCACTTGACTATGGTATCCGGCCTTTTTCAAGATTTTTTTGCAGTATCCGCCCAAATATATATTTTTGTTAAACTGCTCGTGAATGTCTGTTGCTATTTAAGTTGTTGACAAACAAGGATTTTTTTTCACCATTGATGTCATACTTCGTTTTTCTCTGATCGTGAATTTAGATGGACAACTTAAAAGAGGTTTGGATGTGTAAACTCTTGTAGATTTAAAGCTATAAATAACATGCTGGATAGATGAATACATAGGTCCAACGGATCTGGCTATATCCGACGACTTTTTCCATCTATTTACATTTTCACATTGATTTTACAATCACTGATACTAATTTCCTTCTTTTTATTTTCCATGTCCTTGAATGGCTTTGTATCTCACAAAAACGTAACAATTATTGCGTCACAATTTTCTTTAGCTATTTTACTTGATAACTAATTGCAAAAACTGTTGCCTGATGATTCAAATTCCAAGAACCAAGAATATTCAAATAGCGAACGCACACTTTTTCTGCCTGCTATTTGTGTATTTTGCTACAAAACTCTCGTTATCCTGAGTAGTTTTAACTCAAAATTAACGAATTCTTGCATGCTCAGTAGTTAAATAATAGTAAACAAATTAGTGAAATTTTGTTAGAAAAAAATTATATTTCTATTAAATTTTACCTTTGCTATATGACTTCTTATGGATGAATGCAGACTTTTTCTAGTAAGTGTAAGTTACATGTTTTCTTTATCTCTCGTGGAAAACGAAGCTTTTCTCTTTCAAAAGGACGTAATTTGTAAAGAATAACTTTTGGAATCTATTGGTCGAAGTAAAGTATATCTCAATTTTAAAAAAGCTGCAATTCATTGAACATCGTTTTTTTTTGCTCTACCTACCTGTGAGAATCTACATTTTCTCTACGAAGAATATAATTAAGACAACATATTCCCGTTTCACAGACGACCACTTAGAATCCAGTGTAAGATTAGCAGTTAGTAATAATATACCGAAGTATTCAAGATGGGGCAGATAATACGAAGACTAAGTCGTCTATTGAGACTATAGCTATAAAAACTAATTTTAAGGGAAAATTACTTAATTTGTGATGTAGTATTGTGAATTGTTTGAAAATGCATCATTTGATATTAAATTTATAGGTATAATTATTATGTTTGTATTTTGCGTTTTATTTAAAACGTAGTTTTAAAAGAGTAAATTTTGTTTTTCTGCTGTAGTTATGTAGGTAAGTATACACATTCTGTATTTATTATTTTTGTAATAGAAATATTGTGTGTGTTGATCTTTCTTTTTCCTACGTCACAGGGTGGACCGCGACCCCTTGAAAAAATTAAAAGTAGACCGTACCATTTAAAAGTCTGCCCACCCCTGCTTTAATGTTTAGAATGCTGCTCTATTTGATGCTATTGTTTTCATGATTCGACTGTAACAACAGTGAGTATGTTTCAGAGTATCAAATTTGGTTAGTAGTATTTTATGCAATGTTCAAATGAATCTCTTAAAATGTTAACATTTGTGTTCGAAATCTTTTGTTTGCAGATCCTCCTCTTAAATTCCTTAGTTTAAAATTATATCTCGATTTGATGCATTCAGCCTTTTAATTTGATTAAGGTTAAAAATTTTCCCACAAAGATTGAACTATTATAATTAATATAATTTTTTTAAGAAAAGTTTGCAAAGATGTAGAACAAGTCCGCAAGAATCCCATTTTGTTAATTGATTAATCTGAAATGGAATCTCTTAAATAAATTGATCCCATACTTATAGCAAAAACACAACACTTTTCTAATACAGAAAATTCATAATTCGAATTAGGCTTAACAAAATTCGATATCCAAAATAAAATACTCTCGAACTGTTGAGACGAATGAGCAATTTATAGCACAATCGTGATAATTTTCAATCAGTTACAATTGTTGCTACAAATGTTACTAGATTAATTGTAACAAATGGAATAGTTGTTGGAATATTATTCTATTTTAACTCAACTAAATTTATCATTGTGTTCAATAAATTGATTGGTTAAATATAAATGTAATGGTCACACACACATGTAAGCGTTATAAGTTCAACATTTAATTCACTTAGATGTTGACGTGTACACTCCCTTGACCTTTAGTTTTAGAAGTTTAAAACCTTTCCGGCGAATCATTTGTGTTCCCATGTATTTGTAGATTTTTAATGTAGCAAAATTGTAATGAATATTTTCTACAATTCATGACACTCTGTGAACAATCTGGTCATTTAGATGCATTCTACGTTACAATTTTTAATAGCTAATTGCTTGACGTCATTTTGTTCAAAAGAAATTATGTTTTAGAGAACTAGTGGTATAAACATTGTAGTTAATTAAGTATCTGAACTAATTCTGTTAATTGGACAGTAGTGGATTATTTTGTTGAACTAGAGATTAATTTAATTTGAACAAGGTCTGATTAGGTAATGTATACTTTTACCATACATTCCATAAGTTGAAATAAATAAGTCGTATTCAATTCTTAAATACCAGTTTATTAATTATTATTAAAAGATTCAGATAACTTCAAATCAAAATATATCTTAAGTGAAATTAACAGAACATGAGGTTTCATTAAACTTAGCATCTGTTACCTTATTTACTGATTTTCGATTACGGAAATCGTAATTAGAATTTTCGCAATTAAAGTAACATATGCATTCGAAAATAATGGCTTCCGCAAGATTACAAACAACAAATTCCATTAAATGCTTTGAGTATTTGCTTAGAAAAAGAATAGTTATTCATCTACGAGAAATTTAAAAATAAATTGTGCATTACCAATACACGGCAAGCGAATACATGCTGTAAAAACTCTTTTAAATAAAAAAAACCCATGTGTTTTTAAATGGTCTGTTAATCAAATAGAATTTTTTTTTCTTCCTCAAATTTTAGATGCACAGTAACACATTTGAACAAATAGATAATTCGCATTGAATTTTCTTTTAAATAAAGCAATATTTTTTAGTTATTAATAACTGTAAATATTCTTCAATTTCTACTCCAGTGAGATTATGGTCAGTCATCAACAACGTTCGAATTGTGTGTGTAGATAAGTATAAAAGGAGATGATGTATGTTAAGTTCATTTTTTGGGGGTGTCCCCCCCTCGCTTTGGCCTTTCTTATCTCTGGGAATCTCCAAGTTTACACAAGTTTATGCAGTAATATTGATTAAGTTTTTCTTTGATTTTGTCAAAAACAGAAATCCGACGGAGCTCGCTTACATTTCCTCGCTCATCGGCGGTCTGCTGGTGAATAATAACTTCTGAAGGCAGAAAAAATTCATACGTGTACATTAAGATCGCCTCATTTGCTTATTCTCAAAAAAAAAATAAGAACGAACATATTTTGAATATATCGCATAATTTCATCTTTGCGTCATTTGTCATTTTTTATCAATGCTATTAACATTTCTTTGAAAATCAGAGGTTAATATCATGAAAAATTTCTTAAACACGCGAAAGAAATCCCCGGAAATGTCACTGCGACTTCATAACAGTACAGCCGAGTTTAACTATTGATATATCATAGTTTCCTAAAGTGAGCAAGCTAAGGTAACATAGAGATCCTAACAGAAACTGAGATAGCAAATTCTGGGTTTGACGAGCATAAGTGAGCAGAAGGTATGATATTATCCCATACTATGCTATTAAACCTTTAGAAATGTGTCTAAGGTTTGTATTCATTCAATGGTGATAATTAACTTTGAAAACACATACCATTTATATGATTTTTGTTGAAAATGGAAACGATGGGAATAAATTACTAAACATTTAATTGATTTTGAACAAAAATCATTGCCAAATAATAACATGCAATAATTATGATAATTTATGTGGGAAATTGAATAATACTTTGCACTGAAATGTTGCCGTAAAATATTACTGTAATTTCGAAATAAAATTTTATGAACAGATTTAAAATTACCCAATCCCTTTGTGTCTGTGTACATATTTTAATTTAATCCATTGCGCATTGTAAGAGAAATTTATCGTTGTCATAACGTTTTTTAAAGATTAAGAGCCTTGCTGGTGAAAGCAGACAGTTAAAAACTGGTGATGCAATTTATTAATAGCTAAAACAATAAATTTTCGATGAATAATAAATTTATCTTTAAATGAAAAAAAATGACAATATAACGTTTTCCAGTTAGGGACAGTAAATTCTTTTGGACGAAAATCTATTTTCTGTAAATTCCTTTATTTTCCGGATCTAACTGCTTTTATTTTAATTTTCAACTACGTAAATAAGTAATTTTATTAATTATAAACGGAATTATAGTAAGGCGTGAGCTTTCTCTGAGATTCAAATTACAATAGTTTCTTGCTTTTCAAACAATTAAAATGTTGACTTGAATTACTGAAATTAATTTCTGTATTATTATTCGAGGAGACAAATAGAATTATAAATGTTAGTTTACGTACATATTTCTAGCATTTTGTATTTGTCAAATATATTGCAATAATTAGTCTTTTAACTGTATTAGATTTTTATAAAAGTTGTTTCAATGTTCTAAGCTGCCGCATATATAATGTTAAACAAACTGTAATTAATTTCTTTAATTAAACCACTAGGTAAAAATATTTAAGTAATGTAACTTAAATATACCATGCTTTTGTTTCGTTTACATAAATGTTACACGACTACGTCTAATGGAATAACATTTTATGAAATTTAGACTTAATTTATATAGTCTGAGAAAAATTTGAAAATTTTAAATGCAAAATTTTGAGGTTTATGGTGTGTCTGGGGTTTACTTTGAAACAGTAAAGAAAAATGTCTATATAACATTTCAAAAAGACATTGACGTTCATAATTTTGAATATTTATACATATATTGTAACCTGAGTATGAAACACATTATATCTATTTCGAACAGGAATTGGACTAAATAAAGATAATGTATTTTCATAAATCTAAAGCAATAGCTTCAGGTTTATGGTGTGTCTGGGTTTTACTTTCATTTGAAACAGTAAAGAAAAATGTTTATATAACATTTCAAAAAGACATTGAAGTTCATAATTTTGAATATTTATACATATATTGTAACCTAAGTATGAAACACATTATATCTATTTCGAACAGGAATTGAACTAAATAAAGATAGTGTATTTTCATAAATCTGAAGCAATAGCTTCTGAAATTAAGTACTGAAGAGCTCGACAAAAGCTACATTTAAGATTAAGATACTTATAAATGTAAAAATTAAAATTATGTATCAAGTTATCATTTTTGTGTGTTAATTTAGTATGATATTTTAAATTTTTTCATGCGTAACTTTTTTTTAAGAAATCATTTCATTCAATTCTTTTAGATAATCTATTTGCTAGAGAAGTAATGTATTTAAAGGAAAATTTTCAAGCTAAATGTCATACTATATATATAGTATCAATTTACATTTAGTATACATTTATCAATTTACAGAAATATTATTTTGATTTTTTTATTTTGAAATGATAACTTAACTAACCACAAAATAGATAAATTCAATAATATCAAAAAAAAATTTTCAATGTTGCTTAGATCATAAATACCCTTTTAGCTTCTTAAAAACTTATATTCATCACAAATACATTAATCGTCTTGCTACTCCTAATTCCAAATCCACCGTACAACAATAGGATTTCAAAATCAGCATGTTAGTGGTCTTGCTGTGAAGATTATATTATAACACTCTTCATACAGTTTACATCCTTTCCATACACATCTTGGACATTTTACTCATTTTTGACAACCAACCAAATTAGAACCTAGCAAATTTACATTTTTGACAACCAACCAATTCATAGCTTACCAAATTTGATTGTCATCTCTCTTGACATCTATCTTTTCCGGCTAGTTTAAAAGATAGTTTATAAGATGCATTTAAGTATATTCAGATTTTTTAACTCGGTGAATAATAGCTTTCCATTAACTTCAAGACTCTCTTGGAAAAAGCTCTGGGAGTAAAAATTTTTTAAGGAGAAATTTTGTAAAATTCTTTTTTGAAAAATACTTTTCTTACGTAATTGTTTTAGAAATTTTCTGCTTTAAGATTTTGGGAGAATTTGTTGCAGAATAGTGGTCAGTGGTTTTATACTTTATGTGAGTTTTTATATACTTTGAATTTTTGTTTATTTTATTTGGTTTTTCCTACCGAGTTGCAAAAGGAGAAGGTTGGCGCCTTCAAACTAGTTTAACCCCACTTATTCGGTCCTAAGTTCGAAATTGCTTTCTGACTCGCTAGGTTCTTTTTTGTATTTTTCTTTAAATTCGACCTTCATAATTTGCTTTTATATTTTTATTACGTATTTATTGTTATGCTCATTATGTATTATTTCTTGTTTTTGATACATTATATAAATTTCTTTCATACCTTTATGTATAAAAATCTTCTGTGCTTGTGTATGTGACTAAACTCCTCCTAAACGGCTGGACCGATTTTAATGAAATTTTTTTTTGTTTGGGTTCAAGTAAATTCAAGAATGGTTTAGATTCACAATTCGGTCCGATATCGCAATTAGTTTAAAAGATATTAATTAAAAACATTAAAAACATACCACTCAATATCCACCTGCATTGTTGTAACAACGTTATTGTTATAAAAATAACGTAAGTTGGCGTCGAAAATCGATTTTCAGCCAAACTGGCCAAACCGGGTATTTATTGTTACAAAAATGCAGAGGAATCATGCTTTTTAATGTTTTTTTAATTATTATCTTTTCAAATAATCTTTATATATGTAATTCTTCTGTGCGTGTGTATGTGACTGACTCTTTCTAAACAGCTGGACTGATTTTGATGACACTTTTTGTGTGGGCTCAAGTGGATTCGAGAATGATTTAGATTTAAAATTCAGTCTATTATCGCAGTTAGTTAAAAGATATTAATTAAAAACCTTAAAACGCATAATTGTTTTACCCCTGTGTGCTGTTTATTCTGCTAATGCACGCCAGGAAAAAAAGAAAGAAGAGTTTCCGATATTTTCACCGTTTTTAAAATTACAATCTAATTTATTTTTCTATCAAAATCAGACAAGAAATAATTACAGTATCGGAAAGAGTATTCGTCAGGGTATGGCATATATCTTTATTTATATAATTCTTATATGTGTGTGTGTGTGTGACTGAACTCCTCCTAAGCGGCTGGACCGATTTGGATGATATTTTTTGTGTGTGTTCAAGTGGATTCAAGAATGATTTAGATTCACAGTTTGGTCCGATATTGCAATTAATTAAAAATGCGCCAAAATAATATAAGGGGGCGCAATTGTTCATAAAAAAATCGTGGGCAATATTCTTGAGGCCACTATTTTGAGCGGAAAACTTCAAGGTCAAGTTGTACTTCTACCACAGATCCCAATGATTCTTTCAGACTCATCTACCCATTCAAATGTTTGGAATTTCCAATTCGCCTGGTATTTGCTATGACCATTAATAAGTCACAAGGTCAAACAAAGACAATTTGTGGCTTAGATTTAGAAGACCCTTGCTTTTCGCACGGCCAATTATATGTTGCATGTGCGAGGTTTGGCAAACCATCGCATTTTTTTGTTTATACCCCTCAAGAATTAACCAAAAACATTGTACATTCAATGGCATTACGATAAATTTATTTTTTGTGCATTAAAAAATATACCTGTTATGAAAATAGCTCGAGTTTTATCTTTTTCACCCTTTAATCAAAACATGTTTAAGTTTCTATTCAGAATAGGTTTTATATTCAACTTAGTTCATAGTAAATACATACTCACACCCAATTGATATGTCGGATTGTGGTAACTGTACATGTGATGATGTTAGGTATTGTAATAACTTTCTTTATAAAAAAATTCATCAAAACGGTCCAGATTGTTACAACTTTTTCAAAAAAGTTTGTAATTTTCGGATTTAACACGTGTGTACAGGACAACGTCTGTTGGGACCATTTGTATGTATATATATATAATGCAATAATTCCCCCTAGCATCCTTTTAATTAACTCTTTTTAATAATATTAAAATAATCTTTTAATTATTTGGTTCGAAACTAACACCCTGATCTTAATCATATATATAATCGACTAATATTATTACATCATAATTCCCTTTCCCGCCCATTGTAACCAATCAGAGCTCTTATTACAAAAATGTCACGTGGTCTTCACCGTCGGGTATAAAAACTGATGTTTCTGGAAATCCCGCCTCTTCTCTTTACCTCTTCTTTTGTCTGCTTGCCTTCATCATGTAATCATCCGGCTTCACCGCGTTCTGTGTCTGTCTTTATCTGTGTTTGTGTCATGATGTTTGCTTCTTGTTATATGTAATACCATCCCTACTTGATCTTTATGTGTTTCCAGATGTGAATAAACTGAATTATTGAAGTATATGACTGTCTAGTCAATCCCATCATAGAAAATGCATCAACATACAGTATCATGTTTATTCTAAAGTTTTCTCGTTTCATTTACATATCTATATTTAAACTTTTACTTTTAAATGATAAAATACAATCTTCCGATTACTTTAATATACAGGGTTTATGTGTTTCCAGATTCAAAATATTATTTCAAATCTAATTCAAAGGATTAAAAATCTTTGAATATACGAGTACATTCTCGAAGTTAACATTTATTTACAAAAAGAATATGGAGATACGTGTAAATTAGGAATTTCGAGATGGGAAACGTTTCCTCTAACATGTGTTTAAATATATTCTATTTGCTTGACTACTAACAGCTGAAAGTACTATTTTAGTAATTTCCATGTATTTTTTCCAAATTATATTTTATGCATAAATTTTTTCATATATTTTTTTGTATTTTTAAAAATATTTGTAAAAGTACTCCATGTGCTGCTTGCTTAAATGGGTACTTTTGAAAAGCATGACGTTAAAAATGGAGATACAATATTATGTGTTATAAGAAATAAATATATTTATCAAAAAATCTTTCATGGCAGTAGAAGTAAGGATTCAATCTTTTTATTTGACAGGAAAAAAATTATAACTACATTTGTTTCAAACAGTGAAAAAGAATTGAACAATTTTTAACATTTTATATTGATAATTAAAAAAAATTCCCTTACTTAAATTCATAACAATTCACACAAAATCTCGAGTATGATTACATAATAGATTTTTTCCTTATTTTTGAAACTAAAAAAATGTATTTTAAACGATTTTTATCTCAGAAATTTTAAAATTTTATATTCCCATGCTAAAATTTGGATGATATATGTTATCTCCTCCGTCGAAAAAAAATTATGCTTTACAAATAACCAGAATACGGTGATTACTTTCAGAACAGGTAAATACTTTCATATTTTTTAAACTTTGTATCTTCTAAACTACTTTGATTGATTCGTCTTAAATTCTTTTTAAACACTTTTGGGGCTTACATTAATCGCAAGTAAGTACTTTTTTTATTTCAGTAGTATCACTCGTTTATCAGTTGTTACACTTACTGGTAAAATCAAATTTTGTCAAAGCAAGCAGTGAAATTTTTGTGTCGAGGAGGCATGAAGATGAAAGCAGTTTCTTAAAAGGGCTTTTAATAATAATCAAGGATAAAGTCAATGTGCTCGTTACTGGAGCGATAAAAAAACAATAAGTTGACTAATAAAATCTTAGTTCAAAAATCAACATTACCAGACATCCGATTCGAACCGTCTTCTTACAGTTTAATATTGAAAACGAATTTATAATCTGAAAATGGTGATGCAACATACAGTTGCATTGCCAACCAGCCGCTCTCTCCCTCTAAGAGCTAAAACACTCACACACTTCTTATATTTCTTTTTCTCCTCCCCGCCTGAAAAACTAACACGAGCCGAGTTTAAATAGTCGCTCGATTTGCATTACAGTTGCTGCCAACCACAAATCACGAAACTTGCAAAAAGATCGGGTTCGAATCGGTTTGTTTACTTTCATTGAGATCATGGAGCGGGATTGGAAAAACAACATAAGGAGATCATAAAATTTGGATCCGAAAAATATTTCGAATGGTTTTACTTTTTAAATGTCTAACAATCGACCCCCTTTTTCCAATCTCGTACCATTATCTCTTACAAATCAGTAAATTAATTTTATTCTATAATCACGTTACACAATTTAACAAAAAAAAATACATTTTATTCACAATCTTTATTGTAATAAACAAACTAATATTTTAATCTTAAAGAAACAAAGTCTTATTCTCTAAAAAAAAATAATTTTCTACAAAATTCCAACAATTTTTCCTTTACCATGGGTTTGGTAAAAATGTCCGCCAAATTATTTTTGGTACCTATATATTTAATTTGGAAAACCTTGTCGTATATCAAATTCCTTAGAAAATGATAACGAACATCGATATGTTTTGTTCTATAATTTTCTACCGGTGAATTGGAAAAACTTATAGCAGCTTGATTGTCACAAAACATTTTCACTTAATTCCAAATTTAAACTTTTATTATTAATTACATTCTTTAGCCAAATGAATTCCTTAGCTGCTTCTGTTAAACTAACATACTCAGTTTCCATGGTCGACAGACTAACGGATTTTTGCTTGAAAGTTCGCTATGAAATTGGAGTTTCGTCTATAAAAGTTATGAAACCTCCCATCGACACTCGATCATCCCTATTTGTAGCAAAATCTGAGTCTGAATAACATCTTAGTTTTAATGATTTAACTTTTGAAAGTTCTAATTTATATTCTTGAGTGTATTTTAAATAACCTAATAATCTCAATAAGCAATTCCAATGTTTTATTCCCGGGTTTGCTTGAATTGAGATAATACATTTACTGCATACATAATATCGGGTCTTGTGCGTATAGCAATAAATGACAAAGATCCTATTAAATTTCTATAAGGAACTGTTAAAATTTCTTCGCTAGTTTTGGGTGAATCTAATCTGAAAGAACTTGACCTTTGAATAGGTAATGAACTTACATAACCTAACCTTTCGAATGTAAGATCTCTGATGCATAAACAGACTATTACCTAGTTCTTCAAATTCTATTCCTAATAATTTCTTTGTTTTACCCATAATTTTTAAATCAAAATTTTTCTGCAATAATTGTAATACAAAATTTACGTTTTCCATTTCTTTTCCAAATATAATCATGTCAACTACATAAAATAATAAAATTACTTTATCTTCAAACATATATACACAATTAACCCACTCTAACTTCTTAAATTTTAATTTAATTTATTTTCTAATTCCAAAAACCACTGGCGTTCACTCTGGTGGAGTCCATATATTGCTTTACGTAACTTACACACTTTGTTATTATCAATTTCATATCCAGTTGGTTGCTTCATGTAGATTACAGTATTTAAGTTAGCATATAAATAGGCATTAGTGATATCTATACTTGAATATGCATCCATTTCCACAAACATACACAGATAGTGAAAAATAATCTTACAATAGTAAAGTTAACAACTGGACTAAATACCTCGTCAAATGACTCTCCTCGTAATTGTGTGTTACCTCGCGCAACTAAGCGGGCCTTGTATCTAACAATTTTATTATTTTCATCATATTTAATGGTATAAACCCAACGGTTTTCTAAAATTTTTATATTATCCGGATGATCAACTAAATCCCAAACTTTACGTTCCATCATTACGTTAATTTCTTTATCCATTGCATCATGCCATTTAGATGCGTCTCTGGATCTTATCGCCTGTTTGTAACAGTTAGGAATAGTTACTTCAACCATAAGAGCTTCTTCTTGCTCTGACAAATCTGAAAATCCCTGGGATTCGGTATTATTTTTTCTAAAATTAAATAAACTAGGATCATACTCAATATTATGCCTCTTACAGTATCTCTCTATTTCGTTAAAAGATTTCAATCGGGTTGCTTCCCCTTCTATACTATAATATACGTTAGATCCAGTTACTTTCCTACCTATATTTCGAATCCACTTAACCTCTGTACATGGGATCAAGCTATGATTATCGGAAGATACATCTGGCTTTTCAGATGTTGAGGGCGTTTCCGTACTTGTCTTTGAAACTAAACGACTCGTTAATGAATCTTTTACTCTATCAAAATCATCCTCATCATCATAATAATCAGGAAGGTTTAAATTATATCCAAGGTTACTATTAACTTTCTGTCTAAAATTAATTCCCCACTTATTTTCATCGAATATCTTACATTAATAGTTTCGACTAATTTATTTTCATCTATTAACCATATTCTATAACCCTTAGTACGTTGTGCGTATCCCATCATAATTCCCATTTTCGCACGCATATCGAATTTTTTTTTAATTTGTTTTGGCACACCAGCATATGCCAAACATCCAAAAGGTATTAGATGCAATACCGATGGTTTTCTACCTGAATATTTTTCGAAAGGCGTTTTGTTACCGTCTTTGTGACAAATTCGATTCCACGCATAAGTGAAACAAAGTAATGCTTCTCCCCAAAACTTATGGGGAACTTCATTAGACTTAAGCAATGTTTTGATGCCATCTAGAGCGGTTAAATTGAATCTCTCCGCGACCCCATTCATTTCTGGCGTATATGAATTTGTTACCTCATGCTTTACCTCATACCCAGTTCTGTCAAGAAATTATCCATATCTTTATTACAAAATTCTAGTCCGCCATCAGTTCTAACTGCTATTACCTTTTTACTTAGAAAACGTTCTGCTCGTTTCTGAAATCTTATAAACGTATGAAATACGTCAGATTTATTTCGGATGGGAAATACAGTCACCTTTCTTGAATAATCGTCAATTATACTCAAGAAATATTTATTACTGCCTTGGCTTTCAGTTGGCATTGGACCACAGAGGTCCATATGCAACAATTCCAATGGACGTTTTGATCTTACGGCCCCCGTGTTTTTGAACGAAACTCTCTTGGACTTCGCTAATTTACACGGTATACAATGAGTCTTACCATTATCAGTTAAGCGTGGGAGACCTCTAACACTATCATTTTTACTAGTTTTTACCAAGTAATCGTTATTAACATGACAAAAGCGTTGATGCCATATTTCTATTGATCCGTTTTTTGTTTTAGCGGTTACATTACTAAAAAAATTAATTTCTTTACTCTTTGGTATAATATAATGATCCGGCTTAAAAAAATACAAATTTTCATGACGTGTCGCTGAGAACAATTTTATCCAGTCTTTATTAAAAACATTAATTTTACCTTTGGTACCCACAAAATGCGCACCTTTACTTTCTAATCTGGAACCGGATAACAAATTTCTCCTCAACTTAGGATTAAATAAAACATCAGACAAAGTTATTTCATGAAAACTCCCCTTATATTTTACCAGAAATCTAAGTGTACCGATTCCTTCTACGGGACAACTTTTATCCTCCGTTGCTAACGACATTTTCATGTTAGATAATCGGTTTAAGATCTAAAAATAAACTCTTGTCACTACAAAAATGACTCGTGGCAGCAGTATCTATTACCCAAACACCTTTATCCGAGTATTCCTCAAATAAGATACAACTAGTTACGAGTTGTTTATTTAGTTCTAAAAGACTACATTCAGCTTCACAAAATCTTAAATTTATATTAAACTCTGTGTTAAAGTTTCATTTACATTTGAAGGAGATTTTTTGTAGAGTTTTTCTCTTTACAGTTTACTTTAAGATGCCCGTACTTATTACATACATAACACGGACCTATGGTTTTAATAGATTGTTTAACATTTTTAATAGTTTTACAGTTAAATACCTTACCACCTTTTTTTTTTGGTAATCTTTCTTGCCATTTGGATCTCCATGAGCTGCAGCCGTAGCACCAGGAAACGTCTTCGACTTCTTCGAAGTGAAACTGCTCAAGTAAGCATTCTCCGCTTTCTCCAAATCTTGTTTCATCAACTGAAGACGATTAGCTTCTAATATCAGCTCTGCTTCAATTTTGACAACTCTGAAGTCCTCTTCTTTCCATCTGTAGATTTGTTGCACGGTAGACTGGAATTCCTGAGGAAGCCACCTTATTAATTGAAATCCTATGTACAGGTCGTCCAATTTATGACCCGCTTCTTGTAGCCTGGTTGCCGCTGTCTTTACACGAGATATGAAGATTCCATCTTCCCCTGGTTGGTATCTTGTTCCAAAAAATGATCTAAAAGCTGGATTATTCTTGCTCTTGTGACTGGTTCGAAGTGATCTTTTAATATCTTCCATGCCGCTACTCCGTCAGTTGTTTCCGTTATCAGATTTTTTAAATCTTAACTGATGTTAGTGTAGATCAACGTATAACATCTATCCTTACGAAGTTGTAGATCTAATTTTTCCTTGTATGTTGCCTCTTCATCAGGTTGCTCTGGCTTGGTCTGTATTATAAACTGCCAGCAACCATAATGCATTAAGATGACTTGCATATCATGCTTCCATGTGTTCCAGTTATTTTGGGTCAACACTGATATCTGGTTGTTAAACTCCATATCTGTTACTCGATTTAGCGTACTAGCAACAGAGTTCATAAAAAATAGTTCTAGACTGGAACAGTATTTAAATAGACAAAGTTCATGGCCTGGTTCAACTGCTTAGCCTGTCTCGACACGGTACATGGACTGGGCCCATAACCAAATTTGTTACACTTACTGGTAAACTCAAATTTTGGCAAAGCAAGCAGTGAAATTTTTGTGTCGAGGAGGCATGAAGACGAAAGCAGTTTCTTAAAAATGGCTTTTAATAATAATCAAGGATAAAGTCAATGTGCTCGTTACTGGAGCGATAAAAAAAACAATAAGTTGACTAATAAAATCTTCGTTCAAAAATCAACATTACCAGACATCCGATTCGAACCGTCTTCTTACAGTCTAATATTGAAAACGAATTTATAATCTGAAAATGGTGATGCAACATACAGTTGCATTGCCAACCAGCCGCTCTCTCCCTCTAAGAGCTAAAACACTCACACATTTCTTATATTTCTTTTTCTCCTCCCCGCCTGAAAAACTAACACGAGCCGAGTTTAAATAGTCGCTCGATTTGCATTGCAGTTGCTGCCAACCACAAATCACGAAACTAGCAAAAAGATCGGGTTCGAATCGGTTTGTTTACTTTCATTGAGATCATGGAACGGGATTGGAAAAACAACACAAGGAGATCATAAAATTTGGATCCGAAAAATATTTCGAATGGTTTTACTTTTTAAATGTCTAACAGCTCTCTTCTTCGTTACATTCAATCAATAAAATTGAATTCACTTTTGTAAAGTTAAAAGAACTCTTAATAAAGTTATATAAGAGACAGTTTTTCCTATTTCGCAGAAACTGTTTTCAGTCCGTTGCAAAAAAAAAGTGATCATTCCAAAAAACTTGTTTTTCGTTTCAAAGAGAAATTGGATCATAGATAAGCAGGTGAAGCATTCTGCGTTTCGGTTCAATTGGAAGCTCTCTAAGTTAAGAGAGATTGGTAGAAAGGAAGATATATGTGTGTGGGTGGACATCTTTAGAAATGAAATGTGATGATGAAACTGAGTCCAATTTCATAGAAAATCTCTGTCGTGTTTCAGGAAAATTTTAGTTATACTTCGAAATAAATTTCATGATTTTCAAGGTAAATGTATTCATTTTAAGCGTACAAAACATACGATTTTTTAAAAATATCTTCGAGGTATTAAGAAAAACATTATACTAAAGATATTTTTATCAGAGAGAGAGAGAGAAGTATTTTTTTTGTTTATTATAAAAAATAATTTACGAAAGTACATAAATAATGCTAAATTTACAGTACTGAACAAACTATGCCTTAAACAGAAACAGATTATTAATCGATGGAAACATTTCATGTTTTCCTTCTAATGGTGTTAATTTGATAACTATTCTAGAAGATCAGTGGTAACACTATTGCATTTATTGATCTTTTATTAAGATAATCCATTGATTTTACTTCTAGTGAGTCCACTTCCGTTCTCGACAACAGGCTAAGAAATGGATGTTATAACTGTATGTTCTCCTGATTTACGTTTGCTATTTTTCTCAGATATACAATGGGTTAAATCAGCGATACTCCACTGTCAGCGGCCCACTTAGCCTTTTTAAGTGGCCCGGTCAGTGCCCATTGCTCTGAAAAATTCACTTATTTAAAAAGAGTATTTTAAGAATTTGGTGTCAGGAAATCAAATATATCAATTTTGCTTTTTGTTGTCGATATCGTACGAGCGCAAATTGATATACTTTTTTTATTTGTAAAGGTTACAATTAGTGATAAAAGATAACAGCGGAACAGTGATAGTTTAATGAGTGGATAAAGATAGATAAAAATAACTATCTTTCATATCTAGCGATCGAAAAATATCCGAAAAAAATGTATATCGTTTCAAGACGATTGGAAGGTTGACTATTTTGTGGTGAAAAACAGACATGGATCAGTAATTTTTTGATTTGTCACGAAAGTGCTGTATTTAAAATATACCAGTAAACAGGAATTATTTAATGACCCTTTTCCTCGAAGATCTCTTTCAAGAGATCATGAATAGCCTTTCTTGGATAATCTTTGTGACAGCAACAAAGTGTTTTGTCAGTTGTAATGTCACAGCAGAAACACAGACATCTTACGAAGTTTGTTATATTATTGGTAATCATATGAAGCCATTTACTGATGCAGAAATTGTGAAGGAGTTCTAATTTAGTATTAGTGACAAAAAAATATATAAGCAATAGTAATTTAAAAAAGCAAAACAAGAGTTAAAACATTTTGATCAGTTTTCCATATTATAATCCCCTCCCGCATGAAATAGCTGATATATTCATGCGGTCCAGCAGGAAAAAATCTTGAGTAACCCTGGACTAAATTTTTGATGGTCATATGATAAATGCAATCACGTGCCGCTACATTGCATTCAAAATTGACATCAAACTTGTACTTGTTCTAATTATAAAATTTAGATAAAATGTCAAATTTGATAAAGATATTCGAATGTTTCATATCTATATTTTAATATTTTTCTTATGAGTTTTTAGATGGCAAGTTCCCAAATGCGAGAGCCATTTCGTGGTGGTATCATCAAGAGACGGCTCTCGCTACCAAATTTTGATGCTGGAATTAATTTATTTTAAAATTCAAACTCTCGTCGGATGCTAAATATTGCTGTGATTTAATTTTGCCGAGAGTACCAGGGTCAAATTGATACTCAAATTATCTCTTACATGCCACATAATCATATGACATGCGTGCCTACGATTTTCGCATCAAGAAAATCTATCTCCTCCAGACGTGATCGAACCCCCAACCTTGGGCTTATGAGCCTACAAAAGGTGGAAAAAATGGAATATCAAATGAAACTCGATAGATTTTGCTTTTTTAGGAGCTTTTTATTTCAATCAAACTGGTCTAGGTTTGAAGCAGAAAACAGAACTTCCGTAAGATTAACAATACAATCTAACGATTGTTCATAGATAGAAGTTGAAATAGGCGCATTTCACTCATTTGCATCGTTTATCTTCTGTTACCAGAAAATGATCAGAATTGGCTCAATTCTTGTGACTTTAGGGTCATATGATAAATACAATCAACTAATCTGTCAGCTGATACGTTTACTTTTGCCTCTTTTCAGTTTTAAAAATGTGTCATTAAAAATATACAGTTTCTTTAAAAAAATAAACATCATAACATCAAAAGATGAACTTGCTACGATTTACAATATTCTGTTACAATAAATTAAAAAGAAACAAAACGCAAAACTAATTTCCATTTAGAAAAACACATTTTAAAAAAAATGAAAAAGATTATATACATTTCTAAAGTAAAATTAACTCAAAATAACTAAAAAAATAAATAGTTATCTGCTTGTATCATTTAATACTATTCGATGCAATGCATCAGAAATTAAATAATTAATTCCATTGTTCCGTTTTTAATTTGCATCCCCCGTGTTTGTACTTTTAAAATATATAGTGATCATCTAAAAGTAGTACGAATGCTGAATTTAAAATTCTCGATTTTTTAGTTTTAGGTCGTTTAATTTGTTCCATTTAAATTTTAATAGTCCCTTGTCTCTTGTGTATTAAAAATTAATGAGATATTTATGAGTAAATATTGTTAAACCGAAGAAGTAACTTGCCTCCATGTAAAAAACAAAGGACTGTTTTTTTTAGATAGTGTGATCTGAAAATTAAACCATAATTCATTTTTAACCATTTGTACATGTGAAGCGGAAAAGAATAAAAAAAATATTTTATTGCGAACTTCTTAAAATTTTTATTTCATTGTAACAATTAGAACTAGAAAGTTAAAAAATTTCTAAGATACAGAAAATAATTGTTAATTATTTATAATTTAAAAACCTCTTGCCTATATTTGAACTAATTTATCTAGACTGGTTAAAAAAACATGGAAAATGTTTTATTCTTGATGTTGGAGTGAAGTAACCAAACGAGATAGTTCCGAATGTCGAATTGAAAGCAACGACGATATTTTTTATCGAATTCTTTTAGTTTAATTCGAATTTTCCTAAATGAGGTAGATAAAGGAGGAATATATTTATGTAAATAAGTAAAATAAAATTATTTACTCCTGAGGTAAATTATTGAATAAATAAGTACTATGTCGCGTTGAATTTTTATAATTTATATTGATTAAATTACGTATTATTCAGTTTTTTCATTCAACATTTGTTTTAACGATTACTAAACGGGGGGTACTCTTGTCCTCCAAAAGGCCATTGTAGAAATTATACAACTGTTCATGCTCATTGCTCATAAAACTATGTAGTTTTTTTTGTCAATATATTGTAAGTAGGAAACACACACACAAAGATTTCAAGTCTTCAACCTCGCAATTTTCAAGTAATCTCTTCTTCAAAAATTTCTGTCTTTCGTACACTTTCTTCATTTGTTCTTTTTTTTTCGCAGAATTCTCGTTCTTGGAACTCCTCTCTACTTAAATTCAACTTTTCCTCTCTATAACTTATGTATAAATTAATTTGTTACAGCATCGCGAAAAACCTTTTTTGTATAGAGAATAAAAAAGGTATCCTTAGAGGAAATCTTCGATTAAAAAATAATTTTACATTAAATCACAAAACACATTTTATGTCTATTTTATTCTAAGTACACAAAAGTTAAGCACGGAGAGGAAAATACTAATTTCCGGAAGCCAATCACAATCGAAGAGGATGCAATCTGCTGCAGAGGTGGATAGAAGTATGCAAATATGTTAGGTAACAGCCAATCGTGCTTTTATGTCAAGAAATATGCAAAAAGGACAGTCTTATAAGAAGCCAGCTTTATGAAGGGTCACAGAAGTTGATTGTAAGTACTGATAAAAGGTGTTTAAAACTTTCGTACAATTTGTTTTCAAGACATACGCGTTTCTATGACTTCCGGAAAACGAATGGATTCTGAGCGCTGGCGAGCTGTGGGCCGCATTGAAGCAGGACAGTCGATCACAGATGTTGCTCTATTCTTCGGCATTCATCATTCTGTAATTTCACGTTTATGGAAACAATTCCAAACCACACAGACAGTTGTCCGAAGGCCCGTAGGTGGTCGCCCAAGGGTTACAACCCCCGCAAAAGATCGATATATTGCTATTGTAGACAAGCGGAATCGCAGAGCGACCTCTACACGTGTGACATCTATGGTTACAGCGCCCATTGGTAAGGCTACATCTGCAGCTACTGTACGCCGAAGATTACATATGAATGGACTGTATGCCCGGGTACCTCGAGTTTGTGCTCCTCTATCCGTCCAATCAAAATAGGCACGATTAAAGTGGTGCCGGGAGCATGGCAATTTGAACTGTGTCTGACTGGGGCAATGCCATGTTTACTGATGAGTCAGGATTTGCTCTGGAGCCAGATGACAAGCGTATAAGGATATGGCGTAAACAAGGAACACGCAATTGACTCCAAAACATCACGCATTCCGAGGCGGAAGCATTATGATGTGGGCAGGGATTTCATTAGGATACCGCACCGACCTGCACATCTTTAAACGGAGTTCTGTGACGGCTGTCCGGTATCGAGATAAAGTCCTAGAACCCATTGTGAGATTGCACGCTGCAGCAGTTGGCCCTACTTTTGTTTTAATAGGTAATAACGCACGTCCCCATAGAGCTGACATCGTCGATGACTACCTGGAGAGTGAAGGGATTGCGCGTATGGCGTAGCCAGCATATTCGTCCGACTTTAATCCTATTGAAAATCTTTGGGATGCTCTCGACCGTGCTGTATCTTCGCGTTTCCCAACTCAAGCCACTCTTATTGAGCTGGAAACTGCTCTACAAGAATGGCGATTGCTTAACTCAGCGGTGGTTAACCACCTATTCGAAAGCATTGTCAGAAGGTGGTAAACTTTGCATACAGATGAGGGGGATCACATACCCTATTAATGACCTATTTTTTCATTTTATGCTGTTTATTTTCACTTTATACATAATTCTGTTTAAGTCTCCAGTAGGACATTACCTGATAACTTACAAAAATTTAATATTGTTTTCATTTCTGTATGTAATTATTGATTTTGTTTTATGTATAAATATACCAGCTGCATGGCCCGGCTTTGCACGGGCGTTCTCTTTCCCTCATGACGCCAGCAATTATGTGTGTGTTTGTACGCGCGCAATGTGAGTGATTTCTAAAATTATTTCATTAAATTTCCCTTTTTCGAAATTTGGTCCACATATTTTCGATTTAAGACAGGTTTTTTCCCCTCCCTCTAGCCCGGCATAACACGCTTTTTTTAGAGTAAAATTACTGTTTCCTCTTCTCCTCCCCCCTCACAGATAAAATATATTTTCAAATTTCAATCTGTGACTTTTAAAAAACAATATTGCATTAGTTAAAAAATTATTAATGTGAAGCAATAAAAAGAAAACGATTCTTTAGTTAGCTTAAAAATGTCTCTGAAATGTATTATTATCCAAAATAATAGACAATGTACTTTTTTAATTAACAAATAATTAATTTAGTAATGAATTAATAGAAATACTTTTAAAAAACATATATATATATACATATATATATATATATATATATATATTTAAATATATAAAAACAACCATAATTATCAATTGAAAAATTGAAATATATGAATCTTATAATACTAAAACACTTCAAAATATCAATGGCGAATATAAAAGATAATATTCCATCGTTTTCAAACAAAATTAAAAAATTATAAAATAAAATAAAAATTTATAAAATATCCAAGTGCAATCTCGGACTTAGGACCGATAAGTGGGGTTAAACTAGTTTGATGGCGCCAACCTTCCCCCTATTGCAACTTGGTAAGTTAATTGGAAAATATCCAAATTTCAAAAAAAATTTAAAAATCAAAAATTAAAAGTTAAAATTAAACCATTATACTTTAAATTAAAAAGTTAAAATTAAACCATTATACTTGAAAAATAAAACTATTCACCATCGCATTCTGAAAGATATTACAATATTAAAATATTAAAATTTAAAAACAATTTAGTGCATAATATAAGTGAACCATCAAACGCCCAAGATGATGCACCCATCTTTAAAATAGTTGTATAGGTAGAAAAAATAAATATTTGAGATCCGAAAGTTCAAATTAAAAAATATCTAAAATCAAAAAGTTCAAACTAAAAAATCCGAAAGTTCAAACTGAAAAATCTGAAAGTTCAAGCTAAAAAAATCTGAAAATTCAAGCTAAAAAATCTGAAAGTTCAAGCTAAAAAATCTGAAAGTTCAAAAATCTAAAAAAAAATCTGAAAGTTCAAGCTAAAAATCTGAAAGTTCAAGCTACAAAATCTGAAAGTTCAAGCTACAAAATCTGAAAGTTCAAGCTAAAAATCTGAAAGTTCAAGCTAAAAAATCTGAAAGTTCAAGCTAAAAATCCGAAAGTTCAAGCCAAAAATCCGAAAGTTCAAGCCAAAAATCCGAAAGTTCAATCTAAAAATTCGAAAGTTCGAACTAAAAATTCGAAAGTTCAAACTAAAAAATTCGAAAGTTCAAACTAAAAAATTCAAACTAAAAATTGAAAGTTCAAACTAAAAATTTCTAAAAAACCGAATGTTCAAATTAAAAACACAGTATATTCACAAATGAATAGAGTAAATCATTAAAAACTCACCAAAGAGTATCCCATCAAGAATACGATCCATATCTTATAGCACGACTTTTCATATTTAATATATCAATTACCACTTCATATTTTGCTCATAACATCTAACCAATGCCATGTCAATCCAAACGATTCTTGATCCAACACTAGAGTTTGACCACTTGGCATTAGACGCAAACCCAGTTATATATATATATATATATAAGTTATAAAAAAACAGTATGGGGAAAGCGTAGATATATATTTACATGTACTGAAAAAAAACATTCAAAAAGAAAAAAAACTAAATGATAAAAACAATTTGATATTTTATTTTAATTTCATAGTTTTCCTTCCACTCTCATAGTTACAAATTTTGTGTAATGAACGCTTAAAATAGTGTAAATAATTTATATCAGGAAGTGTAATACATTAATATTACTTTTTGTTGTATTTATTTTATGTTAAAATCTTGCCACCCCCTCTCCCTTCGAAATGTAGTTTTATTATGAAATAAAAACAGTGATGACACTGATGAAGGGAATCAATGAAAAGCGAAAGCGCACTGAGGCATGGCGTAGACAAAACGGAAGGGATAAAAAAGATAGATGAATGCTGTCACGGGCTTTTTTTGCAAATGGCAGAATTTTTTCCTACTTTCTTGACAATTGTCGTTATATTTTGAAAACTTCTCACAATATCTTTATAAATTTAGCCTATGTGTTATTCTGATTTATAAGCTATATTACTGTAAAGTTTCATTAAAATCCATTCAGTTGTTTTTGCGTGAAAGTCCCACAAAGATATTCACAAACTTTCGCATTTATAACATATATTAGATATGCTACTTTACTGTCAAATTTTGTGTCAATTAAAGCAGTATTTGTGGATTTTTTTGCATTTTAAATTATCGTGCTTAACTTTTGGAAGTGAGTGAATATGAATATTTATTCTATATGTTTTTATTCATTTTTACTTACTCAAAGCATATGAATAAATATTTCTTTTTTAGATAGAAAACATTGACCACTATATTATTTGTTGTTTAATGGTATATATCATTAACTGATTAAATCAGAATTAAGATACTTAAAATACAACGTAAATTATAATGTATTCCTGTTTTATTCGAATTTCGAAAAATCTGTTGGAAGTATTTATATCCCACATATAGCAAATTCCAATATTGAAACATTTTAAATTAATATCTGCTGCTACCAACAGAAATTTTGTCTGTCGAAATGTGTATCAATATATATTTTGAATCTTCACAATTTCTGGAATTTAATATGAGTTATTATTACGTTTCTGAAATGCTGAAGTCGAATATTTTTATTTCGTTTCTTTGAAAAATAAATCTCATATAAAAAAATATTGTGTGACTTAAGAAAAATATCAAAATAAATAAACAAATAAAAACGATGCGATATTAAACGTGAAATAAATTTTTTTGAAGGTAAAAAGCATACAGAGTAACAGAAAGATTTTATTTTTGAATATATTATTTTGTCCATCTCTGATTCCACGCTTTTCTTTGTAGCAAAAAATGAAATATGTATTCACCTAATATTTTGAATGCGAAAATATTGAATCTCATTTTCTTTTTAATCTTCTGTGGGAAAAACAAATCATTTTCCCGAATTTTCGAAATTACAAAATGGACGAAAAGCTGATAGGCACCTCGGAATTTTAATAATTATTTGTTTGTGGAAAATTCCACAAGCTTCAACTAATATATTGAAGAAAAAGAAATTATTTTTATGATGTTAGAGAAACTAAATAACTGGAAAAAAAATGTTCGACTTAAGTAAAAAAAATAGCACTTTAAAAAATAATACCAATTTTTAGAATTACTCTCGGTACATTTAAAAACAATACAACGAGGTGAAAATTTTTACAGATATAAAAACAGTTTTCATAGTGCGTAGATTTCTTTGCGTTTTTTTATTTATAAATTATTTTCTTTGGAGTTCTGTAAAACGAATAATTCTTTCCTGTTTTTTTTTAAATGCAATAATATGTTCCTAGCGTGTTTTTTTCGATCAACCTTTCGTGGCGGCGGTAGCTTAGTGGTCAAAGTATCGGATCGTGGCCTGCATGTCACGAGTTCGATCCCAGTACCACTAAGACACACCGTGTAAGGGAGCAATGCACGGTAAATATGTCGAGAGCTCAAATGTCCTCTCGTTGGTGTGGTAGTTAGGAGAGGGGGTGCCTGCTCAGGTGTCATCCTCGCCACTTGACCATGGTTCAAAATTAGGAGGTCTGTCGCCAAAAGCCCTCTTGTAGCTGAACAGTGCGACGTTAATATTCACTCACTCGATCAACCTTCCTTTCAAAACTCATATTTCTCATTGGAATAGCTAAATGGCGTTGAATGCATACAATTAAGTTCCTTACATGAATAATACAGGGTTATTCGTAATTCCCTCCAAGGTTTTGGAGCGCTATAGTAAAAAAAACTAAGACGAATACTGCAAAAAAGAACATACGAAAGATCACAGAAACAATTCAAGTTTTATTCACTTATCTTACAGGTGCTCCATTTGTGAGCCCTTGGTCACCCTTTAAAAAGTTCTATTCGTGCTTCTACTAATCCTCTAGGGGAAAATATTTTTTAATTGTGATATTATTTTAACAACCACTTTCCGTAGCGATGACTTAGTTTATGCAAATTTATCTTCTATTTAAGTGCCAGTCGTGGAGTAGGCGGGATAATAGTTAATCGTTGATCATAAACTGATTTCTAAGAGCTAGAAGACAGCGACTGGTGGTCACTTATCTTAAGATTAATAGAAAAATCCACCGGGGGAATAGTGGTAGGCATCAACATTGCAGCTGAACGAGCTTGCAGGCTGTAAGCCGGATCATACGAAGAGATTTAAGCCAGATAAGTACCTTTCATAATTTAGCTATCCAAATTCGGGTTAAGATTTCTTATTGCTCCCCAAGATTTGGTTATCAAAGTGCATTTCCTAAAGCGTTAAAAGTTGAATAAAGAAAGATATTCTAAAATCCTATCTGCTTCTTCCTCTAACCCTCCTCCACCCTCAACCTCTAGGTCGCGACGACCTTTCATACATCATTGCGATTGTCCAATTCTTGCCAAACTCTTCTCTACATAGTACTATCAACGTTATCGACAGTACGTGTTATCCATTCCTTGTTATCCGTGTTATCCGGAAACTTGGTCTTTTACATAAGACCCACGTTTTCGTACTCCCTTTGCCACGAGATGTAGCTGAACTGCATAAAATGGGATAAAACGTGCTGTCAATAACATTGATAGTACCATTTTGTGTAGAGTGGCAGGAACTGGACGTTTGCATTGATGTATGTCGTGTAACCAAGATTTCACTCATAGAAACCTGTAAAAATCTACACTATTAAAATTCGTAGGTAAATAAACGTATCTATGTATATATCCCAATTTTCTCAAGAACCACAAGACGCAGAAACTAGCAGAAGGTATCAAAATTTAGGGAATGATCCGAGAAATCCGTTTTCACCATTTATATTCGGATATTAAAATTAATTAAAAATATATTAATTAAAAACATTAAAAAACTGGTTTTGGGCACCAGTTTTTATTTTTTTGCATTGTTGTAAGAGTGTTATTGTTACAACAATGACAAAAATTGGCGTCTAAAATCGATTTTCAACCAAACTGTCCAAACCAGGCCTTCATTGTTACAACAATGCATACGAATTGTGCTTTTTATCGTTTTTAATTAATATCTTTTCAAATAACTGTAATTTAAGAAATTAAATGATCAAAATGGATTCCTCGGATCATTTCCCATCTTTCGGTATCTTCGCCGCGTTTTTGCGTTTACCGTTTCTTGCGAAGATAGCCTTATATAAATAGATACGTTTGTTTACGTTTGAATTTAAGAACACTTATCGAAACATAAGCAGTCGTTTCAATGGCTAACTGAAAAATTTTTTTGATTCTTTATTTAACAAAATGGATATAAATTAATATTTTTTTAAAAAAATTATAGTTGTATTGTTTTTTATTATTCATTACAAAATTAATTATTTAATAAGAAATTCGTAGATTCTCTGTTTTCTTGTGAATAAAACTGGATTAGATTTGTAAATTATTAATCGAAAATAGAAATTTGAAAAAAAAGGTCTTATCCCGGGGAAGAAAGAGTTTTATTCTTGAAAAAGCCATGCACCACTGGGCAGAACAAAGGGAAAAGAAAAAATGGAAAAAGCAAACTCTGACAAAGAAAAGCCTGTCTGAAAAAAGAAAAGTGGAAGAAATTTCGGACAAGGGAATTTAAATGACAAAAATATAGAAATTACTCACATCGCGCATGACACATACCTAGAACTGTTGGCGTCCAGAGAGAAAGGGAAAATTTCCACGGGGGTAAGGGTATACCTCCGAAAAAAGCCCGTGCAACGCCGGGTTAAATGGAAGGAAAACAGAGCTATATATGACGGGGTAAAGAGGTGGAAGAAACTTAGAAAAAGAGAATCTTAATGACATTAATACAGAAATAACTCTGACACTGAGAAGGACAGGGAAAATTTCCCAAGGTGAAAAGCTGTACACTTGAAGAAGACCGTGCAACGCCGCGCCATGCAGCTAGTATGTAAATAAAACTTGAATTGTTTCTGTATTCTTTCTTGCTGTATTCGTCTAAGCTTTTTCTTCTTTTTCTACAGTATTTCAAAACCATGGTGGGAATTAAGAATAAATCTGCATATGTGGGCTCATGAATGTTATATACTTGCAAACATATATTATACAGGGCTAGTACAATTGATGGTCCCGATTTTAAAAAAATCGTATCGAAACTACAACACATATTACAAAAAATGATACATGAAGGCAAAGAGAAATATACGAAGTTTTTTTTCTGTTGCAAACATTCGATGTGTGCCATACATTTTGTAGCATCACTCTATCAATGGTTCGTAATGCTGCACAAATGCTTACTTGTTGTCTTCAGTTGTTTGTAGTGTCAATTGCTAAATACAGCTAAAATTTAATTTTTTTCACACATGAAACGTTTCATACTTTTTCTGGGGAATTCCAAGTTTATATGTGGGAGTTCTCATTGACTTCAGAGGACTTCGAACGAAACTTTGCCTCATCCTCTCCACTACTTCTTCCAAGACGCTTGAAAAGCCACTGTTTTTCTTTTTTCTCAAGCAACCTGTTTTCTTACTTCGATGATACCATCGCAGAATGCTTTTGTTGGAGAGTGCTTCTTTTCCTTAGTGATTTCTAAATGAACGTTGCACCGAAATGCCTTGTGATGGATCTATTCGCGTTCTTTCCACTAATCCTCTTGGAAAAACTTTGGGCTATAATTCGCGTTTATCTACAACCAACCCTTCTGAAGAAGAAACCGTGATATTCAAATTAAATCGAATATATATAGTCAGGGTTTTCTAGCTAGCGGAAGAGAAGGAGAGAAAGAAAGCCAGGACTCAGGCGAGATTTCTACAGATCAGTTATCACTACAAGTTATTGAACATTTCAAATATTAAATAGACGAAGATTAAAAGTAACGATTGGTCACTAAACCTAGAGTAACATTAAGGTAAGAGATATAATTGAATTAATCCTAAATTAAAGGGGTCGATATTCCTAGTTTTCGTGTAATTCGTGTATCTTGCTATTGTTCCGCTTTTATTGTTCATATTGAGACATTCTCTTCTTGAATTTTAGTGAATAAGTGTCGATAACTTGGTTGATCAATATGCAATGGATCTATCCGTGATCCTTCAACTCCTATTGGGAATCTTTGGGCTATCAATTCGCGTTATTCACAACCAACCCTTCGAAAGTAGAAAATCGTGATATTCAAATTAACTTACGATATATAGTCGAAGTTTCCTAACTTGAATAGCGAGTAGGAGAGGAAATAAGCCAGAAACCAAGAGAGGTTGTTATTGAAGGTATCATATTTGAATTATTGTGATTAAGAGATTTATTAGGAGGAAGCTTTAAAGTGACGATAGTTCACTGAGAATAAATTGATATTAGCTTAAATCAGATGATAGGTTAGATTCTTTATAAAGTAAGGATCAAGTTTGATAGTCTCCTAATCATTCGTGTTTTACCGTCGTTGTTCCATTTTCGTGGTTAGCACCGAGACAGTCTCTTACTATTATTAATTGGATTTGTGTTTTTTCATTGTGTGATAAATAAATAGATTAATTGGATCATATTTCGAGTGTTTCTTCTCTACCTCCCATATATCTAGGTATCCAAGAGAGAGGTGACAACCTCTCACAAATAAATAAGTTGATTTTGAATATGTCTGGTATTCCTTACCTTCCACCTACACATCTAGGCGGGCAAGAGAGAGGGGGTAATCTTCCACAACCTGACAAAATTTGAGATTTATAAAAGCAAACATTTTGGCGGTTTTACTTATCAACAGTTCATTTCAGTAAAAATTAATTTCTATTCACAGATTTTAATACATTTTTAATCATGTTTTTTGTGTGTGTATTCTTCGATTTTAATCGGGTTGATTATTTTACTGTATGTTCTTATAATTAGTTCAAGTTTTGAGCACCATTGTGAGTGAGGTAGGTTACACCCGCAGCGGAATTTTCTATTGCAGAGAATTTGCCGTTTTTTCTCAAAGAAATCTCAACGCTTATACACTTGGAGGAAAATTTTTCTCTTCGTCGTACAAGTAATCTAGTATACGGAGTACCATCTTTAAGCCACAGTCAACTATAAAGCAAATAGTATTTCATGATTGTATTTAAATTATCGTAACTTTAGAAGACAAATACTTTTGTTAATAAACTCATGTTTTTCACTTTTTTCCCCTCCTCTAGCTCAATTTTACGCAAGCCAAAAATAATACTTTAATTTTGATAACTTCCCAAACATTTTTTTAAAAAAAGTTTTCTAAATAAATAATCGATAGATTAATTTTATTAGACAAACCAGAAATTCATTTTAAGCAAAAATTCTTCCCAAGATAGCTAAAAATAAATATACTTAATAAACTAGTAATTGTCATCGGATAAAAATTTGCTTAAGTCAAACTTATAGTAATATTATTTAAGGTCATATCTAAAAGTTATTTAAAAGGAAATTCAAATTAAAGTATTTCCAAATAATATAATTTTTTTAAAGTCGATTCCTATTTCGTTAGAAAAATTTACGGGTGCCATCTGTTGCAGCCAATTGTAACTTCGACAAGAAATAACGCAGAATTAATTTAAAATTGTTTTTAATGACATAATACTTAAAAAAACCGTGTCAACATCAAGTATCATCCACTATAGTTTTAAAAAATGTATTCAAACTTGAATGGATGGATAGAAAGTACTTTATTAACGATTGAAAATTTGAACAAAACACATGTACCGGTTGGTTATAATTAAAGTTACACTATTCACAGAGGCCTGTAGAACCTGTTCTACTTATCGGAGTTAGATTGAATACATGCTATATGGACCACGGGGAAAAGATTTCTGCAATAAAAAAATTAATACAAATTTTAACCGCCAGGTGGCATTTACCGAATATTCCTTATGAACATCTGTAAAACATCTATATAAACTTGCAGTCATAGCCAGAGAATCATTCAGCGCGCGTTTGTCATCGTTAATCATTCCTGCTTTACAGGAACGACAATGTCTTGCAAACCACTATTTTTATGTAAGATGGAGCAACTTCTCACATTGGGCGTCAATTTAAAGCTAACTTTGGCGATAATTGCGATTATCCAGATATTTTCCAGATGCATGGCCTTCTCACACACCCGACTTAAATCACTATGATTTCTGATTGTGAGAATTTTTAAAAGACCGTGTTTGTAGAGGAGGAGTCAAGACTTTATCTGATTTGAAAGCTAGCAACATACGCCATGTGGTTAAAATCCCTCGTGAGTAGCTTCGCCCTACCATTGAAAACGCTATAATGCGCTTGCAACACGTTATTGTTGTCAATGGCACGCATATTGAGCATATTCTGTGTTTGAATAAATTTTAACGGATCTAACATATTTTTTGTCCATCTTTGGGCACCACATTTTTTCCTAGTGGTCAAAATTTGAACAATTTTTTTTATTGCAGAAACCTTTTCTCCAAGTTTTATCAAAATCCGATAAGCAGAACGGGTTCTACAAGCCTTTGAATAGTGTAACTTTAATTATAACCACCCGGTATATAGTGAGGGAGTGAACTAATACTATAGGAATTGAAAAGGCATATCATTGAATTTTATAATTAAGATTGAAGGCCATGAAAATAATATAGTGAATTATCAATTTTTCTGTAAATTATATCTTCACACATGTTCTACAATCTACGAAACGAATTAATAAATAAAAAATACTTCTATTTTCCAGAAAAAATAAAGTACCTTACTTGGAATGTGAGAGATCCTGATTTGGTTTTATCAAATGTTCTATAGACATAGTGGGCGTAAAGACTTACATCTGTAAAATAAGAAAATAATAATAAATACTTCCCGTAATTAATTCAGCATAAATAAATTGTAAACTATATAGCATAATTTAAAACATTTTAGTAAATTTTAAAGGCACTTCTTCAAGAATCATAAATATATAATTTTCTAGCTTATAAACTATAAAGAAATGCTTCAATTTCATATGATTGCTAAAATTTTTCTACCAGAATTTTCTTGCGCTTAAATTATAATGACAACCAATATGTGAATTTGAAAATAAGATTTACAATTCACATTATTAATGCAAATCTTCTTCGTATATATATATATATATATATATATATATATATATATATATATATATATAAAAAGAAATATGTAATATTTATCAAAAACAAAAAATAATAGATAAAGAACATAACAAGAAATAGCATAATAAAAATATAAAAGCAGAACATGAAGAACAAAATTATAGAGAAATAAAAGAACTACAAAAAAGCAGAACCTAGCGAGTCAGAAAGCAATTTCGGACTTAGGACCGAATAAGTGGGGTTAAACTAGTTTAAAGGCGCCAACCTTCCCCCTTTGCAACTCGGTAGAAAAATCAAATAAAATAAAATAAACAAAACTTCAGAGTATGGATAACTCAGAGAGCATGATAAAACCAATCACTACTATTATGTAACAAACTCTCCCAAAACTCTTAATGCAGAAAAATCACAAAATCACAAAATAATTATGTAAGAAAAGTAGAAAAATGCTAAAACAATTACATAAGAAAAGTATCATTCAAAATCAATTTAACAAAATTTCTTTACTCACAAAGCTTTTACGAAGAGAAACAAGCATCTTGCCATTAATGAAAGTCAATTATTCACTAAGTTAAAAAATTCGAAAATACGTAACCACATCTTTTGAGCTGACTTTAAACCAGCCAGAAAAGACAAGTATAAAATGACGACAATCAAATATGGTAAAATTTGAATTGGTTGATTGTCAAAAATGTATATTTGCTAGGCTCTAATTTGGTTGGTTGTCAACAATGTGTAAGATGTTCAAGATGTGTGTGGAAAAAATGTAAACTATGATATGAGTGTTATGATATAATCTTCACAGCAAGACCACTAACATGCTGACTTTGAAAACCTATTGTTGTGTGGTGGATTTGGAACTCGAAGTAGCAAGCCGGTTAATGTATTTGTGATGAATATAAGATCTCAAGAAATTAAAAGGGTATTCATGATCTAAACAACATTGAAAAAAATTTTTTATATTATTGTATTTATCTATTTTGTGGGTAGTTAAGTTATCATTTCTAAATAAAAAATTCAAAATGATATTTCTGTAAATTGATATATGTAAATTACTGTTCCATACGGGAATTTTAATTATATGGAACTTAAACGAATCTCTTTTGTCAAAAATGTTACTGACTACATTATTGTTAATAAGATGCAAGTCTAAATCCAAGAATTCCACCCTATTAGAGTTGAAGTTAGTTTTAAGGAGCTTGAGATAATCAGGGTAGAATGTAATATTTGGTTTATATATATATATATATATATATATATATATATATATATATATATATATATATATATATATATATATATATATATATATATATATATATATATATATATATATATATATATATATATATATATATATATATATATATATATATATATATATATATATATAAACTGGTGGCGGTCCCGACAGATGTTGTCTTGTACGCACGTCTTAAATCCGAAAATTACAAACTTTTTTGAATAAGCTGTAACAATCTGGACCCCGTTTGGATGAAATTTTTTAATAAGGAAATTATTACAATACCTGACACCATCACATGTTACAGTTACCACAATTCGACCTATCGATTGTGTGTGAATATGTACGAGTATTTACTATGAACTAAGTTGAATATAGAACCTATTCTGGATAGAAACTTAAACTTGTTTTGATTAAAGGGTAAAAAAGATAAAACTCGAGCTATTTTCATACCAGGTATATTTTTTCAATGCACGAAAAATAAATTTATCGTAATGCCATTGAATGTACAATGTTTTTGGTTAATCCTTGAGGGGTATAAACAAATAAATGCGATGGTTTGCCAAACCCCGGACATGATACATATAATTGGCCGTGTGAAAAGCAAAGATTTTCTAAATCTAAGCCACTAATTGTCATTGTTTGGCCTTGTGACTTATTAATGGTCATAGAAAATACCAAGCGAATTGGAAATTGCAAACATTTGAATGGGTAGGTGAGCCTGAAAGAATCATTGGGATCTGTGGTAGAAGTACAACTTCACCTTGAAGTTTGCCGTTCAAAATAGCGGCCTCAAGAATATTGACTTTTTTATGAACAATTGCACACCCTTACATTATTTTGGCGCATTTTTAACTAATTGCGATATCAGATTGAATTGTGAATCTAAACCATTCTCAAATCCACTTGAACCCACACAAAAAATATCATCCAAATCGATCCAGCCGTTTAAGAGGAGTTAGTCACATACACACGCACAGAAGAATTACATATATAAAGATATATATATATATATATATATATATATATATATATATATATATATATATATATATATATATATATATGACATGTTTTGAAGCCAGAAGAGTGAATTTTTAAAAAGGATCTTTATTTGATGAAAGTTAGACATATTCTGACACTAAGAGAGGAGAGGAAAAAAGCACGCTTCCAAGGAAATCTAAGTGGGTTACCACTTAAAATACAGATGCGGTAAGTATCGTGGATTTTATGAGTGTACTTGAAAGTTAATGCTGACATATAGGGGTATTAAATATAACGATCTGTAATTAGACATGTTTATTGGCTAGGCCATATGTTCGTAAGAAATAAATGGGTTATTAGCTTGATACTTGAAGATGAAATTACAAATATGAGTTAAGTGCTAGATAGGGAATTTAATTTTTAATCTAATTTAATTATCCTTACATATATATATTAAAAACTCATGAAAGCTGAAAAAGAGAAAAATACAAGGACAAAATACTGGGAATTTTTTTTTAAATTCCTGTATAATATGTCAAAACAAAATTAATAATACATTGATGAAAGGAAAGGTATGAAAATTACGATTGCTCTTAATTACCGTTTGAAATTTCGCGCCAACGTGAAAAGAATTGCGCCCACAGGATCTCATTATGCTTTGTGCATAAGGACCTATCCCAAGGTTTCCCCCTTTTAACTTATTCTTCTGTTCTTCCTCAAGCTCTCGAAACCCCCGTTCTCCTTCCCACAGTTGACTAGCTAAAAGAATATCGTGGAAGTTATGGTCTTCACACATAGCAACTTGTGTATTGAAAATGGAGAAAGCTTTTTATTGCTTCTTCGGATTCAATCATTATATTGATGAGTCTCGCACTCTTTTTCGGTCACCTTTGTGTCTGCGTGGGAAAAAGAAATTTTCTCCCTTCTTCATACTAAAGGTGTGGTGACAGAAAACAATTTGAAGCGTGAAATCGTTTTAATCCAATACCATTTGCGTAGATGGCGTCAGTGTGTATACTTCGTACTGAGAAGCTATAATGATCAACAAAATCGAAAGTGCCCCACCGACTGTGAAATACGGTTAGTGACCATTCTCAACAGGAAGAAACATGAAATATGTGGTATGATATGTGAAGTGTATGGTGACAAAATACATTGAGTGAAAGTAAAGTGTGAAAATGGGGGAGATTGTTCAAGGAAAGTCCGAAAAACGTCCAAGATGAATCCTACTCTGGTCGGCCATCTGTAACCACTGATGACCGGATGAAGGCATCAGACCCAAGTTTATTTACGAGTCTTCCGCCTTTTTAAGACCTTCTTAGACGGCAAGTGTACAGACTGGTTTCACTCGATGCAATTTTGTGCCAGTCAACGCGTTTCTTGTCACTGCACCTCCAAATGAAGATGAGAAAGAATTCCTCTCACACACGTATACAAAGCTGACTGAGAAGACGGGGAAATAGAATACCGGACTTGGTACAATGAAGGAGCAATAAAAAAGGTTTCTCCATTTCCATTACAGAATTAGCCGGGTGGGAAGAGTGTAGCTTCCCCAATAACCTTTTTGTTGGGATCCCCGGCCGTGAGAAAGCCGACAAAAAACCCAAGCAGGGAGCCGAGTCGTCTCAAGTGGAAGTCCCCTTGACCCTCAGAAGAGCTAAGAGCATTATTTCCACACACAGTGATAAATATACTGCCATGACCCCAAAACCCAAGAACCATGGAAAGCCATGGGAAACTACGACCCCTGTGGGTCCAATCCCGAGGAACCTGGAAAGAGCCGAGGTTGTTGCCCGCTTTCGTCTAGCCACCGGAAAAACCTTTTTGAGAGTATACCTTTAATGGCTTAGCCTGGCTGCTGACAATGCCTTCTAACTCTGCGGTTATGCCAGAATGGATGGCAACCACCTGCTCCAATGCATTGGACTCGATGAAAACCCGGATGATTACATCATCAGTCGGTACTGGGAGGCTCGGTGTCAAATGGTCAAGAAGCCAAGCACGGGCGTTGAATAAATAAAATAGATAACAATATCCTTTTAGTTAAATCGACTAGTAGGGAGGATAACGTGGTTTTCGAGTTTTTGTGGGAGTACCGCAGCAAGGAATGCCGGTTGACCATTTGTGAATGGCGATTCTACTCAAAACTATTTGCTGACCGTCTGTTCCTTCTGTTAAGAGTGGTGCAAGTTGATTCGTATGAAATGGTCCTTAAACACTAATGGAAAAATAAAAACGACCCTATGTTGCTGGCTATCATCGCATGCGGCAGATTTCTATGAAGAAATATCCAAAAACTCATTGTTTGTTTGGACTAAGGCTTAAGCCACCAAGGTAAAATTATATAGAAAAAGAGAAAATTGTTAACAAATGTAGAAAAATTGTTTCTTTTTTTAAATTTTAAACTTTGTTTCGTTTTTATTGGGAAATTGACTCTTTTTTTAAAAAGTAACTCCCTCTGATCATAAATAACATTGAATTACAGTCGGACCTCTATGTAACGAAGTCTTTAATTCCTGAAAAAAAGTTCATTACACGGAAAATTCATTAAATAGTGATTCATCTTTTAATATATCTTAAAAACCACATAAAACAAATTTTAAATTCATGAACACTATATGTTATTTTAAAAAGTAATTATTCACAATTTTTTTGGTAAAGTTAAATATCTATTCATTTTATATATCTCTCCCGTCAAAAAAAATCTCCATGGAAAACAAGGACAAAAAAACACATTATCTAGGAGAATGCATAGTATTTTCGACTTTAAAAAATAATTTTCATATAAAATTAATGAATTTTTTAACATTTTTTAATTTTAAGCCCACGAGTATAATTTTAAACGTACATTATTTTATAATCAGTAATTTTAAGCATACACTACTACATGCATTCCTAAATTTAATTGCTGTAATTGCTGAAAAAATCTATTAGTTCTATTTGAGTGATTTGATTGAAAAATTATGGTCATATTGCTTTGCTCTAGGTGAGTTAGACACCTGGTAAAATCAGTTCCAGGTCACTAATAACCATAAAAGGTACTAAAGTGAGTGAGTGAATATTAACGTTGCACTGTTCAGCTATACGAGGGCTTTTGACAACGAACCTCGTAATTTTGAGCCATGGACAAGTGACGAGGACGACACCTTAGCTGACACCCTACTCTCCTAACACACCACACCAACGGGAGGACGTTTGAGCTCTCGACAGGTTTAATGTGCATCACTCACTCCCCTACACGGTGTGTTTTTATTGTTACTGGGCTCAAACTCGTGACAAGCCAGCCACGATCCGATACCTTGACCACTAGGGTACCGCGACCACAAAATGTGGTAAAAGAGAGAATAATTTGAAAAACGACATGAAATATTTTTTAAAAAATGGGGGGGAATCGAATCACAAGAGAAAAAGTTCGTTATAGAAAGTGCACATCGCTATTTGGAGGTTATTTTACGAAGAAAACAGTAAAAAATTCTTGGTTACTGGTAAGTTTGAAAAATAGAGAAATTCGCAAAATAAAGGTTTGTTATATGGAGGTTCAACTGTATTAACTTTTAAAAGCAAATAATGGAAAGTTTTTGAATTACTCAGCAACGGAAAATATGAAGAAAACATTTAAGAAAATATTTCTTCTCGCGAATGTTTCGAAGATCACATGCTACACATTCAGGAAGTTTTACCTAGTAAACAACTTTATTGCAGCTAATTTTAATTATAAAAATATATTAAAATCCGCGTTGCAATTTCATGCAGTAAATTAAGTAAACATAATTTTCGTGGTTAAAGTTTTCTAAAACAATTTCAATTTAATGGTGATTTTCATTTTAAATTTTGTGGTTTTCTTTTATCGTCCATTTTGAATGTATGTACGTTATGTTTATGTGTGTGAGGAAAGTTTTCAATTATATTTGAAATCCTGTTTACTTTATTCAGCCAAATACAAAAACATTTCCCCGAAAAATTAAAAAAAGCTATTCAGATAGTTTTTCGAAAATATTTATTTTTAGGAACACGTTAACTATTTAGTAGTAAATTTTCATGTTGTTAAAAATTCAGAACATTTTCTGAGGCGTATGAATAATTCATTTGGCTTGGTTACTAATACTCCCAGTTTGAATCTGGAAAAGGAATTAAAACAGAGTTCAAATATTTAAGATATCTTTAACATTTTTATTGTTTATAATGACCAAAAAAAAAGATATATTAGATGAAAAATAAATTATAAATATTTCAAAAATTGAGATTTGATTAATAGAAAAAACTTTATAAAGTAATACAGGGTGTCCGGGCTTAAATTATCCAAAAGTTATGGTTTATTATTATGGAAATACCCATCAGAATGTAATAAACTGTTCATAGGTGAATTGGAAACACCTCCGAGATATTTTGGATATAGTCCGATCGGCTGCACGTAAGCGCATTATTCGGCAATAACAGATGATAAACTTGTTACACTGATTTCATTAGTAAGGATGGGGACGTCACAGGAAAAGGTGCAGTGCGTACTTTGGTTAAAGAAATTGAAATCAGTCACGCGTGTACAGCGACTTGTTTGATGAGAATGGAATGTCATCACTGGCTTGTCTAATAGACGTATCAGGATTCCGACAAAATGAATCACGCGCACGATTCACCGTGTCTTCTATCACGAACACTGAAGGATACTTGTCAGTTTCAGATACCAAAGTTATCGTATTCTTTAAAGTTCTTTCCCATTGGTGGATAGATTTTGATGTCGGAGGATCGACATTCCATTCTGTTCGAACACGTCGCTGTCCTCGCGTTCAAGACCTAGTGCCCTTCGTCTGATGCACTTTGAATCTGTCGAGGCTCAAAGTCTCCCCGATGGCATGGAGTGCAAATTTGTTGGGAGAGGGAGCTTTATAGTGATGCGTTAAGGTATCCGACTACGTTCGGAACCCTGATTTTGCAAAAGCGTATAAATGGATAATATTTATGATATTTAGTGTCACTTAGATTAGAAAATGTATATAAAATTGTTTTAGGAATAGTATTACAATAAAAAAAATTATTTAAGTACAATATTTTGACAAAAAAATGAACATAGAATGACCCATTTTCAAAATATTCTCCTTTTGTGAAAAATGCTTCTATTATAATAATAGTTTGCCTGTATATAGCTCAGACCTCTGTACAGAGTCTCAACTAGAATTTTTGAAACATATAACTTAGAAGTGGGTTTATCCATGTTTTACGACAACAGAGGGGAGAAATTTTAAGAAAAAAATGTCAATAATTATTTCAAATGGTTGTAAATCTGAAAATAATGTGAATTTTTCAAAACTCATAGTTGAGCCTCTGTACTGAGGTCTGAGCTATATACAGACAAAATATTATTATAATAGAAGCATTTTTCACAAAAGGAGAACCTTTTGAGAAAAGGTTATTCTCTAAGTTAATTTTTTGCCGAAATATTGTATTTAAATCATTTTTCTTGTCAAAATGTCCTTAAAACAATTTTATACATGTATTCTAATCTAAGTGACACTAAATCTCATGAAAATTATTCATTTATGCGCCTTTTTAAAATCACGGTTCCGAACGTAGTCGGATACCTTAATAAGCATTCATTTTCTAGAGTAATAACTATAACAGTGCCTTGGAATGCGATATTAATAAAAAAAATCAAAACAAATAATAATCATTTGACCAAGATTCAAAATTGGTCCGTCGCCAAAAGCCCTCGTGTAGCTGAAAAGTGCGACGTTAATATTCACTCACTCACCCTGATGATATAAAAGACCCTTCGTGTGGAGGGGGCTATGATGCACGCTAAATCTTTCCAAGAGTCCACACGTTGGGGGGAGTTTGGGGAGTATTGTGCTACTCAAGTTGTCATCCTTATCTTTTTACCGAATTTTAAAATTACGAAGTTCGTACTACCTAATGCAGCTACTGAGTACGATGTTAATAAACGCAATAAATCATTATCATATTAACTCTATCAAAGAATTCTATTCAAGAAATTTTTATAGCATAAAAGTAGTCTTAACAAACATTTCGAAAAATTCCATCAAATTTTTGAAAACACTGGCTATACCATAAGAATTTATAAAAAGACTGTATTTGTGTATAGAAAACTTCGAAAATCTTGTCGTCAATAATTAGTAATTCAGACTTCTTTGAAAGCAAGTATGTGAATGACTTTTTAATGTCTGTATCAAATGAAAACGTCTGATTTCTGCAAAAAAATTTTTAATTCCCTACTAAGGAAAGGAATATTTTGTATGCAATCTCTTTAAAGCGAGTATAAATTAATAATCTTCGCAGAGTTATTATTAACTCATTCAAATTTGCAATAATTATAATTGTAGAGTATGGGATGTTAAAGTTTGTATTCCAGCAATTATTCGAATTAAATGAATCATCTGTAGGGATAATGTGTCATTAAATATGCGAATAGTGCTTCACAAAATTAATGAATAGTAAATTCCAAAGTTACTTCCTCTGTGAGAGATGAAACTCAATGCAAGAATATAAAAATGAATAGAACATTTTTAATGAGATAAAACTCGTTTAACGATTGTAAAATAATACAATTTTAGATAGAATATATTTATTTATATGCGTGATGTTATACATTCCTTGGAATTTCTTGAAACTAGATATATATATTAAACGGTATCTAGATGAACCCTATAGTCCAGTTCGCTTTTAATTAAATGTAATTTAACGCGCGCGCGTCTCTCTTTAAAGAACTACGGGACTACTGGTAACGGACCTCTTAATTTTGAATCACGGTCAAGTAATGAGGACGACACTGGCCCCTTGTGAGAGGCTTGCACCTCTCTCTCGAACACCTAAATATGTAGAAGGTAGGGAAGAAACACTCGGCATGAACCTATTAATCTATTTATTTATCACACAATGAAAAGACACAATTTCAATTAATAATAGTAAGAGAATTTCTCAATGCTAACCGCGAAAGAAGAACAACGACGGTAAAACACAAGCGATTAGGAGACTATCAAAATTGATCCTTACTTAATAAAGCATCTAACCTATCACCCGATTTAATCTAATTTCAATTCAATTTCAGTGAACAATCGTCACTTTAAAACTTCCTCTTACTGAGTTCTTAATCACAATAATTCAAATATGATACCTTCAGTAGCAATCTCCCCTGATTCGAGTATATCTTCTCTCATACGCTCTTTAATCAAACTAGAAAACCTCGACTATATATAGTAAGTTAATTTGAATATCACGATTTTCTTCTTCCGAAAGGTTGGTTGTGATTAACGCGAATTGATAGCCCAAAGATGTTCCAAGAGGAACAACAACCTGATTCTCCAAATGTCTACACCACGCCACTTGAGGACTTCGAGATTCGACAGATATAACTCTCTCAAGCTTGGTGGTACATATTTTCTGCCACCAATTCTTATTAATTTATTGCATTGTGATACATAAAATGTTCCACTTGTTTGAATGCCTCAGAATTGGATGTTAGATGGACCATTCTCTGAACCATCCCACAGAAGTCAACTCCTAACAGTTACCTAAGTTTCCAGCAGATGTTAGAAGCTTATTGTGTGCAATGGGTATAAGCAGTGGTTCATTCTTTGATCAGTTGTGAGTTTGTTGAGTGGTATTTTTTTGAAGTGACTGTGTTGTATATTTTTAAGTGTAATGAAAGTGATTCTTGAGATATTTGATACAAATCAAGTAAGTACATATATTATATAACTAAATAAGTCAATATTACAATAATTAGTACCTCACATGTGCATTGCTAATATGAAAATATGAGATAGATTTGTTGCCAGTTACATCTTTTAAAAACAATAATTATTATTATTAAATAATAGTACATTCACACAAAATTATACAAATGTCCTGAATGAGCTAGAGCTCGTGTTCAGGAAAAAAGAAATACAGCTAATACACTTATTATATATGTTGACCGAATAAAAACCAGGTAAAATAAAATAATGCATAGAACAGAATATTTAAATTTAAAACTAACATTAGGTAAATTATTAAAATAAAATTAAGCTTACAACATTAGATTAGGAAAAGCTGAAAAATGTTTTAGTATATAAGATGAATAGCAGTATAAGATGAAGAAGTGTATTTATTTATTTTCCAACTATAAAATAACTAGCTAAAGCTAACATTGTGCCTTGGGCAGAGCTTCTCAAACTGTGGGACGCACCCCCTAGAAGGGCGTGATAACCCTAGAAGGGGAGCGAGAGCAAATTGAAAAGTCAAAAACAAAAGATTATTAAAAAATATATTAATCTATTGAAAGTAAACAAACAAAATACATTCTGACATAATAAAAAACTTTAAAAAACATGATATAATGCACTTATGAATACACTGATATAACACACTTATAAAATACACTGATATAACACACTTTTAGACTGATATAATACACTTATAAAACACACTTATAAATGTATCAGTACTGCACATACTGGGTTTTATAATTAATGTGACAATACTAAGTTAAGAATTCGTTTAATAATTACCACAGTGACCCCACGGGGTTTTCCTGTATAAAATTATAGGCAAAAATTAACACTTATTATGATAATTTGTACGGTTTATAATCAATCCCTTGACTGCCGAATAAAAGTTACGCGATTTTCTCCCTAATGCCACCGTTTTGCTCGTATGCAAACGTATGTGGTGTATTCAGGAGGGGGGAGGAGACAGGGAATAAATAAGAGAATCCTCTGATTTAAGAAAATCCTTTGTAAACTCTGTCAAGTTCACCTGAGTGCATTCCAAAGCCTTCGGAATAATTTTATGGATAGCTGTGAACTGAAAGGATCGTATTCCGAAAAGATGTATATATATACATTCGGGGCAATTCACGCATTGGCTGAGCGAGACGTTTATATACGCCGTAGGCACTTAAAAGGTTAAAGTCGTATTGTAGCTTTTGCGTCAAAGTATTGTATTATCGAATTCAATACATTGCTATTGTATGGAGGGGGCGCGATGAAAATTATGATTTAATATTGGGTTGCAAGTATTGAAAGTTTGCGAAGCACTAGCTTAGGGAGAAAAGATCGCGAACAGAACTATCATTTTGCTTTAAGCGGGGTGGTACAAAATATGTACCACCTATTTTTTAAAACTTTAGTCATTCTTTATTTGAACAAGTGTTTAATATTATTACTATGTACTAGCTTTTGTTTAATAATTGTAGTTTTGTGAGGTCTATTTAAAATATTTATAATTATTTCCTTCTAGTGCATTATTTTTGTCAAAAATTCAGTGCATGAAAGCGTCAATGAGCATCAGCCCCTCTAGACGGTAGATCTTTGATGTTGACAGGTTAAAAACTCAGATTCAATGTCCAATTAGCAAATTTTTGTTTTTTTTATCGCATTTTTTCGTAGGTTCTCTCGATTTCGCAGACTTTGAATTTCTTGACGAATATTGGTTTTAAGCTAAGAAATGCTTCTCGGATTGCCTGTAAAAAGTCTATCCTCTCAGTGAGAGAGCGAGTGTTTATTACCGTCACATTGTAAAGCAGCCCAAAGGCTATTGCTGACGGACCTCAGAATTTTTAATTTCAGTCAAGTGACGAAGATAGCACTAGAGCTAGCAACTCCATCTCCTAACTACCACTCCACTCCAACGAAGATACTTTGAGCTTCGACAGGCTCAACGTGCCTCGGCCCCTTTTCCCGTCGGATCTTCAGTGGTTCTAGGCTCGAACATATGACATGTCAACCTCGAGTCCGTGACCTTAAGGCAGTCTTCGGTAAAAGTACAAGAGCTTGAACTAAACACGAGGCACATTTTCATACAGAAAAAATGCCTCAATTTCTATGGAAATTTGCGATATTGTAACTCATATATCTGTTAACAATATAGTGCTTTTAAAAATGCCAAAATATTTCATGAATACTTTCTTTTTTGTTATAATACGTGAAGGCATAGCCCATTTAACATTACGGCATGGGAGAAAAAGCCCGAAACACATTTTATACCAGAAAAAAATGAATAAACTCGGTTAAAAACGGGAAGTATGATAAAAAAATTCTGCTCTTGAAAGGATAGTGAAGCCAGAATATCATATTAATTTTTCATTTCTTTTATATCTGAAAAAATGTTCCAAATTATGGTCCTGTGTGTTCTTTAATATTATATAACCGAAGACAGCCTAAATTATTAATCCTCTGTGGCCACACGTTGATTCTCCTAGAGCTTCCAGAGGAAAAAAGAATATACTTTTAATGAAGATTGTACAAATATAAGCATAGTCTCTGTATGTGTGTGTGAGAGAGAAAGGAAAAATTTTCATAGTACCATTTTAAGTTTTTATCACACATTGATCAAAGAAAGAGAAGTGTGCACTTTTTTCCTGGTTATTAAACCCCAAGGCTTTAATTTCAGGTTCTGGGAGCAAATTTAAAATAAAAACATCAATGAACGTATTGATGTTTAGAAAGGTAAAGTGAATTTTGGTCTTTAAATGCCATAAGCCAGGTTTGGGCAAATAGCGGTCCGCAAAGAATTTTTTTGCGACCTTCCAAGACAGTCAGAAAAGTGTGATAGGGCACATTAAAATTGATCCTAAAATTAAATGTCCTTGCAGCCATAGATGATATGAAATTAGCACAGTAAATAAACTGAATTAAGCTTCCACTATTTTATTGATTTTTATATATGGTACAATTTATACCTTTCCTCAGATGCAAAGTTAACGAACACATGCAATGATTTTGAAAAGGAGAGGCCCTCTGGTATCCTCCGCTTTGCAGTGTAGACAAGGGGTCGGTAACCTATGGCATGCATGCCACATGGGGCACGCGGTACCATTCTCAGTGGCATTCTACGCTATTCGACAAATTTGTCAATTTCTGAGGGGATGGAAGTTGGTAAATTTATAATAAACCTTATTTGAAAAACATCTTCAGAATTATAGACATTAACGGAATTATGAAAAATATTTGGAAGATAACTCTGAAGAGAGATAAATTCACAGCTATTTTGAAAATTATTGAATGTCATAGTTGGAGAAATTTAAATGTTTGATGAGAGAAAATTGCACGCGTACTCTGCTTTCCGCTTTTGGTTTACATATATAAGTAAAAATAATCTTTCCTCATATATGAAAAATATTTCGAGTCCGCAAAGAAATTACTTAACTAAATGCTCAGAATTGCGTCAAATTGAAAGTCACAAATTGTATCCCAGATTTTGCGACATGAAAGTAGAGCGGTGCAAGCACTAGGGTAGCATTAAAGTTTTTATTTATCTTTTTATTTAACTATAATGAAGGGAACTGCTTATCTTTTGTATTGTATATTTCTTATTTTAATAAACATGTTTAAAATTGTTCATGTATTATGTATTTAAATTTTCTTTATATTTTTGTTAGAAAAATAGTTAGATATTTTATTCTGTTTATTTTTATGTCAATACTACACGGTACCCTTTTTCAAAAAACTTTTTTGGAGACAGTTACAGTAAAAATAATTGATGTTTTATATTTAGATTATATTAGAAAGCTGATTCTGTAAGCAAAAAGTCAGTTTGACCAGCCATTATTTAACAATTTTAAAAAATTAGGAATTTTTGAAGTTTTTTCAAACTCTTATAAAATACTCAATTTTTAAAAGTTTTTAGTAATTTTAAGTTATTTATGATTCTTAGATTATTACAAACAATATTTAGTATGGATTTGAAAATCTGTTCCCTTGTTGATTTTTAATAATTATTTTTCGAGAAAAACCAGGAAAAAACACGAAAATTTTTAAAATATCAACTTTAGCATTTTTTAGAAAAATAACTAGAGTTCTCAGCCCTAATTCCATACTAACTTTTATAGAACATACATTTGTGAGTATATACAAAAAAAATTCAAGGCTCTATCTTGAACAGGAAAAAGCCTTAGGGATTAGAAAACACTTATACCTTCAAAATTAAAAGTCTGAGAAAAACGCCTTTAAAGTTTGTAAAGTCATAAAACAAAAACTTATAATGCCCGCAAAACTCAAATTTTTTAATATGTTATTTTCCAATGTATGTTCTACATTAAAACACTATTTTTATTAAATATGACTAAAAATTATATTTTTAATTCAAAATATATTTTTGCATAATATTGATAGCATTTGTTAAGACGTCAGTTTATTCAGCTTTATCTTAACCTAATATTTCACAAAAGTTTTGAAACACGAAGCATTTATGTACAAAATAATAATGATACTAACTTAAGCTAAAAATAGTCAGGTTTGCTCATAAAATTTAATTTTTTTCAGTTTTAAATTGGGCAGTTTAGGAAGTTTTAGTTCTTGTCGTACGACTTTAAAATACTAAAATACAGCCCTACAATATGTATAGTATAATGTAGTGTGTTTGGTACATCAAGGAAATATTCAGTTATATCTGCACCATTTGAATTCAAAATACTTGCATTCGGAAGTCTAATTGCAGAATCAGCTGAGGACTGATTTTTGGATACATCATTTTCAGTAGTATTCCATCTCTTCGAAATATTGTTTCTCACAGAAATCTAGAACGCATTTGCCATGGAATTTTCTCTAAAGGAAAAATTAATGATAAAGCTTTTAAGTTATCTAAACTATTTTAAAGCAAAAATTGGCCATGAAATTAATCTTTATTGATTAATTATGAGAACTCAAAAAACTCAAAACATAATCAAGCAGAAATAGTTTTAGTAATGAAAATTGAAATTAATAACCATGTCAAACTAAAAGCTCAAAAATATTTTTAATTAATTCAACTTAATTGTGAAAAAATGCTTTAAAAGGAAACCGAAACCAAAACCATAGCTCATAAAACTTCAAATATCTTAAAAAGTAATTTGCTAACAAATCTAAAATTTCGTGGCAAGTATCTCAATGATATGGACCACGAAAACATGCAAAAAAAAATTTTTCGGTAAAAATGAAATTTTTAGTGTAAGAAAGGGTTTTTATTAAGAAATATCTTTTATATAAATGATGCAAAATTAATAAATAATAAAATTGTATAAATCAGCATTTTTGACCTCTATTCTCTATCACTACATGCATTATCGAATTGTTTTAAAATAATGTCTTCTTATGTGGCACGCTGAATAATATAGGTAGATTAGTCTGGCACGCCACTGTTAAAAGGTTGCCGACCCATGATGTAGACCGTGAGCCAAAACATTGCCCACCTCTACTATAAGTAACTCTAAAATATTTTGGTTGCTAATAAACCCCATTTTTTAATGTGATAATTTTTTAGTGAACATAACATTAACAAATGTATCAAACAATCAATAAAAAAAATCAAACGATTTCTTATCACACTTTCCTCTCTCTCTTTCTACTCTCTCTTATCTAGCAGACAACTCCTCAACAATATTTCCCGACATTTGATAAGAAGACGCAATCCAAAACTTTAATTCCCTCAACGAATCTCTAACGTATCAAAAGCCCATTTAGAGTAAAAATCTAGTTCACTTATTAGACAAATAAGGAAGTAGAATTTTTGTGCGCACTTATTAAATCACGTCTCCTTAATTGGATCTCGAAACTCGCCTTACCCTAATGACGAGACATCAAGTTCGCTTGATTACATCCCTGGAAGTGACGGCCTTGTTTGAGGGGGAGGGCGCCAATGAAAACAAACCGACGAGGGCGCGAGAGGTCTTCATCTTGAGTAATGGGGTCTGCCTTTGTAGAGGACAGTTTGTCTCGCTGAGGATATTTGCTTTTCGCCCAGGAGAGCTTTGTGCTCCTCGGATAATCTGAGGAGATGATCCCATTAAATACAATGTCGTGTCGTGTGACGTATAGACAATGATGAAATAATGCATTTGCGTGTATCGGATGAGTTTTTTTTGTCGATAAATAAGGGAAGATGCTCTCTATCGTCCAAAATGGATTCTTTTCTAATATTTTCAGTGTAATTGTATGTAGCTGTAATGTTATAATTTCTCTTATCGTCACTAAGAAAAGCGACTTGTGTTTTTATCATTATATTTAATATTTACTTGAATGTACCGCTATTTTTTAAAGCAATATTCTTGAGCTGAGATACTTTATACAAATTACTTTTCTATACTTAAAAATTAAAAAAAAAAAATTTTTTTTTTATTGTATCCTGTTTTTTAGAAATCTAATCAGATTGATTCCCTAGCTATAAAAAGATCGTCTGCAAATAACACAATTTAATTGCTTAAAATATTATTTCTTATGCAATTTTAGAAATATGTATCTGGCAATGAAGTTTTATTATTTTTTAATACAATTTTAGAATCAAATGGTTTATTGTAAGCCTAGAATAGAAGACTAAATTTCAGTTTTATGTGTGTAATCAGATCACTAATGTATCTTTAGCAATGTCGTCTGCAGATAATGTAATTCAATTATACAAATTATTATTTATTATGAAGTTTTGGAAATAAAGTATGTGTGATATAAAAAAAATGAAATTTTATTCTTTTTTTATGTTTTTAATTTTAAGGGTTCAACTATAAGCTTGGAATAGAAGACTGAAATTCAGCTTTATGCTTATAATCAAATTTTGTTAAAGTATCTGTAAAATATGTCAGCAGATAAATATATTAAATATTGTTAAGAAGTTTTTGAAATATGTATCTGGCAATGAACCTTTATTTCTTCTTCCTCTCTTACAGTTTTAGAATTAAATGTTGTATACTTCGTCCAGCGAATTAATTTAATTGGGATTATCGTAAAAATAGATATAAAGGTAAATAATTTTCAAATATTTATTACAGCTATTGCTTTATTAAAAGATGTGTTAAGTGACATTTTATCGGCCTATATGTTTTCTTGGAGTTCCAGAGATTGAATTTGGGGGGAATCATATTTTAAATTCATCGAGAATAGATTTAATGTGTAAAACTGAATACTATTTTACATATTAGTTGTAAATTGTTTTTTAAATTCAATGTTCCTAAATTTTAAGTTTATTATTGTGAACATATATTTATGTGCGTCAGAGTCACACAAGATATGAATCTAAGTTTAAGAAGATTAATTCATTTTTTTTTTTTTAAAAAGTATTTCCAGTTCTACTTTTGAATACAAAGTGAAAGCAAATTTAAAAGAAACACGAAATGTATGCGCTTACGGCGTTTTTGGAATACAGCAAAATTCTACTACGTTACCATACTATAGGTCTTCTTTACGTTCATATTTTAAACTCTAACAGAAAGCAGAAAAGGGGATTTTTAAAACTTAAAAAATTACTATTTTTAATTTATAAAAGCCGCTCGCCTTTAATGCCCTTTTAAAGCAATTTAAATCCTTTTTAAGTAGTTTTTAAATAAAATTCTAGGACACTTTATGAATGATCTTAAGCCTATATTCTTTCAAATTAACTACTACCTTATGTAAAAAGATATTTCTCCTTCTGAATTATTTAGTCAAAATTTTATTCGAAAATGAAATGTTATAGAATTCTCTACAATTTGGTAACCGTGAAATTAAGAAGAATATTCTGTTGATTTATTGTCTGGTTCATCAAAATATTCATCGTATTAAAATTATACGATGTATTGTGTTTTTTCTCATCCTTAGTGCTGGGAATAATCGAGAAACAAAAACATTTCACGGAAATTTTCTTGATATTAAATAAATGGAATTTGACAGAATAACTAATCCAAATACCGTAATGATTTATTAAATTATTGTCAAAAATGTAAACAAAATGCAGATTGATTGATTTGGAAAGGAGTTTTTCATAAATGCCTTAAGAGCCAAAATTCCAGCTTGAATAAATCATCAGCAACTCAATACAATTCACATAACAAACCAGCCCAAATGAATCTTTAAAAAAACAATCCAATTTCCGCTTTTCATTTTTCAAATTAAATTTAATATCGAACCTTCATTTAAAACTGTTTGAAACAAAGTACAACTTCAATTAACTTTAATCTACCCCTATTTATAACCACGAAAACTAGGTTCTTTAAAATAGTAAATGAAGAAAGATGATTACAATGGCAGGGGAACAGTAAGTACAGCAGAGTACATATTCCTACGGAATAATCAAATTTTGCTTGGTTTTGAACTTTGTTTTTTTGCCGAAAAGTTGTTGCGGCCGGAAAAGTAATATATAGACCAATTACCCTCAATTACGTATTGCGAATGAAAATGACCTCGGCGAGAAATTTGGTCACCAAATTTAGTAACAAAATTGGTGCGTCTACAAAAGACCAGAAGATTCTAAGATGATTACTTGATGAGAAAACTTCAGAAGGTCCTAACAGTTGTTTTCCAGTTTATATAAGGATGATGCAGGGAAACAGCATTGGAGTCAAACATTTGACAGCAACTAAGCGTTTTATTTGCGTTATGCGAAATTGTGATCACAGATTTGAAGTACTATGTTCTACAATTGAGTACTTTTTGAATCTCTATCATTATAGATTTATAGGTGTGTTACTTATTTCTTGTTAGAGAAAGATCTTCTGTAATTCCTTGAGAATTCTGGAATAAATTATAATTTACTCTTAAAGAACAGGCCTGTTGATTTCATGGACTTATTCTTCATTTAAAACGTGCCTTACCAAGTAACAGTATATTATGTATTTTAAAATTATGTAAAATAAAATTATATGTGCATTCATTGAATTTTCTTTTTATGGATAATTTTTGCAACCCACTGCTATAAAATAGATTTGGAAAATATAAATCCGACTTACAGCTGTGTTCCGTTCTGCCCAGAAGGACTAAATTGAGGTGATTGAAAATTTAAAGTATTTAACATTGGATTCAATTTTAAAACGATTTAAGTTTTCATTAAAATTAAAACTGTACACTCTAAAAATCCCAAGATTAATTTAAGTGAATTAACGAACACACATTAACACTTGAACGACCGCATGAACGCTTAAATATTTAGTCTCTAAATCAAAACGCGCTTTGAAAAGAGTTTTGTTAAAAGCTTTAATCCCCTTTTATAATGAAAAGCGCATTAAGATAGTCTACATAGATGCAGCTGACATTCTTGGATAAAATGCATTGAAAATAGACATATCCTTGAGAAAATAAAATTTCACAGCGTACATTAAATTCTTGTTTCATATCGCTTTAGCAAATATGATATAAATTTCTGTTGAAATTTAATTTTTTCTCCCCCACTTTCAAAGCATATATTGATTTTTTAACAGCCTAAAGCTAATTTTAATGGCACTTTCTATCAACTATAAAGAAAGCATGTCCTAAAAGCTAAATGGATGAATTAAATCTTTAAGTGCTTCCGGGACTCTTTCAGTATTTTTCTAAATTTGTAAAATTTATTGCATAAAAGGAATTAATTCTTAATTTCATCTGAGTAAAATTTTTAAAAGTATCGTGAAATGTATTGTTTTGTAAATGAAATATCTGTTAATAAAAAAGAAAATGTTTTCAGACATGTTTATATTTAATTGAAAGCAGCCAGAAATATATTAAGCTTTATTTTAGTGAGTTTTAAACATTAAAGAGGATTAAAAAAAGGTAATATCTTTTTAGTCTACCTTGTTTTATGTCTGAATTGAAATTTATTTCCCGTTTTTTTTTTTTGCTCCTTTACAAAATTATTCCTTTTATAGTTTTTAGCAAATGTTTTTGAATGGGAGATATTTAATATTTTAATAAGGTAAATTGTGCAAAAATATGTGAAATAAATATGTAAAAGTGGTTATATGAAAAGTTTTATAAAATTTTTAAGACTATTAAACATTTATCCAATCAACAAATAAGTAAGGCCTTATCACACCTTATGTTTCTATTTATACAAGAATTCATGACGCCCATCATTTTCCTTTAAATTAATCAAATCAACTTGATATATTGCCGAAAAATCTGTAAGCTAAATCCATAAAATTAAATAGATGTTTCTTTTCATGCTGTTTGTTTGAAAAAGCCTTTAATAGTTATTTTCCAATGTAATATTTATTTTGAATACATGTAGACACAGCGATATTTATTTCTTATAATTGCAGTTTCTCTCACTTTATTATTTAAATTTTCAACTTTCCTGTTAAAATCTGCTTTTATTGGTCACTTGAAATTTGAAATCAGTGTGATTGCACTATATATTGTACCGAATATCTAAACCAAAATCTTTCTGAATAATAAAAACTGACAGAAAAATAAAAATTAACGATTTTTCCAATCAGCATTTATGGAAGAAGATACATTGGTCGTGTATTAAAATTCTTTATAGCATTCCTCTAAGAGTGAGTGAGTGTTTATTAACGTCGAACTTTAAGGCAGCACGAAAGCTATTGGCTACAGACCTCGTAATTTTGAACTTCGGTCAAGTGACGAGGACGACACTTGAGCTGGAACTCGTCTCTTCTAATTCACACACCACACCAACGTTAAGACTTCAAGCTACAACAGATTTCAAGAGCCTTCTACACTTATGGCGGTGATTCTCTACCATTTTGCCACCAAATTGTTTTAAAATTATTAATTATACTCTGAAAAAAGAATCCGGAACCAAATCATTCAGCCTTTATATATATATATATATATATATATATATATATATATATATATATATATATATATATATATATATATATATATATATATATATATATATATATATATATATATAAATTAACTATTCATATAATATTGTTATTGACCATTTGACAACACTAGAGAGAGTTATTCATTACTTCCTAAATTTGAATATAACAAAATTTGATTTGGTTCGTAATCCATTCGTGATATGGATGCATCTTTACATGAATTAATTTTGAAAGAAGTGGAAGAACTAATTTTTCATTGTGCAATGATGTAGATTTTATTTCAAAACATTTGAAAGGGTCAGTTAATTCATTCCGGATTAAAATTAGATTCGATAACACCCTAATAGCCAAAAAAGCTTTAAAAATATTGTTACAATTTTTTACATCTCATTTGTGTGTGAATTTGAATTTTCAAAATTAATAAATATAAAAATGAAAAAAAATTAAACTTTTAGATGTAGATGGTGAAACGAGAATGGCATTATTTTTTTTATGAATAATTATAAACGAAATCATCAAAAATCATCAAGCGTAGATTTCGCATTATATATAATCGTATAATTAATTTGTAATTAATTATGCAAAAGATATTGTGGCCGTGGTAGCCTAGTGGTCAAGGTAGCGGATTCGTGGCTGGCGTGCCATGAGTTCGAGCCTAATGCCATCGCCGTGTAGGGGGCTCAAACGTCCTTTCATTAGTGTGATGTGGAAGTTAGGAGAGGGGAGGAGGTAGCTAACAGGTGTCGTCCTCGTCACTTGACTGTGGATCGAGATTCGTGTCGCCAAAAGCCATCGAGTAACTGAACAGTGCGACGTTAGTATTCACTCACTCAATAAAATTTTGTTGTCTTTGTCTTACATACCGGATGTTTCTAAAAGAATATCGGCGTTTTAACGCTTTATATAGTATTCTTTACATATGACATATTAGTATGACTCATACATCGAATGAAAGAGCAACTGAAACAGTTTTGTTTGCGGCTCATGTGCGCGTACGTTTGCTAATTTCCCCCCCTTTCTCGCCCATCAACGCGACTCGCGAAAAATGGTGACTAGTAAACAGAAAGCGTTTTGTGTTCTCCAGTTTGCAAAGACAGAATCTGTTATTACTGTGCAACGAGCCTTCCGTATTAAGTTCGGTTGTCATCCTTCAAATGATAATAATATTCTCAGGTGGTATCATCAGGTTGAAACAACTGGTTGTCTTTGTAAAGGGAAATGTACGGGATGACCAAGGCTGTTACTCGGCGTTTCTTAAACTGTGGTGCGCGCCCCCCTTGAGCGGCGCGAGCATATTGAAAAGTCGAAAACAAAAGGTTATTTAAAAAATTATTAATTTACTGAAAGTAAACAAACAAAATACTTTATGATGTAATAAAATATAGAATACACATTTACACTAGTATAATGCACTTATAAATGTATCACTATTGCACATTGTATATTTTATTTTTAATGTAACAATACTTAGTTAAGAACAAGTTTCATAATTATCAGTGACCCCATGGGCTTGTATTAACACTTATCGATAATTTGTACGGTTTATAAATAATTCCTTTACTGCCTATTAAAAGTTACGCGATTCGCTCCCCAGCGTTTACCACGTAGACGAGCGTATTTTGATGTTTTTTGAGAGGAAAAGAAGAAATAAATAAGCAAATCCTCTAAAATAAATAAATTTTTCGCAAACATTATCAAGGTTCTTTTATAGCATTCCAAAGCCATCGGAATATTTTTATAGATAGCACTGCATAGAAAATATTGTACTTTGGAAAGACGTATATATGCGCCCAGAAAACTAATGTTTTGGCTGAGCGAGACGTTTTTATGCGTCGGAGGCACATAAGAGGTTAAAGTCGAATTTAGCTTTAAAGTATAGTATTATTGAATTCAATACATTGTTATTGTATGGAGGGGGGGCGATGAAAAAGATGATTGAATAGTGGGTCGCGTATATTGAAAGTTTGAGAAGCACTGCTGTAACTGGTTCTGTCTATCTTGAGGCTCTACAACTATGGCTATTTCGTCAATTGGGGGACAGTGAATTAAATAACTTCATTTGGCAGCAAGATTGTGCACCGCCTCACTGGTATCTCTCAGTACGTGATTGGTTAAATATCACTGTACCCAACCAATGGATTGGCCACAAAGAGCCTCCTGATAAAACTTGTATCGCATGGCCTCCACGTTCACCCGATCTGACGCCATGCGACTTTTATCTGTGAGAGTTCATAAAAGATTGTGTGAACGTTCCTCCGCTACCAACTGACCTTCCAGACTTAAGACACAGAATTGAAGCAGCTGTTGCAAGAATTTCCTCAAACACACTGAAAAAATTTTGGGATGAGCTCGTCTATCGACCTGATTCGTGCCATGTGATGAATGGGGCTCACATTGAACATTTGTAAACTTGTAGGTAAAACTGTTTCAGTTACTCTTTCATTCAGTGTATGAATTATACTTGTAACTTATATGTGATAAATACTATAAAGTGTTATCGTTCAGCCTGTATGGTGGCTAAGACCCTCGGCTTGTAACCGAGTGGGTTTGGGTTCGAATCCCGAATAAGACTTGGTTGTATCTTCTTCGGGAAAGAAGTCGATCTTTCGCCTGAAATGGATTCCCGTCTCGAAAGGAAAAGCAGCGCACCTCTTCTTGTTATATGCTGGGATCATCGTTTGTAGGTTGTGTTATATGTTTCTGTTCATCTATCTCATGTCTTTCGTATGTATCCCAGTAACAAACACACAACAACAACAACTATAAAGAGTTAAAACTCAATATATATATATATATATATATGTATATATATATATATATTCTTTTAGAAAAACACCCGGTATTTTATTTATATATATAACATTCAAAATTATTATCATAAACTGTCTTACATAGTTTATTACAGAAACGTAAATTTCTTTGAATCTTATTTTATTGCTAGTACTCCGCCAAATTTACAATCATTAAGAGTGTACCGCAACAAGAAAAAGTTAGCGAATCACTGACTTAGGGTCTTCAGTGAGACTAAGGCTCGAACTCACGACACACTGGCCACGTGTCCGTTGCTACCATTTCTTTCAGAAAAATATAAACAAATACTCTAAAAAAATTTGTAGACGTTGCACGAATAAATATAGAAAAGACGAATCTAAGTCGAACGTAGCCTCAAGTATAGGAGATGTAATTAATTAGAATCTGCGTATCATATTTAAATAAACAAAATAATTAATACAATATAATTAAAATAAATCATGATTTTATTGCTAATTAATTTAATTACTTATTTATCTTAGTATAGCTGGCTGAATTGTATATGATAATGTATATCGAATTTAAATTAATTGGACTAATATAATTTTGTAGTTATATATAAAACGAAATCCCGAAACGTACAGCTGATTGTTTCGACATTTTAAAATGTAATTGAAAATGCATAAAAATTAGGGAATAGTATTAAAATAAAGATTCTGGCTTATCAAACAAATTTAGTAATTTTTAATGTACAATGATTTGAATTTCTCCAAAAATTTAGTTGGTTTCATGAAGCACAAAAATATAATTCTTGATTCAATTAAACTAATTTTTACATTTACTTTCTTTAAAAAATGGGGGGGGGTGATTATCCGAACTTCATGTGCACTCTTTCTAGCTATGACACTATGAGTCAAGTCAATATACAATACAAAAATCCCAGCATAGATTTTTACTAAAATTATAAGTGTATTAAGTTAACAAGAAATTTTAAATTTATGAAATGAACAGAGAGAGAGAGACAGAGAGGAAATTATTTATAAATATATATTAATAACTCATTGAAGATGAATGAATTGCAGATATACTTACTTCCGAATGGAAAAAAGCGAGAAAATATAATTCGGAATGTGTCTTCTTCCAAGTAACCTTTTGGGCATTCCTACAAATACAAGAGAAAATGTGCTAATGTAAGATGAATTGAGATATGAACTATGCAGAATTATTGTGAGAAAACTTTTATTATTTTTTTAATACTGTACTAGGGGAATACCCCCTGTCTGCCTAACGGTGGTCCAACCCCCAGTGTAAAAATTATACAACTGTTCATACTCATTGCTCAAATTGTAAAAATTTAATTTACATGTATTCAGTGGCGTAACAGAGAATATTAGCTCCCCGCCCCCTGCAAAATCAGATTTTGGGCCCTAAGCCTTATCTTATAAAGGATTGCAAAACCATAACATAACATATGCTTTGGGGCTCCTCTAGAATCCTAGGCCTCCCTCCAAAGTCGGGTTTTGGGCCCCAAGTCTTATTTTAAAAAGGATTACAGAACCATTACATAACATATGCTTCTGCTCCTTTAGAATCCTAGCCCCCCTGAAAAGTTAGGTTTTGGGCTCCAAGCCTTATCTTATAAAGGATTGCAAAACCATTACATGACATATGCTTTGGGGCTCCCCTAGAATCCTAGGCCTCCCTCCAAAGTCGGGTTTTGGGCCCCAAGTCTTATCTTAAAAAGGATTACAGAACCATTACATAACATATGCTTCTGCTCCTTTAGAATCCTAGCCCCCTGAAAAGTCAGGTTTTCGGCTCCAAGCCTTATCTTATAAAGGATTGCAAAACCATTACATGACATATGCTTTGGGGCTCCCCTAGAATCCTAGGCCCCTCTCCAAAGTCGGGTTTTGGACCCCAAGTCTTATCTTAAAAACGATTACAGAACTATTACATAACATATGCTTTGGGTCCCCTAGAATCCTAGCCCTCTCCCTGAAAAGTCAGGTTTTGGGCTCCAAGCCTTACCTTACAAAGGATTGCAAAACCATAACATGACATATACTTTGAACCCCCTAGAATCCTTGGCCCCTTCACACTGCAAGGGTTGCGGGGGTGTACGTTACTCCGCTCCATGTGTTGCGTAGTTCGATACATTTTTTTTCTTTTTGCAAAATTCGCTCTTGGTGCTAGTTAAATTAATCACTGAAGTTGCATCATCCAACAATTCATTGATAAAGTCCTCAGATTTTGATAAACCTACAATGCTTGCAGGTTCCTTTAAAGGTGAGTATTTAGTTCCGTTGATTGTTAATAACTTTTCGTATGAAACAACGCTTTTCTTCCAGTTCAAGCAATCGTTGCGGTATTTTTCTGCGAAAGCTTGCAATAATGTACTATCCCACACTGTATTGGCGACATTATATGAAATGAATGTTGCCAATTCAGCACGTACAATACGCGCAATGTCGGGGTTGGCGAGTTATCTTGAACATTTGGATAATACGCAATAAATTTATTAAAGTAACACGAAATTTCTTTGATATTTAGAGAGAAAAATACACACACACACACACAAATATATAATAAAAATAACCATAATATCTCTGATTAATTGTTAGGAAAATAATAAAATGTGCTGACTAAACTATCTCATTTCGTACACCAAAAAATTTAGTTAGTAAGATCTATGAAGACAACTTTAGGAAAACGCATGTTTCTCAAGAGACAGAGAAATTAGCATAATTCCAGTTGCTTTGAAAAAGATGGAGGCGTTATTTTTGCTTTTTTTTAATTTTTATATTGCTTAGTTGAGGGTAAAAGTGCGTTTCGCTGCCATTGTTTGTTGGACATATTTGGTTAAATTCTAAATAAAAATAAAATATATTTTTCCTTACTGTTTATACTTTTTTTTATAAAGACTTATATAGTAGTTTAATAATTAAAAGATTCTACTAGAAAGGATACCGACATTTAAAGCCATTTTAAAAATAATAAATTTAAGAAAAAATAATATTATTAATTAGAATAAAAATTTCGTTAATATATCCGAGAATTTTTAAAATGTATTGTATCTGAAGAGTTAAAAATAAGTAAAAAAGAAAAATAAATAAGTCTTAGAAATTTTTCTGACTAAAAAAATATATTTAAAAAGCTTTTACCAATTTGATTAAAACCAAATATTTGAACTACTTTAAGATAAACGTATTTTTTTTTCTTTAAATGACATTTCCAAATGAGAGTCAATAATACAGGTCAGCAGTCCAGATGGGTTTTTAATTAATATAAATTTTGCCAAATCGTAGACTACTATATTTTTAATCTTAGATTATTATTTTTTTATTTTATTTTATTTATTTATTTATTTTTGCATTTTTGTGAAATTCGCGCTTCTACTTCCTTTTTGCCTGCTGCAAAAATTCTGTTTTATTTTATTAATGAAACAGGAAACTATTTTTATGAACTGTTATAAAAAAAATGTGGAAAAGACAAGGAAAGGAAACTTAAGAGGTCTCAGGGGTGTTAAATTTCTCAAGGGGTCTGAAAATATAAATGATTTTCAAATGGGTATAATTCTTTTAAATTTAAATAAAATGATTCGAATCGTTTACCTGTTATTTAAAATAGAATGGGGCTTCAGAAAAGTATAAAATGTTTAAAATATAATAATAATTTTAAAAGTCATAAGCATATGAAAATTCTATAATAAATATTAAGTATTTTTTGCTTTGTGCACGCTATTTTCTAAAATATTAGCCTCTGATATATAAAATTTTACAGATTTATACACACACAATGCGTCATACTCTTTAAACCCTACCTAATTTTGGTATTATATATCTTTTGTATTTCAAAATATATGTAAAATACTGCAATGTTTTAAATATTTTTTAAAAATGTATATTTTTATTTATTAAAATATGTAAGTTTTTATTCTATTTATATAAAAGTAGCTACAAAGTATTAAGAATACATTTGTCTTTATAAATCAACTTATAGCTAGTAATAAAACCAACTCTTTTAGAAAATAGCATGCGCGACGTAAAACTTAATAAATATTTCTTATAGAAAAGTTTCTTATTTTCATATGCTTATAATTTTTTAAATTATGATTATATTTTAAACATTTTATACTTTTCTGAGAACCCCATTCCTTTATAAGTAACGTGTAAAATATTCGAATTATTTAACTTAAATTGAAAGAAATTATACATGTTTGAAAAATGTTTATATTTTCAGACCTCTAGAGAACTTTAACACCCCTGTAACCCCTTAATATAGTCAAATATCTTATAGTATTATTAAAAACATTATATTACTCGAATACCTAATATATTTAAACCAGCGTTTCTCAAACTGTGGGGCACCCCCCTAGGGGGGCGTGATAACTTTAGGAAGGGATGCGAGCATATTGAAGTGCCGAAAACAAGATATTATTTTAAAACAAATTATTAATTTACAGAAAGTTAGCACAAATGAAATGTATTCTGTCATAATAAGAAAGAAATAAATATTTACACTGATAAAAAAAACTTATAAATGTATCAGTAGGGCACAATGTATTTTATAATTAATTTAGCAATACTAAAATAAGAGCAAGTTTAATAATTTCCATTGACCCCATGGACTTGTCATACATAAAATTATACAACAAATTAACACTTATCTTAATAATTTGTACGGTTTATAATTAATCCCTTCACTGCCGATTAAAAGATACGTTATTCACTCACCAATGGTATCCTTTTTCACGTAGGCGTGCATTGGGTGGGCGTGGAAGAAAGAAATAAGCAAATCCTCTGAGATAAGAAATTCTTTCGCAAGAACTCTCAAGTCTTTTTTATTTCATCCTAAGGCCTTTGGAATAATTTTATGAATAGCAGTGCACAGAAAACATCGTACTTCGGAAAGACGTATATATACGTCCGGGGCAATTAACGTTTTGGCTGAGCGAGACGTTTGTATACTCCGTTGGCACTTAAGAGGTTAAAGTCGCATTGCAGCTTTAGCGTCAAAGTATAGCATTTTGGAATTCAATGCATTATATTTATGTGTAGAGGGGGCGCAATGAAAATTATGATTGGGCATTGGATCGCAAGTATTGAAACTTTGAGAAGCACTGATTTAAACAGTACATAACCAACATTCAGACAATATATTAAAATGATTAAAGTAAATATGTGTGAAATGAGATTGAATTTTTTGCGCATACTAATATTTTAAATTTTCATATTAGGCATTCGCATGCAAGAAAAACTGATAAAATTAATGATCCATGAAATAAAATTTTTAAAAATAGATTTAATTGTTGTTTATAAAAATTACTTCTACCAATCTACATGTTCATATTATAAAAATAAATAATGGGCACTTACATTTTTTTAGAAAAGTGACAAACGAAATTTTAACTGAAAATACGTAAGATAAAAATGATAAACCTTTTAATTTACATTAATGGCTTCAAATATAAGTATTATCCATTAATTTACAATTCTATTTTTATTATTTTTAAAACTAAGGCCGAGGTTGACCAGTAGTCATGGTCACGGATTCGTGACCGGCTTGTCTTGAGTTTGAGTCTAGTGTCACTAAAAAACTACCGAGTAGATGGCCGAAGTATGTTAAATCCACCGAGGCTCAAAGTCCTCTCTTGGCGGGGTGTGGAAGTTAGAAGAGGGGATCCAGCTCAGGGGCCACCCTCGTCACTTAACCGTATGGTTCAAAATTACGAGGTCCTTCACCAATAGCACTCATGTTACTTTTTAGTGTGATATTAATAAAATATTCATTCACTTTCTTTTAAAATTTTTACTCACTATAATTATTAATTTAATTCATGTTATAAAAAACTACTTCCCACATTTAGCAACCTACGCAATAAAAGGGGAAAGAATTATATTAATATCCTTTGAAAAGAGATCTCGCGAATTCATCCCGAAATGGTTCTTTAAATAAATATTCGAATAGCACGATTTAATATTATTCTGAATCATTTTCCAAGCATTTGTATTCGGATTGTACGGTTTCAACATTCGGAGCACGCCTCAAAGGGCTCCTCAGAAAGTGTCCCACACATATCACAAATTATTTTAAATCTGTTTGACAGGCATCTGTTCGAAAGCGCGTTCCCAACAATTGTATTCTAAATTCCCGGAGGGACGGAACTCTAAAGATAAATGGTCTCACAAATCCAAATGCTCTGTTTTCTCATTCCTCTTACCCGTCAGTTGGAAAGGTCGCCATGGTAACGGAGTTACGAAATGATGTAATGTTGCTAAGCAACCGTTCTTTTACCGCGTGGGTTTACTCGAAAAGGACGTAAACATCTAAAGTGGAAAAAGCACGAGAAAAAAAATGACTGCTCCTAGAAAAAAAACAAATCTCTCTCTTTCTCTCACATGCTGCTGCCATTTGTACTTTTCTTTTTATCGAACGAAAAGAAATGAATGCTTAATAAGAAAAAAATGAATACCATAAGAAAGAAATGAATGTTTAAAAAGCAGGCTCGTCGTTTCGAAACCGCTAAATCTCATTTGTGTAAGCGTACTGTGAAATATCTGTTGCACAACATTCGTATTCACTTTACTCCCATGTTTACTGATCCGATGTAAGTTCAGAGGATTAAAGACTGAATGCTATTCAGATATAGAAAAAAGGCAAGTTGCTGTTTTGAAAGATTGATCTCACTGTGTATCGTATGTTTTTCTATAAATAACAGTTAATTAATTTTGGTTTATTTAGAGCAATGTCACAGTGAGACCTATGACTTTCTCCCTAGTGTGAATTGAAAAGTCTATCTTGGCAATACACACGAGTTTGATTCTAATTATTCTAAATAATGTAAAACACGTCACTCTGTAGAACTGTAAAGTAGGTCACATTATTATTTTTTAATCTCACTCAACTGATAATGACAATTCCATGCAATTTTATTTCTTGTAATATCTACACTACTCCCGATAAAGATATTAAAAATTGACTTTAAAATATCAGTTTCATTGGTTTATGTAATTCATTGGTTGTAGAAAAAGGGAAAATGAATATTGTGTTCATTTTTTTATCTTGATGATGCTGCTGATGTCGTGTCCATGACAGGATCAAATCAGACAATACCATGGGCTCAATCTGTTCAATATTATCCGCATGAAAACAGCCCCCTATTTTTTGTAGAGAAGCAAGACTTGTGACGAATCTATTCGTGCACCTTCCTCTAATCCTCTTGGGAAATTTTTTGGCCAGGGGTGTCCAACACGCAGCCCGCCAGTGCGTAAGTTGCGGCCCACCAACTCTTTTTAAACATTTTTTAAACATCAGGTTTTGAAAGTTTTTTCATTTTGAAATTTATTTGAGGGGAAATTTATATATAAAAAAATCTACAATGTATTTGTCTGTTACCTGTTCTTGTTTTAAAATAAATCTCCTTCTTGATAATAGAAATGTCCTTATGATTAAAATAGATTTATAGTTTATCAAATAGTTACATTGGATTTTACTATGATAAAATACTTTTTTAATAAATTCCGAATTGTACTATGTAAATCCTTTACTATGGATGGTTCATGATTCTTCTCTGTGTGTGCGACTTTCATTTCTCCTCCTTTTCTGTTTGGAGTACCAAAAAGCAAGAGGCAGTCAGAGATGTTTTTAAAAGTTTAAAAAAAATATTCAGGACGGTTAAGACAAAGGACAACGTGTACTTAATCGCTCGCGAATGACACCACAATCAAATTTCAACAATGAGTAACGAAAGATCAATTCAAAAGGAACACCCTAATTTTCAAGAAAATGGCAACTGTAATATTTTGAACATTATTTGATCATTGCATTATTATATTATATAAACATTATTATATTATCTATGCCTGTATACATGAAAAATAATGAAAACAATAATAATAATTCATTCTATTTTAAATTTTCATTCCAATAAATGTTTTTTTGTTTCCAAATCTGATATAAAGGTACATATTTTTATGTGCGGCCCGCAAGATTGTAATATTTTTCCGAAGTGTCCCGTAAGGTCATTTGGGTTGGACACCCCTGCTTCAGGCTATCAATTCGCATTTATTCACAACCAACCCTTTTGAAGAAGAAACAGTGATATTTTAAAATTAAGTCTACTATATATAGTCAAGGTTTTCTAGATAGCAATGAGGAGAAGGAGTAAGAGAAAGCCAGAAGTCATGTGAGATTGCTACTTTGATCAGGTTTTACTCCAATTTATAGAATATTTAAAATATTAAATAGACGAAAGATTTAAAGTGGCAATTGGTCACTTAAGTTAAATTAACGTTAAGTTAATTGGGGTAATTGAATTGATCCTAAAATTAAGACTTCGATATTTGTAGTCCTCTTATAATTTGTGCATCTCGTTGTTTTTTCACGTAAAGGGTGTTTTTTTTAGAGGTATAGAACTTTAAATTGCAATAAAACAACGATGTATTATTCGATTGACATGAATTTTTTTTATTCGAAAGATATTCTTGTGGCATTACATTTTAAATATGATTTCTGGCATAGGACTGCCACGGCTGGCTCGGATGTAGTCCAATCCGCACGTCCAAATTTCGATGACTTTTTCCAACATTTGTGGCCGTATATCGGCAATAACACGGCGAATGTTGTCTTCCAAATGGTCAGGCGTTTGTGGCTTATCCGCATAGACCAATGACTTTACATAGCACCACAGAAAATAGTCTAGCGGTGTTAAATCACAAGATCTTGGAGGCCAATTCACAGGTCCAAAACGTGAAATTAGGCGGTCACCAAACGTGTCTTTCAATAAATCGATTGTGTCACGAGCTGTGTGACATGTTGCGCCGTCTGGTTGGGACCACAGCTCCTGGGCATTATGATTGTTCAATTCAGGAATGAAAAAGTTAGTAATCATGACTCTATACCGATCACCATTGACTGTAACGTTGTGGCCTTCATCGTTTTTGAAGAAGTACGGACCAATGATTCCACCAGCCCATAAAGCGCACCAAACAGTCAGTTTTTCTGGATGTAACGGTGTTTCGACATACACTTGTGGATTCGCTTCACTCCAAATGCGGCAGTTTTGTTTGTTGACGTAGCCATTCAACCAGAAGTGCGCTTCATCGCTAAACAAAATTCGCTTATGAAAATCGGGAACAATGGCAATCTCGTTTTGGGCCCATTCGACGAATCTACGCCTTGCTTGATGATCGTTTTGATGAATTGCCAAATCAAACTGAGAATAAATCACTTGACAGCTGTTAAATCGGTGGCCATCTTGGAAAGTAATGCCAACTTAAACTTCTATACCTGGAAAAAAACACTCTTTATATTGCTTACATTGAGACATTATCTTCTTGGATTTTATTGAATCAGTATTGATATTTTAGTTGCAATAAATAAGTTGAATTTGAATATGTCTGGTATTCCTTCCCTTTCTCCCACACACGTTCTTAAGAACGATTCCCTCACAGAATAGCAAGACAGTCAAAAATATGAGCAAATGTTAGCTCTGCATCTGAAGAGTTATCGCAATTCCCCCCTATATATAAGTTCTACTACCATCCCTATCAATCTTTATTCCTCTCTGATGATCTGTTCTTAGCTTATCAATGGTCTTTGTTTTCAGGCGTTCTCTATTTATATTACATATTTGCTTTTAATTCATGTGTTATAGTTTAACTGAATGACTACGTTCAAAACCGTGATTTTGAAAAAAAATCCATGTACATGGATAATGTTTTTGATATTTATAGTGTCAGATGAGTTAGAATATACACTTTTTAAGAATATTATTACAAGAAAAATTATTTAAACGTAATTTTTTGTCGAAAAAGGAAGATAGAATGACATATTTTCAAAACATTCGCATTATATGGAAAACTCTATAATAATAATAGTTTGCCACACAATGTACAGCTAGGACTTCTATGCAGCAGCTGAACTAAGGTTTTTGAAAATTCACATTATTTTCAGAGTTACGGCCAGTTGAAATAATTATTGATGTTTTTTAGCTAAAAATTTTTCCCCGATATATTAAAATGGGAATAAATCCCTTTCTAAATTACCGAAAAATCCGACGTGTAAGGCGCACTTTTCACACAAAAAATAAGATCGAAATTTACGGATGGGCGTTATACGCTGGTTATAAAAAATAATAGCTTCGAAAATAAAAAAAAAGAGATGAGCATAAGAAAAATTAGACTTCTACATGGATCGCAATACTGTTTATTTGAAAGAAATGACATGCCTAATGGAATTAAAGGACTCTGATTCTAAAAAAGTGTACTATTTTTTTTCAAAATCCTGGGATAATGAATGCCTCGAATAAATGGTTTAAAAACATACCAGCATTGTACACGCACACTTCTTGTTTCTTCGTAAAAAGGGGGTTTCGCGTTATACGATGAATATACCAAAATTTTTTTTTAAATGCAGCTTGAAAGTATGGCAGCGCGCAAGCATGCTCCTTTTATTAACTAGAGATTTCTTAAGTGCAATTTTAGTAGAAACCGAATCCTCAAGAAGCTAGAGAGGGTGTTATAGATAAAAAAAAATTCCCTTTTGTTTAACAGACTTAAAAAGTTGGTAAGTATATTTTTTCTATTGAGTAAAGATCCACTAAGAACGGGTTTAGTGGAAATTAGCTGCCTTGAGGAGTTGCGTAACGTTATAGATGAAAAATATCCCTTATTTCTACTATTTCAGAACCACAGACTAGAAAAGAAATTTGGCAAATATGTTTATTTTGTTCGTTAGAGTTCCGATGAGAACGGGGATTTTACGGAAATATACTCTTACGCAGTTGGGTTACAGGGATTTTATAGATAAATATATTCCGTTTTAGAAATTCAAATTTTGTTTTTTTTAAACCAAGAGCCGAGGGTTCAAATGCCTAATGCTAAGACTTAAATATCAATCACTTAAGAAAAATATCTAGTCATATGTTATTTTGAAATGTCCAGAGAATCAAATAATCAAGCTGAAACAGAAACATTCTAAACTCTAATGAAATGTTTCTTTATGAAAATATCTCATCATACTTTCTTTCCTGTAATGCTTTCTTTTAAAATTCATAACTTACTTAAATCTGTTAAAATTTTTTAAAAAAACCAATAATAATTCATTTTTGTGCCACTTTTGAACAAGCAGAACAGAGAAGCCGAATAACCATATCGAATATTAATTTCCATAGCAGTTAACTGCCAGTAAGCAATCATCGAAAGCATTCAGCGTTCATCATTTAGGAGCGGTCGAATTTACAACTCCGTGATTACGATGCTGATGTGTACTTATTAGTGCATAAATGAATAGGTATTTGTCGTCCGTGTTACTATATAAGATTGATACTAGTTGATATATGTAAGCCGGAAAAGCGAGGTGAGAAGTTGAGATTATGCAAATTGTATATCACAATTAACAGTCAGTTTTTTCTTTAAAAAGAAAATTCCCAAAGAAAATTCTGTACTTAGTGTTGGTAATTAAAAATTATCCTGAGATATCTCTATCCAGTGGTCTTCAAAATTTGTCAACTCACAGAACCCTTAAAGTTGTAAGGTGTTTCCCGAAAACCCTATCCAAGCCTTGGAAGAATATCTTAAAATAATGTTTAAAGTAGATCAACAGGTTATCGCTATTTTATTAAAATCTTTTAATATAATATTAATGTGATTTTCTCATTAGTAGAATGAATTCGTGTGCTGCCGGAATCATCTACTCTTGCAAAAAATTTAGTAACTGGAATATGTGTTTGTATTTTTTTCCATGTACTGTCAAAGTATATATCTATTGAAGCTATCTGTAGCCGTATTTCATATTCTGCGTTTCTATATTTCGTTTCTGTTGCCACATACATTGAGGAATACTTACTCAAAAACATTGCTGAGAATGGCATTAAAATGTTTATAACAGTGTGATAAACTTCTATGTATTACGTAAATTTGCCACTTAAAATTTAGGAGCTGTTCCTATTTAAGGATACCAGGACACGTTCAAAAGAATAAAATACCAAATATAAGACTCTTTGCTTATGGGATATATATCTTTACAAATTTCCAATACAGCTTAGATTTTTTGTGATCTTAATAAAAAAATATTTTAATCATTCTGTAAAAATATGAAAAAATAATTTTTTAGTTAAAATTTTTTTTTCTATTTAGTTTAAGTTGAACATAAATTTTTGAGTTATCATAATGCATGCTTATGTTTAGGTACCATTTTTTTTAGAAAAGTATCTTTTAAATATTCAAAATATTCTTTACACATATATAAAACAATACACAAAATACAGTGAACTTATTTTTTAGAAAAATATTTAGATAGTTTCTTAAAAAAAATTATAAAACTTTGTAACATTGAAAAAATTTCTATTCCCCCCCTTTTCACTCTTAAAACTATTTTTCAAAGAAACCATGTACTACATCATCTAAAAAGAAAAACAGGTTTAATATATGTGGAGGAAAATGTAGAACATGTGATCCTTCTGTGTTCCAAGTATGTCAGAGAGAGAAAGATCATAAGACTGGCGTTCAAGAGACTCAACATTAATTGGCCACCGAATTTTCACCAATTTCTTTCCACCAGAAGTGCTTTCAATAATTTCTGTAAATTTGTTGTAACTGTTTGTAATCCTTCTTAACTTCATTTTTTTTAATTGTTTATTTCCCTTGAATGTGTGTTTAATACTTACTTCTGTAAGCCCCGTGTGATACTTTGTGGTGCACGGGGATTTTATAATTGTTTTCAATAAATATATATATATATATATATATGCACAGGTATTTTGTATAGAAGTGTGTGTAAAAAATTTCGAACTATAAAGTGCAATTTTTTTAAGTGTACCTAAAAGCAAAAGATTATGACTTAGAGAAAAAATAAAAAGGCCAAACATTTGTAAGCTTTTGCTTACATTTTTGTCAATTACTTTTTTCATATTTACAGTTATTTTATCAACGAACATGCAGGTGTTATACATTTTTAGATTCAGAAAAAAAAGTATATACTATTTTTTAATATTATCAACTACAGAACATTCCCAATTTAGCCAATACATAAATGAAAAACGTTTTTATAGTATTTTATTATGCTGTAATAAAAAATAGCAGCAAATTACCAAAAAAGGCTGTCCGGCGTTGAATTTATTTTTTAAGTTTTCCTTCATAGGACATGGAACCCGCGTTGATAAACACGGCTTTAGATACTTGTATTCACATAAACACTTAATAGAGAGCCTGAATCTGTTTTGCAAACATATATTTGTAGTTTGCTCTTAGAATTTTTCTTTTTTCTTTTTGACTTTCTGGATATGCTTTGGGGAACTCCAGGGTTCCATGGAATACAGTTGGAAGAACGTTGGTCCTTTCGAACCCTATGCGACTGTAGTTATCGTAACCATGATAGATACCAAACACATTATAAGTTAATATTTATTTCAATTCCTACTATTAGCTCACACTTTCTATATATTTATTTATCTTGGTGGAATTTTCAGTCATTAATAAAATATATTTTAAGGACAGTCGGTATGGTAATTTAATGGTATGGTATGGCTCAATTGAGCTGAAATTTTATAAACATGATTATTTTGGATGACAATACAATAATTTAATTTAATTAATAAACATTAATTGATTAAAACTAATTACATAAAGAATTATAAATACAGCCACGTTGGCGACCCTTTTGGCGACTTGTGTCAAAACTTGAAAAGTTTTTTTTTCTCACATTTTAAAGCATTCAGTTGAACTGAAATTTTATAGACACGATTATTTTGGATGACAATACGGTACTTAAATGATAATTAATAAAAAATAATTACCACTTAATGTTGTGATTCTGTCATATGTATATACATATTTATATTAATTGTAGCTATTTAATAAAAAGTAGCTAAAATAAAAAAATTTCTTTGTTGTTCTAAGTAGGAATTGACTAAAGTTTTTTTATATATTACTTGTGTGTGTGTGTGTGTTTTATTAATCAATCTGAGTAATTCAGTAATTTAATTAATAGGGAGGATAATCTCTCTCGCGATTATATATTATATAATAATTATAAATATTACCAATCTTCCAGAAACGAGCAGAGGTACAGACTAATTGGATTGCACAGATACTCCTCCAGTTCAAACATTCTAAATTCTTAATGTAGTCCTTCTTTTAGAGGATCTAGATATTGACTTGGTTGTAATAAGCTGGTGAATTGTTGACTAGGCGTCTCAGCCTTTCCGCTGTCAACATTACTATTCCTCATTACTTCAATTCGCTATGTATATTTAATCTTATTTTCATATCACGTTTCTTGTGAGAAGGTGGAAGAGCGGAGACTTGCAATTACATCAAAGTAAACTTCTAAGATGTTTCAAGAAGAAAATTCTCATGAGATAACTCGATAAAAATGGTTATTTTTCGCTCAAGAAAAGTTATTCGACATTTAAAAAAAATAAAACTAGGGGTGGGGGCACTCCCTGTCCCCCCAATGCTGGGCCAACCCATAAGTTATATAGCTATTCCTACTTATTGCTCAAATTTTTAAACTGTAATTCACATGTATTATGTAGTTCTATTGAAACTTGGCGGAATTTTGGCGATAAAAATTAGCATCTTTTTAAAGACAAAATTTGGTGACGTAGTGACCATGTTAGCTGTCCTTTTTGGAGATTTGGAGACCATATGGATGCTTCTGGAAATTACTGGAAATCTATGACATTTAAGATATAAGTGGATTTTTCAAGAAAACGTTGGAAGATAGGGGGGATTGGCAAATCATTCTTGGCCCTCCCCTTAAGTTAAATTGAACTTTTTACGACCCATTTTTACTAAATTTATTACAACATCACGAAAACAGAAAGACTTAATTTAGCAAAGGACTTCGTATGAAAAGTATGCTAGAACTCGTATATGCTACAACTGGTGAAATATATCGAAAAAAATGCTTGTGTTATTTGTACAAAAAAGAAAAATATTCACCAAAATATTGTGTATGGTACATAAAAGGAAACAAGCCGGGTTGTATTATTTTCCTTTTAATGTGATCTTTTTAATTGGAAAAAATAACAGACACATATACATAAACTTAATTTGCTGTAAATAAGTAAAGTCGCATTTTGAAAAGCAGAATTAAAATAAATATTCTTATTCCAATATCATATTAAAAAAAATTTGAAATAAAATTTCAGTTCAACACGCGAGTATTAAGGTTCCTATCTATCTTTCATGCTGAATTCGGGTGTGTGTAATATTAATCTCAATAAAATTGGTCGGTACTTCAGAGTATTTTTTTAAAATTTATTTTAATGGGATAAAGTGCATTCAAAATGCGCAAAAAATAATAGAAGTTTCCACTGAGTTATGATTTTCCTCTCTCTAGCTATCCATTTTTTTCTTTTTTAAAAAAATAGTTTTTACAAACTCCATAAAAGAGTCATTAAAATAGGCATGAAAAGGATTTCAAAACTAAGATTAAAAATTTGCTTCTACAGAAAAATTTACTATTCTTAAAAACTTTAGAAAACACTTTATTCTAGTAAGATGAAAATAATCCAGATATCAGGAACTGAGTAGAAATTCCACGGTAATTTTATTCCCGTGATTAAAATGATTGGTACAGGGGAAACTTAATTATTGTATTAAATATGAAACCTTTAGGATTTTTTTTTAATTTTCGATTAAGGTATCCGACTACGTTCAGAACCGTGATTTTAAAAAAGCGCATAAATGGATAATTTTCATATTTAGAGTCACTTAGATTAGAATACACCTATAAAATTGTTTTAAGGACAATTTAACAAAAAAAATTCATTTAAATACACTATTTTTGCAAAAAATTAACTTAGAATAACCTATTTTCAAAATATTCTCCGTTTATAAAAATGCTTCCAAAATAACAATATTTTGCTTATATAAACTAAAGACTTCTCCAGAGAGTCTGAACTATTTTTTTTTGAAAAATTCACAATATTTTCAGAGTTACTACCAATTGAAATAATTATTGGTGTTTTTTCTTAAAATCTCTACCCTCTGTAGCCGTAAATTATGTATAAACCAAGTTTTAAGTTAAAAATTTCAAAAATTCTAGTTGAGCCTCTGTACAGAGGTCTGAGCTATATACAGGCAAAATATTATTATAATAGAAGCATTTTTCACAAAAGGAAAATATTTTGAAAATGGGTCATTCTATGTACATTTTTTGTCAAAATATTGTACTTAAATAATCTCTTATTGTAATATTATTCTTTAAAAAAAATTTTATACATTTTCGAAATCTAAGTGACACTAAATATCATAAATATTATCCATTTATACGCTTTTGCGAAATCACGGTTCCGAACGTAGTCGGATACCTTAAAATTAGGAATTAAAAGAACACTTTTTTGGCTTTTCAGTTTATTTGCTCCGAAATATTACAACGGTCACTTATATATATTAGGTAAACAAACATCATTGTCTGCTTGGGACCGTTTGAATCTTCATGGCTCTGGAAAGACACGAAGCTATTGGCGTGAAATTTTTAACCGCACTCAACTGCTAAGGACGACACTTGAGATGGTAATTTATTTTCCTGACTTTCACGCCATGCGAGAATTTTAAATCCGAGTTAACAGCTCGGATTCAAAACAACTTGAACAACTTAATTTTTTTCGAGATATTTCTGTACATGTTGTCAGACTGTGGGTTGAGCAACCATCGTCGTGTGTACGCATACGTCACATGGATCACTGAAAGATCGGGTGAGTGAGTGAATATTAACGTCGCACCGTTCAGCTACACGAGGGCTTTTTACGACGGACCACATAATTTTGAGCCATGGTCAACTGACGTGAGCGACACCTGAGCTGGCACCCCATATCCTAACTACCACACCACACCAACGGGAGGACGTTTCAGCTCTCAACAGATTTAACGTGCATCGCTGCCCTACTCGGTGGGTCTTCAGTGATACTAGGCTCGAACTCATGACATGCCTGCCATGATCTGATACCTTGATCCCTGGGCTACTGCAGCCCCATTAACCTGTAGTAATCCGTGATGTTCCATAAGATGTCCTTTGGCTGAACTAGGAATATGGGAGAGAAAGTGGTAGTTGTGATTCTGTCACCGTTAATGAGCCCGAGGCCGCGACAACTGGGCTATATGGTCTCAAATTTATCAGTTTTCGTTTAGAATAAGAACTTTGAAAGCATCAGGTTTTGGCAAATATACACTGTAATTAAAAAGCATTCATTAAACTCTGTAAGTAATATAAATAAATGTAATAAAATATAAATAAAATCTAAATTCCACTACTCGAATTAAATGGGCAGATCATATTGTCAGAATGAACGAAGACCGCACCACTAAAAAAGTTTCCTATGCCCAACCAATTGACACTCGAAGAAAGGGCAAGTCATTCTTAAATGGATTAATGGCCTAGAAAAAGATTTCCTAGTTTTGAGAACTAAGATTTGTAGAACACTAGCGAGAAGAAGGCTATCCTGGAAAAGGTTTCTTGAGAAGGTCAAACCACACCCTGGGCTATCGAGCCGTTGAGGAAGGAAATTCCACTACTAGCTATTATATATACGGGTAATAATTAAAATGTCTGGTTGTTATAATGGCATTAGAGTCGTGGCTGTTTAATTTTTAAAAGTATGACATATCAGTCCAGCAATTTAAAAGCTTTTCTAAAGAAGCATTCATTTATGCGATTCTTCCACTTTTCAAAGTATACACTCCTCGTATTAATTGTATATGTAGTGCAAAGCAGTTGTAAAGAGTTTTTTTAAATAAACTAAATGGGAAGGGGTGCCCTCTGTACCCATTGTACAAATTATATAACCGTTCAAACTCATTGCTGAAATACTTAAACTGTAATTTGCATGTATTATGTAGTTCTATTTTTTTCAATATATTGTAAGTTCTTCTTTAATATAATTGTTTTATCTTCTTGTGTAACGATTGTTTCATTTTAAAATAGTGTAAATAATTTATATCTGGATGTATAATGCGTTAATATTACTTTCTGTTGTATTTAATATATAATTTGCAAGCAACGCCATCCATTACATTATAATGGCGTTTCAATGGAAATTTAGCGAAATATCGGCGAAATAGCCAAGTTGGCAACATTTTTGGAGATCATATGGATGATTCTGGAAATTACTAGAGAAATCTATAACATCACGATTAATGACGTAAGCGGACTTCTGAAAGGTGGGGGAAGGACCCCATGGCAAATCATTCTTAGCACTCCTCTTCAGTTTAATTCACCTTTTTACGACCCATTTTTACTAACTATACCTTATGTATTAATAAATTTATGGCAGGATTACGCGAAAAACTTTTTTTTAAAATAAAGAGAGTGATAAATCTCTGGTTGAGTTGTTAGTTTTCTTAAAAGTCAATAAAATTTGTTAAAATGATGTTATTTAAATAAAAAAAAATTTTCTTACGAAAGGCACTTTATCTAAAATATATTCGAAATAATAATATATTAGCAAAACATTTACGTTAAAAGAGATCAGCAAGGTTTCGTTGAAAATAGAAATCAAATTAAAGTTAAACGCTGCAATGTGAGCAATTTAATTGCTAAGGAAATAAAGGAATTAAAATAACACGAACAGCATTCAGAACGAGCTGAATAAAATTTAAAGATAATGCTTAAATCCTTAAATGAATTCTTTATAAACATTCGTCTTAAGTTACTTCTCCAATTTTCTTTCACGAATACTTAATTTTTAAAAGGAAAATAACACTCCAGGGAAATTAAAATAAACTGCAGTTTAATAGGGAATTTATTCAGGAAATTTATAGCCTTATGTTTTGAACTTTTAAATTACCAGCCTCGCATTTAAGGGAAATTAATGAAGGGAAAAATAAAGAAAAGTGTTTTTCCGTTGTTTTTTTAAATCCACCCTTGACAATATGAAATGTTTAACAAATCCAAAGCGTCAAATGGATTTTTAAAAGAGTTCGACCCTCCTCCTGTTTAAAATTTTCGACTCCTTATAGAATATGACTTATGATCTTCTCTTACAGTCGAATAAATCATTCTATTAGTCATTTCATAATATTCAGTTGGAAAAAAAAGAAGTTTGAATATACAAATTATTTAGCGATCTCGTTAGCATACTTTAAATAGGAAGATGTTTATTACTTATTTTAATTTACCTTAGATAAATTTTTATTTCAAATTAAAAAGTATCTCATAGAATTTAAAAATAAGGATTTTAAATATCAGGTTTTGTGGCTTTTGATCTTTTAATATAAATTATTTCTACAAAAAATATCAATTTCATTACAATAACAAAGGAAGTTTTATCGCGTATAATTTTTGTATTTTTAATGACAAATTCCCTTTTATAAATTACGCATCAACGTCAGATTTTGAGATTTGGCAGTTCATAAATTTTACCTAAATAAAAATTAGTGTTCCTTTTTTCTTCAAACGTCTAACGTTTTATGTTTTCTTATTGAACTAGAATTTTACACATACTAAACCCTTTTCAGTTTGACGTTTCTTGAAAAAAAATAATAATATAATTAGTTCAAAGAATGACAAGATAAATCTCAAAGGAACTTGATTTTTCTGAAAGCAAATATTTTTCGTATAAATAAAAGCTCAAGATTATATGGTAACACGATTAATTCTTCTAATATTGATTCATTAATAATTTAATACCACGAAAAAGTGTGGATGAATTTGAATTAATGAGATTTTCATAAAAAAATCTTCAATTAATTTTTTGAAGTATATACATGTCTGATAACCCCTTTAATTAGTTCATTCTAAAAATAACTTACAGAATTTAAATACCTAAAAGAGAAAATAAGGATATATTTATTGTTATATACCTTAAAACTTACATCTACCGATCATTTTGAATTTTTGAGCATAAAGTTAATCTTATAGAAATTCGTACCTATACATATTGTACTGTCGACCAGTTTCACAAAATCAAAAGACATCATCAAATCAAAAAAATCTCGATAAATTCTGTCATCTTTTCTGCATATGCATAGAAACAAATCCTTGTGCGTGCTTCTTTTTTATCAGCCCATCGATAAAGAAATTGGTTAAGATTTGGTAGAATTAAATATTGGATTTAAATAAAATATATACGAGGGCTGTTTTTAAAGTAAGGTCCATTTGTTTTTAAAAAAATAACGACACTATTTTGTTTCAAAAAACCTTTTTTTTAGGATTGTACACATTTTTGCCTATTTTGCTACACAGTTGCCGAGTTTATTAATGCACTTGTCATACCTTAGATCTAAGTTTTGAAAACCCTCTTCAAAAAAGTCTGCCGCCTGGTCGGACAGCCAAGAGTTCACGGCCGCTTTCACTTCTTCGTTGTCACTGAAGCGTTTCCCGCCAAGACTGTGTTTGTGGTACTGGAAAAAGTACCTCAAACACACAGTCTTGCGTGTCACACAGATTCAACTGCTTGCATCAAATCATCAGTGATTACATGGGGCCGGCCTGAGCGTTCTTCGTCATGTGGACGTTTGTTCACTCATCTTTAAACTTCCTGACCCCTTTTCGAACTTTGTTATCACTCATTGCTTCAGTGCCATAAACGTCTGTTACGTGGCGATGGATGTCTGCAGCCGACAAGTTTCTCGTAGCGCGAGTGTGTTCGTAAAGGATGCTGGTCAGTGACACAGACTCGTTGCGGCGTACGCATGAACTACGTGCCAACGAACCTTACTTAAAAATAGGCCACATAATTTGATAACCACAAAATATCTAACAATAAATTATTCACAGGTGGCCAGAGCACTGTAACTCCACTTAAAATGACAACAAATGGGTCTTCTGATTGACAGTGTTACATACACTCGCACAAAAAGGAATCTAAATGCTATCGTGTAGATTCTCCATATGTTTCTACTTTCGCCATTTTGCTAAAACTCATTATCTTTCGAGTACTTATGTATTAGACAGATATTCTCCAATGCTCCCTGTTTCTTAGAGAAGCGATCATAAATTTTCCAATTCTTACCCCAATAAAAAATAAAAGAAGAATATTATAAATTATAAGTAATGTTATTGTTTTCGAGCATGGGCAAGTAAGATTATTATGTTTTAAGATGTACATGAATAATTTTTTTCTGTTGGCAGCATGTCGCGGTATTTAGCGAGATTTTTTGATTTTACTGAATTGGTCGATGGTATATAATACGTAAGTATAGTAAACCCATTTTTTGTGCGGTTCTTTTTTATGTGATTTTATGTTCGTGCGATTTTATTTTTGTTCTATTTAATGTGCGATATTTTTTTATGGCTTTGGCGCCAATGTAATGTTTTCTTTTTATGTACATATGTACACTTCAAGACGCTCTGTTCATTAATTATAAACAGTCTCGACAATGCACGTTCAATTACTTTCTCTCAACGCACTAGCAGCACGCACTTGAGTGAAGACGAAACTTTCAATGACGGAGACATAATCAATAATTTGATAGATTATGAAGACGGATAAGAAAAATCGGATTCTTTAAGAGCGGATAAAATATATGCAGGGATCCAGCTTTCCTACAAATTGGAAAAGTACTTTCTTAAAATAGATACCAATTCCGAAAGGAGTTTGAAATTCCAAAGGGAGCTTTGAACGTGCATATTTAGTTATCGTGATGTTTACAAGCAACTGACCAACCGATCATCGTCATAAAAACTTGTCACTTACTTTATGGTGCCCAAATATAAATCAATTGAAATTGAATCTTCAAGTGGCGAAAGCGATTTTGAACTAATTCATCACAGAAAGATGCTCGCTTTGGATTACGATGAGTAGCAGTGAATTATGTATGTGCATTTTGAAAATTTCTCCATGTATACCATGAGAAATTAAATGTTTGTAAAATGTTTCCATGTGGAATTTAGTTATTTAGAAGTACTTTCTCATAAATTTTGTAAATAGTTGACATATTTTTCCAAGAGTGACTTTTTTTATGCGGTCGCTCTCCGCTGCATAAAATTTTTTTTCTGTAGTATGTCGACAAAGTTGCTAGTTATATGTCAGTATTTATGAAATTTTCGCATATTTTTTGTGCGGTTTCTCTTTTTATGCGGTCCCTATCTACCGCACAAAAACAGGTTCACTGTATATGAAAATTTGAGTTTCCTTTTCAAAGCAAGACTAGAGTACCGATTTCAATGCAATAAAATGCGTCCGAAAGGGCAAAGAGAATAATGAAGGTTTCTTCGAAATTACAGTTTTTCCAATATTTGAAAGTATTTCTAAGTATTTCTCAAAAATCTGAAAATCCCCAAATGAACCATCGAAATAGACTTTAAAATAATTTTATATAAATTGGAGAAATGTGATTCCAGAGAAACTTTATATTTGTCGCTCTTTCGGATGCCCTTTATTGCATTTAAATCCATTCTCTAGATTAGGTCTCTCTCTGAAGGGGAAACAGAATTTCCATGGGCTTAAAGAATCCAGAATGATCGATAGACAGATTTTATTCGTTACAGAAATTCAATAAGAAATTTTAACTCTTATTTACCAGAACTGAGTTATTACTTGCAACTAAATTGTTAAAAATCTCATATATTTTAAACATGTGTATAAAAGACACATGTGCTATTTCAACTCACTCTAGATTTGAGTAGAATTAATGTCTCGGTTATTTCTTGATAGAATAGGAATCGTAGTTTGACAATATGAATTCAGAATTTCGAATACTGGAGTCTCATTTTTTTTTACAAGGCAGGTTTTTTTTTCGTTAATCGATATTCCATGCGATATTTGAACATTGAATTTTCATAAATATTATTTGAAATTAGAATGATATTGAAAAGGATTTTATTTTACTAAAACAAGCTAAATGATTTTATGTGTATAAGTCAGTTAGCCTTAGAAAAAATATTATACGAGTATCATCCAGAATGTAAAGACGTTTAGACATCATTAAATATATATATATATATATATATAATATATATTTTTTTTAAAAACGAAATATATCAACACAAAAAATTTATTTTCGAAGTAATTGTACTTTATTCTATTTTTCAATGTAAACTACATAGTTGTCAAGGCATTTATCGTAACGTGTGTCCAATTTTTCACTTCCATTGTTATACTCTTCAGCTGCCAAAGATTGGAACAAAGATGTCATTCTTGTGTGAAGTCTTTGTTAAGGCAGTCATTACCATTTGTATTTTGTTGCTAATTTGGCGAGCTCCAAGGCACCCGTCATTTGGATTGTAAGAAATAATTTGGCATGAAATATCAGTTGCAGATCAGGCTGCGAGCCTAGCAGACCTTCGGTCTCAAATTATTAAAGTGTTTAAAGAAAATACAGTCCAGCTTTGTTTGTTGATTTAAATTCATTAATGCCTCTCCAGTCTTCATTTGAGAACTCTTTTCCCCACAAATATTTCTTTAATTTTAAGAATAAGTGAAATTCACTTGGAGCTAAGTCAGGACTATATGGAGGACATCCAAAAATTTTCCACTTAAGATGTTGATGTCAGTGATAGTGCATAATGCCATACATTGTCATAAAGCAAAATTTATTTGAAGACAACATTCCACGTCTCTTGTTTTGGATGACGCGACTGAGTCGTTGAAGCGTTTCAATTTGGCCTAATATTTGTGCATTCAGAAAACGGATGGCACTACGTACTTCCAATTAGGGGGGTGCAGATGAAGTCATTTTGAAAGGGTTACGGAACGAAGACGAATGATCGTTCAGCCCCAAAACGTAACTCATACTGAAGCGACGGAAGGAAATTAAACGGCATGATTTTGCGGTTGTGTCTGTGGGGAGGGGGGTCGGTGTTGGGCGTGGTGCTCAATAATTCTTTATATTCTGGAGGACCCTTGTAGTTTTATATTTAAGTCCATTGACATTTTTTTATGTATAGGTTTTATGTTCTTGATCTTATATTTTCTCTTGGTACTCTATTTATCTGTATATCATTCCTTTGATTTAATATTTTATCATGTATATATATTACATATAATATTTAATAAACTTTGTTTTAGAGACTTTGTTATATGAATTTGAAAATTAAAGATAAAAGTATCATATAAAGATTTCGGAAAATTAAAGAAGAGGGATGCCTCAGTATTATAAACAATGCTTTTTCTATATATATATAAGGAGAAAAGCGACTCACTCTCACTCTTACTCAACCCGATATCTTCAGAACTATTAAATCAACAGACTTGAAATTTGTTACGGAGATTCCTTTCATGGAGTAGAGATCCTCTATAAAATGGGTTTTGCGATAATCGACCCCCAAAGTGTCATTGTGGGGGATTAAAGGGCGTTACAGATAGTTATATCCATTTTTAAACTATTAGACGTAAAATCTTGAAATTTAGTAAGCAGATTCCTTTCATTAGTAGAGATCCGCTACAAAATGGGTTTTACGAAAATTGACCCCCAAATGGCGTTATGAAGGATTAAGGAGCGTTATAACTAAGTACTCCCGTATTTTAACTATTAGACCTGCAGACATGAATTTTGGTAGACAGGTTCTTTTCATAAAGTAAAGATCCGATACAAAATAGGCTTTGTGAAGATCGAACCATAAGTGGGGTTGCGAGGAGTTAAGAGGTGTTGGTGATAACTGTATTCCCGGACTAATAATATATTTCATGGACTAGAATTCCTTTAAAAATTAATTTTGCGAAAATCATCCCTCAAAGGGGGGAGTGAAAGGGGTTATGGGGCGTTATAGATAAAAGTTCCTGTTTTTGAACTGTTAAACGCATATACTTAAAATTTGGTAAGCATGTTTCTTTTGTTTACGATCCGTTATGAATGGGGAATTATTAGGGTGTATTGATAAAAAAATATTCCCGTTTTTGAACTACTAAACCTACAATAACGAAATTTGGTATGCATGTCCCATTTGTTGAATTGAAATTTGCTAAGAATGGGTCTCACGGAAATCGACCCTCAAAGAGGGTTACGGGACTTATTGATAAAAAAATTTCCGTTTTTGAACTGTTAGATTTACACTTTAAATTTGGTAGGTATTTTTATTTTGTTGAGTATAGATCCACTAAAAATGGGTTTTGCAAAAATGCACTTTGGGGAAAGGGATGTTACGGAAGCCTTAAAAGGTAATTCTACTTCAGTTTTAGATATTATTATTTAGAAGTCCTGCCCTTTTTTTAAATCAAGAGGTGTGAGTTATAATAATATCTTTTAATATACGCAGACACACACACAGTCAAACGGTTGATGCTAGGACTTAGATATCAATAATCTATTGTATATATATGTAAACAGTATATATACATACAACTTTATGAAATACCCAGAAAAGTGGGCAGATAAAGGCTAGTAGATTTATATGAAAGTGGAGTTTAACCAGTTTTAAGGCTAGCCAGCCTTCTCTTTTTCTGTTTACAATGCTGATCGGAATCGCAGGAAAAATAATGAATAGAAATTCTAAGTTCTATTATATTAATTATAAATATATAAGAATGTAACTTACTTAAAGATGTACATTCAAAAATTCTTAGGTCATGATAAATCAATGAACGATAGGCAAGTTATTGCCAGATTCAATGATCCCAAAACAGATTCAAAGTTATAAAAATACTGGCCGAATTGTAACAAAACAATAAGTACGCAATTATTTTTATTAAAATAATGATAGACTAAATATATCAAATTAAAAACTAAAATTATATATGAGTAACATTAAGAACATTTTTGTGTCTAAAATTAAATATTAATAATCAAAAATAAAAGATTATTTCAATGTATATATATATATATTGTTTTTAAGAGCTATGCTATTTCCATCTATGTATGTAAGCAATTGAAAGTAGGAATAATTACAATACATCTATTAATAATTGTAAACTAATAATCTACAAATGAGAAATAAATCCATACAATTTATAATTTATTTATACAGATAACTATCAATAAATCTAATTGAGTATTTTTGATTTATACAGTATTTAATAAAATTACTATTGTTTTATTATTATTTTTTTCTTTTTTAAGACAAGAAATCTGTCGCATTGTATGTAATTTATTATAAAAGTGAGTACTTCAATAATATAGAAGTTAAAATCATCTCTTTTGTCATAAATATTAATGCTTATTACATTAACGTTTTAGTGCATTTCAATATCTAGAAAATTTGCATGATAATTGTTATTGTTAGTCTGAATGAAATTTAGGTAGTCAGTACAGAAGCTGATATTTTGTTTGGAATTCTTATCTCTCAGAAAAAGATAATGTCATAACCAATGAACGAAACGAAACGAAACGAAAAAAGTAAACTGAAGCATTATCTATGCAGCTTTTTTCATAAAAGTGTAAAAATTAAACAAATACTAGTTGAGCCAACCTAAAGCAAATCTTTCCTCTGTTGATAGAAATTATTATTACAAAAAAAGTAATTTTCTTGTAGTACTAACCTAATGAGAGCATTATCAGAATCAATACCATGTTTTAAGTTAATTATTTTTCTAAAATTATAGAAATATTTTAATAATGTCTTCACAATCTAAATTATATAGATGGAATAAATTATTTTATCTTTCATGCATTCAATAACTCCTTAATTTTAATTATTACAGTGGTACTTAGATTATGTATTACATCTTGTATGATTATTTGTAGAAAATTTTCCAGATTTGCTTATATACTTGTAACTGTTCTAAACTCAATGGGCTTTTGTGAAATACATACACAATCTAAGTAAAATACATTTAAGCTGTAATTTTTTGAGCTATTGTTCCATCTTAACTTTATCACTGATTTAATTGGCTATTATTATGTTATATAATTATGTTGTACATAATTAAAAATACGTATATATTTAAAAATGATATTTTCTTAAGAAAAGTGACAACACACAGAGATATAGATGTACAGAAATAAAATTATGTTATAATTACTTTTGCTTTGTGGACGAAAAATTTCACAGAAACTCAACTCATTAATTTTCCTTTTCCAAGAAATTTGTAATATATTTCATTTTCCTTTCCAAGAAAATAATCATACGAAAAAAAGGAAAATTTATTTAAATGAGAAAAACACGATTTTTTTTACTTATTTGTTTAATTATATTTTTCTCGGAAGTATCTCCTGTTGTATTAATTTTACTATTTCATGAAATAAGAAACCCATCTGTCTTATCAAAATGTTTGTCCTCTTAAGATTAAAAAAAATGGTACAAGAAAATATATTTCCCCATCTTATTTGTCTAATCAAAAAATAAAATATAAAAAAGAGAATTTGAATTTCAGGCCAGGATTCTATTTTTCAAATGTTTACAATGCTGCTTTGAAGGGTACTTGGTAATGTCATCCGATAACATTATTTTCAATTATTTTCGGCTAACCCCTATTAAGAAAGGAAAAATAAAAAGGTTGTATTTTTTTCTCAAAAACTTAATAATCATTTTTTAAAAAGAAACCCTACGCTTTTCGATTTTAATTTTGATATAAGCTTTCTTTATATTTTGTATAATTTACTTAAAACTAGATGCATAAAAAGATTAAATTTGTAAATAAATAATGTCGTTGGCGAAACGAATGTAATTATACGTTTCCTTATTTTCTTCAACTATATTTTAAAAAGGTGTTTTGTTGGACTTATGTGCAACTGAACATACAGATTTTCTTTTCTTTTTTTTTAATCCATTTTATAGCCATAGGGAGAAGGCAGAAAACCCTCAACTATAGATTTTTGATTTATTGCATGCCCCTTTTTTTACATGTATTTCATTTTCATATAAACATATTTCTACTTTAGATTTTGCTTATATAGTTAAGACTTACAAATTATTTTAGTTAATAGAATGGAAAATCTTTTCATCCTAAGTTTGGGCACAATATATTCCAAACTTAAGGTATCCAACTAACCTAAAACCATGATTTTTTTCAAAAATTGGCAAATTTTTTTTATGACTTTATTTTATAGACCATTTTATTAACTTAATAACAATACGAGGTACTTTATTTTCCTCCACTTTTTATTTTCCATTCACTAGAACAAAAACTACAAGCGTTTTAGTAAAAGCAAATGCCATAACTTTACACAAGATGTCAAACTTTAAAATGGGTTTCACTCGAAATGTGTTTTTTTCGAAAAACTGAAACGGGGACCGCGATTGCTCAAAAAGTTCTGAAAATAATTAGCTGAAATTTTTTGCTTATGTTCTGCATAACAGTAGAAGTGTTTTGATCTTCAGATTTATCAATAACTGTTTTATTTCAAAATTTGCAGTTCTTGTTTAGTCAATGTTTTTTAAGCAATTTCGTATAATGACTTAGATAAAGTGCTCTAGTTTTTGTAAAAATTAAAATATCTCTTATCGTGAAGGTCACTTCAAACAGGAATAACAAAGTAACACATCAAAATTGAAAAATTGAGAATTTGTTCATAAAATCTTTGTACAGAGCGGGCCCCGTTTATGTAATTTTTCGTACATTTTTACTAATTTTTTCCCATTTTAATAATGATAATATTTTTTTCTTTTACCAATTTTAGGATTTTTTCCTTAAAATATACTAAATAAATATAAAAATCACAAAAAGATCTCCATATCTCCTTTTTTTCAAAAAAAAAGTTGTCGCAAGTGGTCGGATACCTTAAGCTATTTATATATATATAATTCAACCAACAATCTAACAGTTTTGACATCTAAATGTACGTGGTACTCGTCTAATACAATGCATTTCAGACCATTAAAGGAGATTAACGATGCAGTACTTCTAGTAATTCTGAGTATCTATTGGTTTGTAAACCCTTTCTGGTTACATGTGATACTCAAAGATCCTCTTAGCACACATAGTTGGTAGACCTTCCAATTCTGAGCCACTTTCAAATGCTGAGGTAGATACTTGAGATGTCACCCTACAACTGAGCCTCACGAACTTGATTCCGTGGAGAGTATTCTATGCTAGACTTTTCCCGTTAAAACACTTCAAACGTCGCCGTTCAATTCTTGAAAATGCTAACTTTATGACGATCACATGATAAATGTAACCACGTGTACTCCATTGAATTCAAAGCTGCTATTAGGCTTGTACTTGTCGTTCAACTTGTAAAATTTCCCGTCTGATAATTAGCAAAGATGTTCAAATATTGAGATTCATCCGGAAGTTTTTCAAAATTAGAAAGAAAATTCTTTGATTATACGTGTACTTTTAAATCAAGAAATTTTTTTTATTACAACTGTTGACAAATATAATTTTTGCAAAAAAAGCAAAAGTTGAGAACAGCAAAGCACATGAACTGATTGGTTGGAAACACGTAATTGCATTTATCATGCGACTATGACGTCACATGAATCTAGAACTGATTGGTTAGAATAGCGTGATTGCAGTTATCACGTGACTATGACGCCACATGAATTTAGCCCATTATAGCACAGTTACAGATCAAGAGATAGATCTTTTGTGATGTAATATGCTCAATTGAATATAAATTAACTGAAAATAAGTTGCACTCCACTGATAAGTCACAATAAATGGCATTCTTTTTTAGCCGAAAAGCATATTAAATCATTTTTCTGTTGAACTGAGATAAGTTAAGAGGACATTTACTGTAATTTTACACAAAAAAGTATTTGAAGGTTTGAACCTTCAAATACTTTTATACTGGTACCTTCTGATCCATAAACCGAGTACCTTAGCCACCATACCAAAATGATCATCATAGTGTGGAGGCTGCTCCTGGTTTATATAGATACCTCCCCCCTCACACACTCCTCTGCCAGTGATTCGGCGAATAAGTGAACGAACGATACCATAGTTATGGCGAGCGTGTGAGTTGTTGCGTCATTTTGAGTAAGACAGCTTGTGGGTTGCCTTATTGGTGTGAGACGGCTTTTGCTGGTTGTATCATGTGTCTGAGGGCTTGGTTGCATTTGTGGTGGATAGATGGTACCACGACTGAAGTGCGAATGTTTTGCGTTTCGCTTTGTTCCGCCAGGTCACCAATGAAGGTTAGAGCCTGTTACCTTCCGATCTGTAAAGCCTGTTACCTTCCAATCTTAGCCTTTATTTTAAGCTGATCACCGTAGTATGGAGGCTGCTACTGGTTTATACAGATACCACCACCACAGATTTGTCCAAAGATAAAAATAAGAGATATATTAAAAATATCCTATCTTTACCCATAAATAATTTTGTTTTTAATTACAACAATTTTACACTTTGTAACTCAATCCTTCAAAATAGTCCCCTTGAGATACGACATACTTCTCCCTACAGTTCTACCATTACTAGAAGCAACGCTAGAATATCTCTTTCAAGATGGCGCACGGCTGATCAACCACATTCTGCATGATGTCACTTCTAGTGAGAAATTTTCATCTTTTTCTAGTATTATGCTAAACTTAAGACAAAAATTTGATTCAGTTGCTTTATTACATATTTCTCAACTGTGTAATCAAAAGTGGAAGTTCTACCGCGTTTTTTCATTCATCAGCGATTGAAAACTTTTACAGGCAGTAACGCATTAAGTTGAATAAGATTTATATAAATACAGCTTGTAAAAATACTATTTTATATAATTAACATTAACAAGTATTATAAAAAAATTAAGTCAATTCCTACTTAGGTCAACAAAGAAAAGTTTTTTGTTTTAGTTACTTTTTATTAAATAGTTAGAATTAATATAAATATGTATATGCATATCAGACAGAATCGCAATATCAAATGACATAATAGAAAGCGATTTTCCTTGCAATTTTCTATTTTCTTTTCTAGATATGGTGTTAGACTATTTTTTTGTTTGTTACTATTTATTCATTAATTAAATTTAATTATTCTAATTAAATAGTATAGTAAAAAAGAAATAACTTTCTCGAAATTAGGCCATTCCAGGTGGGGTTGGATCCCACGACCAATGGATAATAGAAGTCTAAAGCGCTGTCCATTGATCCCCAGGGACACAACGAATGGATTTCCTTTCTATATATACTGTTGGACTATTATTCTTGTTTGTTACTATTTATTCATTTTTTAATTTAATTAATGAGTTAATATTTTAAAAACTGTATTGACATCAAGTGTCATCCACTACAAGATTAAAAAATGTGTTTGAACTTGAATGGATGAATAGAAAATATTTTATTAACAATTGAAAATTTGATCAATATATATAAATATATACATAGGAAGAGAGTGAACAAGTAGTAAGAATTGAAAAAGTAACATTCAAAAATCACAAAATACTACACAAAATTCACTGAACTATAAGTATATAAGGCGTTTCTTAAAGGCAAAAAAACATTTTTAATTATGAAAGAAATGTTCGATGCTATAGTAAATTAAGTCATTCAAGAAGTTAAGTTCTGAAGAAAACGAAGAACGTTGCATAATGTACTACAAACCCTAACTCTCTCAAAGATGAACGTTCTCCGATATAAGCGGTTACTATTGATTAGGGAAAAATGTGTTATGTAAAGAACATTTTTATTAAAAAAAGAACCTTGATCAAACACAAACCCGAGAATAAATCTTTTATTTAACTTACTCCATGAAAGTTTTGGAAGCAATTCAAACTTTTATTTCTTTAAACATAACTTTTTTGTTCTTTGTTTTTTGCCTCTGACGGGGAGGACTCATTATATTCTCCCCTTCTATGCAAATGATTAGTTTAGCATGGCAATTTTTTTCAAACAAAGCTCAAATGCTACCTTTTTTTAATCGAACACAGTTTTAGATATGTAGCTCTGCATTTAATATGTAGGCATACGTAAACACAATGTGGTATTCTAAAATAAAAATTAATATATGTGCGGCGCTTTGCTTAGAACTAAATCTAAATGTTTCCCCAAAATAAATAAAAGTGAAATATTTAAGAAGGCCATGAATTAATATTGTATAATAAAAACTGTATGAAACTGTGTACTGTTTGAAAAAAGTATAATATCTCAGTAACTTTTTAAAATTACAATTCAATATATTTTCTTGAGTAATTTGTATCATTTGGATAGAGGAAACTTTGGTAAACTTATTTTGAATAACAAATTATGAAAATAAAACTTAAGATTTATGCCCTATTACTAGATAAGATTTGCTTACATAAATGTTAGTACATTTGTTAACATTGTATAATCTTCTTTCTATTTGATTTTTATTTTAGTTTACATCGCGCTGTGAAGCCATTCGAGGAATATTGACGGTGGACCTCAAAATTTTGTACCACGATCATGTGATGAGGATAACACTTGAGCTGACAACTTCCTTCAAAATAGTGGTCAGTTGCCTATATACGAGGGTGGGTCGGAAACAAGTTTCCCCGGATGACTGCGGTGTGAGTTGTGAATGAAATTCAAAACATATATATATATATATATATATATATATATATAGAGAGAGAGAGAGAGAGAGAGAGAGAGAGAGAGAGAGAATGAGACATTAAATATAAGATATAACTTTATTTTTTCACATAAGTACCACGTACATTGAAACATTTGCCATGCGTCTTGATAAGCTTCAAAAAACCCTTCAGTAAAACTCAGATATTGCATACGAAGTGTTTACTTTTGCTGGGAAAATAAAATTATGTCTTATCTTTAATGTCTCATTCCATGTTTTGACTTTTATTCACAACTCTGACCACAGTCAACACAGAGGAACTTATTTTCCGACTCCCCCTCGTATATGGTATATAGCTTCAAAGAGCATGGTTAATTTTAAAGAAAATCAAATCAATCCCTTTCGAAATTAGAAAAATATTTATACTTACAAAGGGCTACAGTAATTTTTAAAATTTGGTCTTGTTTTTGCTCTTATCATTTAATTATCATAATATAAAATTGTTATCACAAACGTTAATTGCTTTTTTTTCGATGTTAAAACCTTTTTTGTTGATTTAAAAGAATACATACAATTGATAACAATGAGCTGCATTTTTTGACCATCTTTATAAAGTACACCCAATTCTGTTTTCACACGAACTTTTTGCGCGATTTTCTTTTAGCACGAATTAGATAAAAATTTTAGTTCTCTTTCTAAGCGATTTAATTTTATAATTTAACACTATCAGCATAAATTCTAAAAGACAAAATTTTACTTTACTTTTTTTAATTATGACATTGGAAATGAGGAATGCAATGTGATTTTCATTTGTGAGAATTCCCCAAATAGATTATCTGAAACGTTTCAGACATATGAAAACAAGTTCCAGAAAAAACTACTGTAACAAAGGGTTTTCCTCAACGCGAAGAAAGATGAGAATGAGGGAGCCAATGATTAAATCTTTATTTTTTTTACCTTCTCTTGCGTTTTGGTCTCATATCCAAAGAGGAGTGTGGCATGTACAGTGCAGGTTTATCCATTTAACGCTTGGGGTAGGAGCCCAGGGGCCAAGAAAGGCGCAGATAAGTTGGACTTAACCGCATCCAAAAACTTCGTCTAGGATTCTCCAGTGCCAAAGGAGCCTATAGATCTTCTGCACCCAGAGCCCGAAATGAGTTCAAACTGGCACTGGGCATGTATTTATTATGTGTCAAAGTCAAAATAAATGAGAAGTTATAACTTTAAAACTTTTGTTGTATTAATTATTAAGACGATATTTTCTATAACCTTTTTATGGTATCGTATAATTAACTTATAACAAAAACGAAAAAGAAAGCAATCTCTCGTTATTAAAATTAAAATTTTGGACCTTCATGCAACTGGGTAAGGTGTAACGTCAGCTAGAAACATTTCATGATGATATCGTATCCTTGATGGGACCAAAGTAGACCGTACCATGAGCCCATATGACTGTTCCGGCATTCTGTTCAATATTATCCCTGTAGAAGTTTGCTGACGAAACCAGGAGTCCTATTATTTGTAGAGAAGCAACTATAGCTGGACAGTTAAAAATATGAGCAGGTGTTAGCTCTGTATCTAAACTGTTATCACAATTCCTACAAGTTCTACTATGCTTATCAATCTTCATTCCTTTGTGATTACCTATTTTTAGCTTAGCAGTAGCCTTTGTTATAAGGTGGTTTTCACTTATAATACAGATTCGATGCTTTACAGGAATTGACTTCTCTCTCAATTTGAAATTTGCGATAATATTTGCGTCTAATAAAGTAACATTTACAAAGTTGTCATTATTAAGATTTCTAGCTTCTTTCGCCAGTTTATCCATATTTTTCTTGTCTGTGATGTCAACATGGGCAGGTAACCATTGCAGAAAGTAGACTTTATCGAATTCCTGTAATCTAAACAGGCGAGAACAAATCTCTTTAGTAATCCATGAACCTCTATTTAGAATTGCCTGGAGAACTGCTTTTGAGTCACAAAAAATGACGAGACATTTAGCCTGTTCTAGAATAGGAAAAGTCTCATATAGATCAGCAGGAAACCATTGAGGTCTACATAAAGCAATTATGAGAAAAATGAAGCTGCTATCATCATCATACAAAAGAGTTGTCGTCAAAGTTCTCTGCTATTACGTGTGTCTTTTGTGAGACACGAAAAAAAAACTTCCACAGCGATTTCCTTGACAAAAATAATGGCATGAATTTTGTCCATTTTTTAAGCTCCCTTCCTTTAAATTGTTCAGCATGTGCCAGAGTGCTGTGGAATTCACATCATTTGCATGATATGCGCCTACCCTGAAATTTGCATAACTTTCTGGCCATTCCTTTTTGATATTGCATTTTCAATGTCATATAGTGTGAAAACACACAAGAATTATCAAGACGAGAGTTATTTATCCACAACAGAGACATGGATTAATATATGGACAGGTTGATACGTGGGATCTATCAAGGCATAAATGTAAAAAAAGATAGAGTCGTCAATTTTGACAATTCTCTTTTGACTTATAGTTGGTTATCAAAATTATGGAAACACCTTAGATTTATAATGAATTTCTTATTAGTAAGGTGTAGGACCTTTGTTATGTTCAGCTTGCATTCACCTAGAAATTGATTCATACAAGTGCTGAATAGTGCTTACAGGACTAATGTACAATTCTTCAGGAAAAAAGGTGAAAGGGGCCGGTGGAGGATATTGATTCCGTTTTGAACGCTCTAAAATAAACCATAACGGTTCAATTATATTGAGGTCGGTGCGGGCCAAGGTGGATGCTTAACTTTATCCTCGTGTTCACAAACCATGGCTGGTCACGTCTCGCTGCATGGATAAATACATTAACATCCTGGAAAATTCCTTCTCCCCCAAGAAACAAAGTTTTCATCATAGGATGGACCTGGTCAGCTAAAATTTCTCAATATTTCTTCCCAGTGACCCTTCCGTTCATGATGAAGTTCGGTCTCGAAGTAAAAGCATGACATAGTTGCCCATGTCATGACAGATCCACCTCCATACTTGACAGTTGCAAGGAGAAAAAAAAATCACGATCATACGCTTGTGCAGGTGTCCTCCAAATGTGCATTCGTCCTGTTGTAGGAAAAAGTATGAGACGAACACATTACTTTCTTCCATCAATCAATCGACCAGGATTTGTGAGTGTGATATGGCCGCGGTAGCCGAGTGGTCAAGGTATCGGATCGTGGCTGGCCTTGTCACAAGTTCGAGTCGAGCACCACTAAAGACCCGCCATGTAGGGGAACGAAGCCCGTTAAATCTGTCGAGAGCTCAAACGTCCTCCCGTTGGTGGGGTGTGATAGTTAGGAGAGGGGGTGCCCGCTCAGGTGTCATCCACGTCACTTGACCATGGTTCAAAATTACGTGGTCCGTCGCCAAAAGCCCTCATGTAGCTGAACAGTGCGACGTTAATATTCACCCACTCACTTGTGAGTGTGACACCACTGTAGACGTTTGGCATTTACAGCTGTGACAACTGACTTGGGAATTGCTGTTGTGCCGTAAGTGTTCTTTTTATGAAGGTGCCTCTTGAGTGTAATCATTGACATTGGAGAATCCAGATGCTGATTGAGCTCTGTCTGCGGTCACTTATGCTACAGTTATTCGCTTTGTAAACATTTCGATTCTCTTCAATACCCGTCGGTCTCTTTAACGGAGCTTCCCTTTTTGCTCACTATTTTCTTTGCCGACCTTGTCTTTCCGATCTGTGTGTATTTTGTCATAACTTTAGACACCGTACCTCTAGTATAGCCTAAAAATTGGGATGTTTTGGCCATACTTGCTCCAGCTAGACGGGCTCCTACTATCTGGATTCTTTTAAAATCAGAGAGGTTCAACATTTAATGCTTTTGAAAAAAAAATCCAACTCTTACAGAACTTAAATAAAGCTACCACTGCTACCAGAATATATACATTTCTATTTATAAAAAACTGCTAGCTATTATTATATTTTAATGCATATGAAGCGCTTTAAAATATGTCGCTTTTATTCACAGGTGTTTCCATTATTTTGAAGCCATGTGGCTGAGTGGTAATGTATCCCTCTTCCCCGCCATAGGTCCAGGATTCAAATCTTGGCTGGGCCAGGTCGACTCAGTCTTTTATCCCTTCAATGGGTCGATAAATGAGTACCAAGCTTGTTTGGGAACTAAACACTGGGGGTTCCGCGTAAGACTGACCACTTTTGAAACATATGCACATGCACCCCAGCGCCTAATGTCACGTAAACTGAGATAGGCACAATAGATCTTGATCCTCATGGGCCACTGAGTTCAGTTCAGTTTCTGTTAATAGCCACCTGTACTTTAACACTTGTAGTAGATGCAAACAGATAGCTTAGTAAGCACACATGCACAGGGTTAGGAAACCCCTCTATAGACTAATTCAGTTATACAAACAAATTGATTAAAAACATGATTAGGAACGAACACTTTGAGAGAATAATCCTATATTCACGATAATTTGTTAATTTTATTTAAGTAGCTATAATTCTACAAATGTATTGAAAGGTATTCACTGTGTTAAAGTGACAAAACATTGTATTCCGTGTGTAATGTTTAAGAATGATATTCTACGCATATATATATATATATATATATATATATATATATATGCATATGATAACAATAATTTTTGTATCTAATTATGTAACGATACTGTGAAAATAAGCATTAAAACTGTTGAGCACAGTTTGTAGTAAAATATAAGTTAGTAACAATATTGCCTTTTAAATCCAAAATGTAAATTTTTTATCATAAAAAATATTTCAATGTTTTAAATACGTTTTTGTACTTTTTTTTAAAAAAAATGCATCTTGCTCATTTGTATTCACATAATGGAAATCCGCAAAACTTTCATTAATATTTTTTTAACGAAACAATAGCTAAAAAATAAATTATATTTTCTTTTCGAATGTGTGACTCGAATATTGAAAAAAAAATCAATTACACGAGGATATCTTCTTAAATTCAATTTCGTAAAACGGGAAGATTATTCTGAGAACATATTTCGATATCTTTTAATACGTTTTCTTTTGAAATATCGAATTTTTTTTTTATTTAAATGGAAGAATGAAATTCTTATGATAATTTTGAGAATGAAATTGAATTTGTTGGAATTGTGATACTGAAACTGAGTGGCTGAAAAATTGATGTAATTCGCTTTGCAAATATTTTTTGACCCTTTAGTAATCGGATTTCACGAAAACAAGATAGTTCTAGGTATTTTCTTTCCACCAATTTAAATATGAAATTAGATTAGAGTACGAGCGCGCGCACACATTGTATGGAAAGCAACACATATTTACAACAAAATTTCTATTCACTAGTTTGACTTTAAAGACTTATTTAATTTTTTTGATTGAGAAGACATGATTGAGGTACTCAAAGAAATATGTATTAAATATTCTTTAAATAAATTGATACATTTTGAAGAATATAAAAGTAATATATTCAACTGCTTTTAAAAGAAAATTTTATTTCTCACAATGGCTTTTATTTTGATCAAATTAAGAAGCTACTCCAAGAGGGCCCAGTCAGATATTGCCCAATATATATCTGCTCTATAAGAAATTAGTAATATAAATACTAATCCTTGAGTAATTTTTATGCTTAGAAGATCTAATCATTTTAAATAATAATTTAGATTATTTCTTATAGTTAATTTTTTTATCCTGATTATTTGATTTTAATTAAAACCAATTTTGACACAAAACAAAGCAGATTGTTTCGTTTCTCAATTAAATGTAGAGACTCAAAGTTTAAATTTTTGTGTTTGTAATAAAGAGAAGCCTATAACTTTAACATTATTAAAGGCCTTTTTGGTTCAAAAATTTCCATATCTTAATTTGCAGAAATGTTATAGATAATGACTTCGAAAGAAATAATGATCCAGTTACTGATCGCACAGAAATACTCAATATTTACAAAAAAAATTATAAATACTGTTCAGAGCAGGATTATCCTGCTAATTTTCTATAATATATATTTAAAAAAACCATATAAATAATAGAGTAGCAAGAATTTATACATTCATCACTTCAAATGTTTCATTTTCTTTCGTTTTTAAGTTCTATTAGTTTTAGACATCTTATACAGATTACACTATAGTGTGTATCTAATTATAGTTATTTTTAATCTCTATTTCGCATTTTCCTACATGTGATACTTAGCTTAATTTTTTTATTATTCCTTTTCGAAATTTTAGATAAGTTCTCTATACTTTTGATTGCTCTTTTTACTTATCTTCTGCTGCTATTTACATTTACATATTACACTTTCAAATAAGTTATCTTTTACTGTTAGCACACTGTTTAAATGCGAAATTTTTAGGCGTTACTCATAGTCAGTTGAGCTTTCTGTACTTCAATATTTTTCTGGTACCAATTATGAAGAAATTTTCTGCTGTAAGGAGAAAGTTAGAAGCCTGTAATGCCAATTTAGCCCTACATCCCTATCCTGAGTCAGTGACAGCTTTAGAAACCATAACAGTTTTGCTTTCAGTACATTAACTTTTTCTTGGCATAATAGGTCTAATGTTCCTGGTTATAGTTTGCAAACTTTCACCACCCTCTGTTTTGTATTGGATTTGAATAGTCTATAGAAAAATATTTTTAAGTTTCGTAACAATTGATAGATGTCTTTTATTGTACATGAGAATTCATTGATTTTTAGCCTCAAAGGAGCTGTTGTTATCACCACTGTATAAAGGAGTCACCCCTGACCACTTATCAGATTTGATCGATTCATATGTAACATAACCCTTTAGAACCGGGTTGGGTGTCAAACTCGTGGCCCGCGGGTGGTATGCGTCCCACTGCAAACATTTTTGTGGCCCGGGTAATATATCGGAACACAATAATACATAATAAAATAAAAATTCTCCCAAAATTGGAACAAAAATAGCAGAGAAGAGATGTCAAGTGTCAGGACGTGAACACTAAATTTTTGTTGTTTTTTTATACATGTTTATTATAATGTATTTTTCGAAATAAACCTACATTTCAATGAATATTGATTTTTTTGTGGCCCATCTAAAGTTAACTCTTGTTTGTTTGACCCAAGCTAGCCTTTCAGTTTGTAACCCTTGATTTAGAGGTCCTTTGTAACACTTTTCATAGAGCAATTTTTTTAAAAATTAAGTTCGTTATTTATAAAATGAGGAACTTTTTTATTTTAGACTTGTTTCCACTAAAAGAGAAAGTTAATTTATATGGGTTTTTATTTCAATAAACATTTAGGGCTGTCGCACAATATCAACCAAGTACACATTTGGATGCAACAATGTGGAATATAAACTCTTGAGTCTTCTGTTTATTTAGGAGTGTAGATACGAAACACTGAAAAGGTAGAATGAGAAGGAGAACATGAAAAAGAAACTCATTCTAATTCTAATGGCTTACGCTACTTATCTACAGAATGATTGCTATTTATTAGAAATCCAGCGTTACACTGGATACATTTGGGGGACGTGTTTAACCATTACATCAACCATGAAGACTGAAATTTGCAGTAAGTAGTGAACTGGAAAATGTATGCATTTAACCGTAGCAAAACATATACATTTTCGAAATGGGAAAGTCTAACTTAGCTGAAATATTTGGAGCGCTAGGATTAGCGAACATTCGGCAATTACATTTACTAAAGCATTAATTTTATCACCTCCTGCTGCCAACCAAACACGATTCAAACAGAGTTGACCAAATAAACTGCGCATATTTAGGAAATTTCGGTATTTGATTATAGTGTCGGTGAAGTTTAATTGATTTCTTACACAGAAGAAAAATAACAATTTACAAAGCAAAAAATAATTAATTATATTGTATACACACGTGCTTGTATAGATTTTGCTTGTTTTAATTGCTTTTTTCTGATTTACTTTTTAAAATATTAAAAATTTCGAGCATATTTTTCGTTGAGTGAAATATTATCTTGTCATATTTCAGGATAGATTCAAAGGAATTACCTTTCTTTAGTTTCTTTATCTTGGTGTCATTTAAAGACAGTGAAATATGACTCACAAGATGATGACGGAACATTTTTTTTTTTGCTGTTGTTCCTTTTTGTAGCGTCATTTCGTTGACTTTCACATTATCTCAACGTGTTGCTTCTGAACGCCAGTTCTTTGGATTTGTAAAATTGTACGTATGATTGACAGTTTTATGTCAAAAGCCAGCTGTTTCAAGCTATCCCTTTTTATTGGAGCACCAGCAGTCTGAAAGCATTATAATGTCTTATGGTTTCATTTCAAATTCAACATCCTCAGTTTTAGAAATTCAAAGGAGACAAAAAAAGGAAGAAACGCAGAAAAACTAATATGGCGATACCATTTGCTCCCGTTCGAGATTGCGATGATACAATAACGAATCCGTCATACTCTCGGAATTTAGCACATTCGATAATTATAACGGATTCCGTCAACCAGTTTTTTTCCGAAAATTGGTCCTCCTTACTCAAAAGATCTAGTATGCATTTTGATTTGAACAAATTTAAATATATAGGGGGATTCATAAAGAAGTATACAGTTTCAATGCGCTATAAATCAAGAACAATGTAAGATATTTTAGGTGACCTGTAAAAGAATTGTATGGAACTATTTTAAGGTATCCAACTACGTTCGGTACCGGGATTTTGGAAAAGCGTAAAAACGAATCTTTTTTTAAAATATTTAGTTTCACTTAGATTAGAATACACGTATGAAATTGTTTTAAGAACATTACTACAATAAAGAGTTAATTAAATGCAATATTTTGGTAAAAAATGAACTTAGAAATATTTATTTTCAAAACATTCTTCTTTTCTGGAAAATGCATCTACAATAATAATATTTTGCCTATATATAGTTCAGACCTCTGTACAAAGTCTGGACTAGGATGTTTGAATTATTTAACTTAGAAGTGGATTTATTTCTATTTTAATACGTCAGAGTGGAGAAATTTTAACAAAAAAGCACCGATAATTATTTCAGTTCGTAGTAACTCTGTAAATAACGTGAATTTTTATAAAATCCTAGTTCAGGCTCTCTGGAGAAGTTTTAGCTATGTATAAGCAAAATATTATTATCGAAGCATTTCTTATAAAAGGAAAACGTTTTGAAAATAAATAATTCTGAGTCGACTTTTTGCCAAAATATTGTATTCAATTAATTTTTTATTGTAATAATATTTTTAAAATAATTTTATAAGTCTATTCTGATCTAAAAAAAACTAAATATTTTTAAAAAATATTCGTTTGTACGCTTTTGCAAAATTACAATTCCGAACATAGTTGGATACCTTTCGTTAGAGATAGTCACAGATATTCTACGCGTGAACCCTTAATCATACGACACACTTCAAGTCGGCAATTCATTTCCGCCCAAATGCTTGTGAAGGCATCAAGTCCATCGACAGCGACTATGATGCGATGTTTCAGCTTCGTCCAGGACTTGCACAAAGAGCACGCAGTTTTAAAATATTCACACTACTGTTAGATAGCTTTTTTCCGAATCGTGATAATAAGTACTCTTGACAACAGTTGCGGATTCCATTTTGCTAAATTCAAGAGCACAACAAACCTTCTCAACTGCAGACATCGCCATTTCGACTCATTAGTCTAGTGATGACTAAAATTTTCAACCCATGAATCCTTTTTTTACAGTCAAAGCGCCCACGGGCCCCTTTTTAAAATCGAAACTTTCCCAAGCCCCCCCCCAAGTGAAAAAGCTACATAATTGCATAGTATAAAAATTACAAATTAAAAAAATATTTTGTTGAAGAATTATTATTTGAGATTATAACTTTTGTTTAAAACAAAATAAAAAAATTAATGACTTGCATGAACTTGATGAGATATTATGAGTGTATTTATGTACGTCTCAATGATCATGAGTAGCAACCGCAAATTCCCACGAGCACTAGTTTTTAGTTTCTTTTTTTGAATGATGTGGTTTTTTATATGACGCTAAATCCAAGTTCTACCAAATTAGAATACGGGAAAATAGTTAACAACTTCTGTACAATAACTTATAATTTTGGATATAAAATTGGGATCTGTGTTTTTAATCAGAATTCGTGGTATCCTTGTTCAAACACTATGAACAACAATACAACAATAATTTGACAACAAAACCCTCATTTATGGATATTTCAATAAGATGCTCCTGTATTAATTAGTATGGATTCATCTGTGTTTGGGATCTGAGTTAGTCCCTGGGAAAAATGGTGCAACGCCCAATCGGGAATATCCAGTGAATTATTATTATTTATTTAAATTTCCATAAAAATAAAAATGGATCAAAACTTTTTTTATTTTATATTTAATCTTGCGTGGACCCCCCCCATAATAGTTCAGGGAGCACTAAATCAATTTTAAATTTCTACAGACCTCCTGAATAATATCGGAGAGCCTTGGGGGTTCATAGGGACAACTGAAATTAGTCTCATAATACTCCCACCATTGTTTGCCTATTTTTTGTCAGGGGCTAAATACAAGACAAACTTTAAAAGTACACCTACCTTATGGTTCGTTGACGTGGGGTCTGTTTATGACTTTTACTGATTCACAGCATCTGGAAAGTGTATACATTTTTATGAATAGCCTTTTTTTTATGAATAACCTTGTATTTCTTTTGTATGACAGTTATACTTGGATCGTTTGTGTTTGATTATTAGTTTTTAATTGTTATTTTGTTTAGTTTCCCATATTAGAGCATTTTAATGAAAACTTAAGATTTTCGTTCTACTAGTCATTTTGAATTCTTGAACTTCACGTCAGTGCAACGGGAATTTTATTTTCCTCTTCAAATCTAACCTAGCTTACTATGAATGCAATAAAAGGCATTCAAAAGAGCAAAAAAAAAGAAAAGAAAGAAAGAAAAGAAAAACAGAAGGTTTATCTGGAAGTATAGTTTTCTCCTTTTTGAAAACATTTCGAAACATTTTTCAAAACTTCAAAAATTAATAAAGGTTAGATGGGCATAAAAATATTTTCAGAAATCTAAGAAAAGTTTCAATCCTAGAGTAATCTTCATTACCCTCTGGGTGTACTTAATAGGATTCATATGGATGCAATAAACTATTAATGAGAAAGAAACTAGGATTTATATAAGATTAACATAGTGATCACAAATTCAAATTGGCCATCAGACTGCAGCCTTAAGGTTCCCATCTCCATTAGGTAATTTTTAATAGTTTTCTCTACCAATCTAGTCGTAAAATTAGTCTAAACTTAGAGATGACCAATAGAGAGAGAGACTTCACACACACAGAAAGATAGTGAGATTACAGAGAGGGGCTAGAGAAAGATAGCGACTATAGTAAGACAGTAAGACCAACGAAAGATAAAGAGACTTAAGAGTGAAACTATAGAAAGATAGAGACTAAAGAGAGACAGTGAGACCAAAGATAGATAGTGAGACTATAGAGGTGGGCTGTTTGTGCAAGCGCAACTGCGCTGCCTGAACTTCGCATGCCCAGCGATTCTGATGTGAATGTAAGAACTTATCAGAAATAAATAGACACCAGTCCACTAAAAACTGTGTTGTGATTGAGTCCTGAGTATTCGACGGAGTGAGCCATAACATTGGTCCAGTAGAATCCGGAGAAAAACCGCGTGTAGTGATGAGAGCAAATTGTGCCAGAGACTGTGTATCAAAAAGTAAAAGTGAAAACTGAGTTTTCAAAGTATTCTGTGTCCTGAGAGTCCAGCGCAATTCATCAGTCGAAATAAGAGCGATTTCCTTGCCCCTTATTTTGATATCAAATTAATGTTATGTGTTAAGATGTCGACAGTTAAAAGTCTTAAAAAGGACGAGCTTTTTTGCTGGTCGCCGAGGAGCTGGGATTAGACATACCCCAGAATCCAAAAATTATAGTATTAAAAAATTTAATTGAGAGTAGTGAAATCTTTGAAACTGATAAGGAGTTTCTGCAAAGTGTAATTGATGGTGTTTTGGCGGAAAATGCCGCTAAAATTGAACAAGAAAATTTTAAATTAGAGTCTGAAAAGGCCAAGATTGAATTCGAAAAAATTAAATTAGAACAGTTAAAGAAAGAGCTTGGGTTAACTAATGCTAGATGTAAATTGTCCCCTGTGCAAGATAAAAGTGAACATTTCGAATTTGTCCCATCTGATATTGAAAACTTAATTAAAAGTATCAAAACTCTAACAATACCTGTCCCTCCTAATACAGAAGCCTATAATTTATTTTTTCAATCGTTAGAAAAAGCTTTTAAAACAAAAAAAATGTGGAAGATAAATTTAAAGAAGAAATTTTAGTGAATATGTTGGAAGAAAAGGTGGAAATTTTAATGATTTATTTTAAACAAGAGGAACTGGGTGATTATGAAAAAAATCAAGCAGTTAGTGCTAAAATAATTTCAACCAACACCTCGAGTATTGCTTAATCAGTTTCGAAGGTCCCAAAAACTACCGAAAGAGAATTATGTTCAGTTTGCTTCTAGAATTGAAGCAATGTTTGATTATCATTGTAAACTAAGAAATGTTAGTGTGTTTAATGAGTTATGCCAATTAATTATTGCTGATCAGATAATTAATTATCTTGATCAAGAACTGACCAGTTATATTAATATTAAAATGAGCGAAAATTGGTACAAGCCAGATAAGCTTGGTCGTGAAATGGATTTGTTTATGTCTTCTAAATTTTCAAGTAGAAATGAAATAAATACGGGTTTCCGACAAAATAAATTCTTTAAGAGTGGCGCCAACAGAAAGGGGTTAAAAGGTGTAACTAGTGTTTTTTTTGTCCGATGTCAATGTTCATATTGCTGTAAAAATCATGCTATTCCTTTTTGTGCAAAATTTATACAACTTTCCGTAAATGATAGAATAGAGATGGTTAAAAAACAGCGACTATGCTATCTGTGTTTAAGAGTAGGTTGTACGGCGTCGAAGTGTAAAGCCAAACCTTGTAAATTATGCGCTAAGAGGCACCATGTCTCGTTACATTTCCCAAAACAAAATACAAATTTTTAAACAAGCCATAGTAAGTCGAATTCTTTCCATTCATCAACCGAGTCAAGGTTAAATGCGGATGCGCAAGTATTTAATCCTGTTTTCCCTCTTGAAGAGGTTTCGGAGAAAGATAGTAACGCCTTGTTTGCCATTAATCAACATAAAAAGGGAACCACTAGTGTGTTTTTGAGTTCCGTGAAGTGTTTTGTAAGAGATTCATATGGCGAGAAAAGGAAAATAAGAGGTCTGCTTGACGTCGGTTCTATAACAAATCTAATTACAAAAAATTCGTAGAAAAATTAGGATTAAGAAAAGAAAAGTAAATATTCTGGTCATGTGTTTAAATGACTCCTCTGTATGTGTTAAAAATTGCGTAACTACGGAAATCTCGAATTCTGATGGTAGTTATAAAAAGAGAATAAAAACGCTAGTTGTAGATAAAATTACTGATTTAACTCCAGTTAAAAATCTAAATGTGAAAGGATTAATTCCTGAAAATATAAATTTAGCAGATGATTCCTTTTATGTGCCAAATTCCATTGATTGTTTATTGGGTGCAAAAATTTTTTATGAATTATTGCGTAGTGGGCAAATTCGTTCTGAAAATTCTAATCTTATTTTCCAAAATACTGTGTTTGGGTTCGTGGCTTCAGGGAGCAATAGTTTTGCAGATACTGAAGCACGGGTTCATTGTGGATTAATTAAAGGAGATTTAAATAAGACTTTAAAAATGTTTTGGGATTTGGAAAACGTGTTGAGGTAGAGAGAACTAAAAATGAAGAAGCAATTTTTTGTGAGGATCACTACCTAAAAACGCATTCTAGAGATGATGAGGGTTGATATGTGGTTAAAATGCCCCTTAAAAACGAACCAAATTGTTTAGGTGAGTCGAGGGACATCGCTCTAAAACGATTGAATGCGCTGTGGACTCAATTAATCAGAGATCCTCAATATCTAAAGTTGTATAGAGACTTTATACATGAATATGAACAACTAGGGCAAATGAAAGAGGTTGTCGCAGAGAATGACAACTCGGAGATTGACTATTATATGCCACACCATGGCATCCTTAGACCAGAAAAGAGCACAACGAAGCTGAGGGTAGTTTTTAATGCTACCAATCCTACAAGTAATGGGTTATCGTTGAATTCCATACAATACAATGGAGAATTGGTTCAAAATGACCTGTTTACAATTATGATTAAATTTAGAGAGCATCCTTATGCCTTTACGGCAGATGTGAAGATGATGTACCGAATGATACTCATCCATGAAAGCCAACAGCCGTTTCTTAGAATTTTGTGGAAAGAATGTCCAGAGGATCCAGTGAAAACCTTTGAGATAAAAACTGTCACATATGGCACGATGAGTGCACCCTTTATAGCAACGAGAACTTTACTGCAGTTATCGAGAGATGAAGAGAAGAACTTTCCTTCGGCTGCACCTGTTCTAAGAGAGAACTTTTATATGGACGACGTTCTTTGCGGCGCTGCGTCTTTAATGGAAGCCAAGGCCTTGAAAAATCAACTTTCCGGCATTTTGAAAAAGAGAGGAATCGAATTTCACAAGTGGGGTAGTAGTCATTCGGAACTGGCTTCAAACATCATCGGAGATTAAGAGTTCGAGAATCCAATTGAAACCAAGATGTTAGGAGTGTCCTGGAAATCACAAGATGATTGTTTTGTTTTCAAAATCACAGTGGAGTTAAAAGATTCCTACACCAAGAGATGTGTCCTTTCGATAATAGCTAGAATGTTTGATCCATTAGGGCTATTAGGTCCAATAGTCGCAAGAGCCAAGATCTTCATGCAGAGTCTTTGGAATCTTAAAATCGACTGGATCGACGAGTTGCCTTCTGAGAGAGCCAAAGAGTGGCATCGTTTCCTTGAGAACTTCAACAGTGTAAGAAGTATCTGCATTGGTAGATGTATTATGCATCCTCAAGCGACAAGGGTGGAGCTTCACGGTTTTGCTGATGCTTCAGAGAAATGTTACGGTGCATTTATATATTGCCGTTCTCAATCGCCAGATGACGCAACAACAGTGAAGCTTGTAACAAGTAAAAGCAGAGTAGCACCTGTGAAGAGTGTCACAATGCCACGACTCGAGCTGTGTACTGCCGTTCTTCTTTCAAAGCTGATGAAAAGAGTTGAGACTGCCTTACAAATGAAAATACCCTCTATGTACCTGTGGAGTGACTCGACTATTGTCTTGGCGTGGATCCAGAAAGAGCCTAACATGTGTGTGCTTAAAACCTTCATGGCAAATCGATTTGCCGCAATCCATCACCTGACTAACGCAGCACAGTCATCATGAGCAGTGACATCATGTTTCTTCGGAACAGAACCCAGATGACCTCGCATCAAGAGGTCTCGACCTATCCAGTCTTCACAACAACTCTTTGTGATGAAATTGACCTACGTTTTTAACGACGAAAGATTTCCCGGAAAGAAATATCCTTTCATCAGTGACTGATAGTGATGAATTTAACTGTGAATTTAAAAGTAACACAAAGCACTGTGTGTTAATTTAAATTTAACAAAGACAACATTTATAACTGAACTGTTAAATATAAGTAATAAGTACACTAAAATAATTTGAATGTTAAGTTTTATTTTTAGGTTCATAGCAAGTTGCAGAGGAGAAAAGAGGAGAGGACCTTTAGATGTCCAGGAAATCAACCGAACGGAAATCACCTTAATCAGGATTGTGCAACTACAGGAGTTCAAAAGGGATTCTTGGTTCCAAAAAAAACCCAGCCTTACAGCTACTAGTTTCCAAGTTGCCCATTAAATTGCTCACTTCGGGAAACCTCTTTCAGAAGAATTAGTAAAAAAACTTTTTAAAATATAGTCCTACTCTCTGTTTGCTAATTTTAAAGCAAAATACTTGGTTATAAAGCGTATAAATCAGTTACCTATAAGTCGAAATATAATTAATGATCAAGTAATAGAATTAGAAAAAAAAATTTCGCAAATACATAACTACCTAAATTATGCAGAAATACATAATTTAGGATGATTGTTTTAGATGAAAGTAATGATGTACATGGTTACGCACAATTAGCAGTTTTTGCTCAGTATATAGAAATATAATGAAAGAAGAGTTAATAAAGCTAAAATAACGTTGAAAGGAAGTGTACCGGTTGGTATTTTTAAAGAATTTCATATTGCATTTAAAGAAATAGATATTGACCTTCAAAAAACAGTTTCTGTAACAACAGACGGTGCACCTAGCATGGTAAGGAAAACCATTGGATTTATTAAGTACCTTAAGCAAAATATTTCCCATTTTCTGATTAAATTTCACTGTATAATACACCAGCAAGTTTTATGTGAGAAGTATAGCTTAAAAACATTTTACAGAATAATGTCATTGTAATAAAAATAATGAACTTTATAAACGCAAGAGCTCTCTTTATATACGGCAATTTGCTCAGTTCTTAGAGGAAATTGAATGCCAATATTTAGAGATTTTGACATTCAACAACGGGCGATGCCTTACTATTGGTCAAGTACTTAATCGTTTTATAACGTTATTAGAAGAAATGCTCTTTTTAATTGAAAAAGATAATAGTTTCAATGAACTATCCAATATGCACTGGTTAAAAGATTTAATGTTTTTATGTGACATCACTCAGCATTTCAATGAACTGAATAAAAAATTTCAAGGGCCTGGACCAATTGTTTTAACGATGTTTGAAAAAATATTAAAATATTTATGACGAATCTTGACAACTTTACTAAGAATTGGGAAATGAAAATCATGAAATATATTCCCTCAATTTCAAAATAATTTTCAGCACATAATAATTTTTGAAAACTCCTTTGACAATCAAGAAAATGCAATTAAGAAATATTTAATGATTATGCAGGAAATAAAACAAGCTTTTGAGGAGAGATTCAATCAATTTAAAAGTTTGGAATTGTACATTTCTCTCACTTTATTTTATATCCATAGAAAACAGATTTTAAAACAATGGAGTTAACCGAATTTATGTGGTTAAGTATCGATAATTTAGAAGCGGAATTAGTTCAATTTCGAAGCAACGTAGAGTAGAAAACAAAATTTGAAGACTTGATTTTTGAAGAAGTAAAACTGTGTGAGAGAGAGAGCAGTAGTATAATGATCCCCCCGCAGTAAAAATTGAAAATATTATATTAAACATATGGGATTCTTTAACAAATAATTTTATATCAATGAAAAAAACTAGTTATCATGCTCTCTTAATAATGTTTGGGTCCACATATTCGTGGGAAAAATTGTTTTCTCCAATGAACTTAGTAAAATCTTCTAATTGAAATAGACTTCACAGGTAATTAAATGCGAAATGCGTTGAACTAATGAATACGAAATATGAACCTAATTTTAAAAAGGTTATCTGAAAATATATATGCACAACAACAGATTTCTCTTAAATACTTTATAATCAATTTTGTTATATACATCTGTATATATAAAGGAGAAAAGCGACTCACTCACTCACTCACTCACTGACTAATCACGATATCTCCGAAACTATTAAACCTACAGATTTGAAATTTGGTAGGTAGGTTCCCTTCATAGAGTAGACTTCAGCTAAGAACGGATTTTGCAAAAATCGAACCCTAAGGGGCGTTACGGGGGTTTAAGGAGCGTTATAGTTAAGTATTTCCATTATTAAACTATTAGATGTACAGTCTTGAAACTTGGTACACAGATTTCTTTCATAAAGTAGAGATTCTCTACATAATGATTCCTAAAAATCGACCTCCAAGGGGCGTTGAGGGCGCTTAAGGAGCGTTATGGATAATTATTTCCATTTTTAAAATATTAGACGTTAAGTCTTGAAATTTGATAAGCGGATTCCTTTCATAGAGTAGAGATCCGCTACAAAATGGGTTTTGTAAAATGCGACCCCCAAGTGGCGTTGTGGAGAATTAAGAGGCGTTAAAGGCAATTATCTCCTTTTTTAAAATATTAGACGAAAAATCTTGAAATTGAGTAAGCTGATTCCATTCATTAAGTAGATATCCGCTATAAGATGGGTTTTGTGAAATTCACTTCCTAAGTGGTGTAAGGGGCGTTAAAGATAGTTATTTCTATTTTTAAACTATTAAACGTACAGTCTTAAAATTTGGTAAGCTTATTCCTTTTATGGTGTAGAGATCCACTACAAAATAGTTTTGGGGAAAATTGATCCCCAAGGGTCACTGAGGGGGATTAAGGGGCGTAATAGTTAAATATTTCCACTTTTGAACTAATAGACCCACCTTCTTGAAAATTAGAAAGTATGTTCCGTTCATGGAATAGAGTTCCTTTTACAAAGAGTTTTGCGAAAACGGACCCTCAAAGGAGTGGGTTTGCGAGGGATTAAAGTGTGTTATAGAAAAATTCCTGTTTTTGAATTTAACCCATTTACTTGAAATTTGTTGAGCACGTTTCTTTAGTTGAATAGAGTTCCACTAAGAATAGATTTTACGGAAATCAACTCCAGGAGGAAGCAGGGAGAGTTATTGGGGCGTATTGATAGACAAAATTCCCGTTTTTGAACTGCTAAGACTAAAATAATAAAATTTGGTTTGCATGCTCTTTTTGTTGAATTGGAATCCGCTAAGAATACTCTCAACGCGGTATTGATGATAAAAATTCCGTTTTTTCTCTGTTAGATTTAGACTTGAAATTTAGCACGCATGTTTATTTTATGGAGTAGATATCCACTGAAAGTTGCTTTGGTGGAAATCCACTTGATTATTAGGTTAAGTGAGCACAAAAAATCTTTCTACTTCTATTTTAAATGTAAATAAAAGTTAGATATTATAATTTATGTCCTTTTTATATCAAGAGGCGAGAGTTACAGCTATAAATATAATTTTCAATACAAACGAATTCTTAATGCTAGATATCAATAATTTATATATATGTAAACAGTATACATTTATACATAATCGTGAAATACCCAGTGAAGCGGGTGGATAACGGCCAGTATATATATATATATATATTGGGTTGTTCGGAAAGTAATTTTTTTTTTGTGGAAATGAAAGACAGTTTTTGTATAATAATTAAATACTTTATTAAATTATATATTGGCCGTTCTGGTCCAACACCTTTTGCCATCTTTCTGGTAGTAGCATAATTCCACGCTCATAAAAGTTTTGTGCTTTGCTGGCAAAAAACTTATCGAGGTGGGTTTTGACCTCCTCATTTGAGGTGAAGGTTTTACGGTCTAAGAAATTTTGGAGTGACCGGAACAAATAATAATCCGATGGTGCCAGGTCTAGAGAATATGGTGGGTGTGGCATTGTATCCCATTCAAGCTGTAAAAGCTTTTGGCGAGTGGCCAAACTTGTGTGAGGTCTCGCGTTTGTCTTGGTGAAATACTACACATTTCCTGTTGATTAGTTCTGATCTTTTCTGTTGAAGTGCATCATTCAGTTTGTCCAGCTGATGACAGTAGACTTCCGAATTAATCGTTGTGTTATCCCCTAAAAGCTAAAAAAAAGATTCCTTTAAAATCCCATCAAACAGACAGCATCACCTTTTTTTGGTGAATATCGGCTTTGGAAATAGTTTGAGCCGGTTCATCTGTTTTGCTCCATGACCTTTTTCGTCCCCAGTGATGATGCGCTTCAAAAACGGATAATTTTCTTGACGTTTGAGAAGCGAATCACTGACGTCAATGCGGCGACACAGATTTCTCTCTGTGAGAACATGGGGAACCCATACATCGAGCTTCGAGGATAATCCCAGGCCTTTCAAGTGGTCATATAAACAGTTGAATTTTATAAATTAAACCTCAATCCGATCTCACGTGTTGTTATTCGCCGGTTCGCATCAACTAATGCCTTTAACGCGTCTTTATCAGCTTCGACCGGCCTTCCCGAACGTGGTGCATCTTCGACATCAAACTTGCCGGATCGAAATTTAGCGAACCAGTTCTGGCACTGGCGTACCGTCAACACACCTTCTCCATACACATCGATCAATTTCTTTCTGGCTTGACCAGCATTTTTACCCTTTCTGTAGTAAAACAGTAAGATATGTCGAAAATGCTGCTTGTCGCTCTCCATATTTAAAAGAGCACCAACCAAAAACTACTGTGTAGAATTAATTGGAGTTTTCCCACACAAGCCTTGCTATATGAGCTCTCAAAGCATATAAAAATTATACGACTTAAATGCGAAGATGGGTGCAAAAAAAAAATACAATTAAATCCTCTGTCGGTAAAAAACGAAATTACTTTCCGAACAACCCAATATATATATATGTACTAATAAGTAATATTTCATAATATATATTGAATGTAATTTTTGTTAGTCCTTGTTCATTCAAACACTTATTGCAATTTGCAACAAACACTTAAGAATTTTTAACCCCACTAAAATTTTTTAAATCATTAAACCACGCCCATATTTACCCATTAAACCAATTGAGTTTTAAAGATGTTTAGTTTTAAAAATACTCAGTTATAAATTTTAAACTTAACTCTTGTGCATATAGGCACTATTGACCGACGAGCTAGTACTAAAAAATATGAACTAAATTTCAACTACGTTTCAAAAAGATTCGCCATCCCTACTATAGAGAGATAGAGAGAGACCACAAAGAAAGATAGTGAGGCTATAGAGAAAGGTTATAGAAAGATAGGGACTACAGAAAGACAGAGAGACCAAAGGAAGATAGTGACTATACAGAGAGATAGAGACGAGAGTTTCTCAGGGAAGAGGGATAGAGTGAAGAAAGGTAGAGAGAGACAAGAGATGTAGGGAAGAAAAATAAAGTGAAGAGAGATAGAGATATATAAAGACTGTAAAGAGATAGAAAATAAGAGAGAGATTAAGAGGCTGTAGAGAATTAGATTAACAGACTTTAGAAAGAGAGAGACAGACAAAGAGAGATAAAAAGATAAACCTGTAAAGAGATTAAGATACTTTTGGGAGAGATAAAGAGATAAAAACTTTAATGAGATTAACAGACTGTTGAAAGATATAAATTGTAGAGAGATAGAAAGATTAAGAGACTATAGAGAAATAAAGAAATTAAGAGACTTCAGAGGTAGAAAGATACCTATAAGGATTGTAGAGAGATAAAGAGTTCAAGAGACTGTAGAGAGAAAACTATAGAGTTTAAGTGATTGTAAAGACATATAAAGACTAGGGATATAGAAAAACATAAAGACTTTAGAGAGATAAATAAATAAAAGAACTATAGAGGGATTAAGAGACTATAGAGAGATAGACTTAAAGACTAGGGAAATAGAGAAATATAAAGACTTTAGACACATTATATAAGAGACTAGAGAAAAACTTGAGATTGCACCTATTGAGCGAAGATGATAGTGCTAATCTCAAGTCTCTCGATAATAAAACCTCTCTAATAAATAATAATGTAATGGGCAAATTTCTTAAAAATCTAGAAATTTATATAAAATCTCTGATAATAATATTTAGAATTTTACGAAGTAACGTACCTTTCATTACTTTACTTTTTTTCATAACGTTTATAAAAAATTTAACGCTTCTGCCTGACTAATTTATTTATCGAATCCAAGTAATATGAAATAAATTTATACATTGATAAACATTTTATAGTAAAAAACTATAAGTTCTGTAGATATGCAAAATTATACTCAACAACACTGGAATATCTTCTAGTTTCACAAAAAAAGGTATACTTTAATCCCGAGACATTTCTTACATATCGGGGTAAACAAGCAATTGAATTTGAACGGTAAACAAACAAATTACAGACAAAGATTAAAAATGACAGTTAATGAAAAAATAATAAGTTTCGGAATAATAACAATGAACTCTCCAGAGAACACATGAAAGATTATTATTACACAGCACTTCAGCTTTAAATCGATTTTTCATTGTTATGAACACACATCTTTCTTTAATCATTTTACAGAAGTAATTTAAAAACTATTTGAATCTGTATAGCCCCCTCCTCTCTTTTTGATTGAATTATTTGTTCCGAACGCGCTCTTTCCTTTTTTTTAATTACTTCGATAATGGTGCCGTTCAACTAATGTTGGTTCTCTGAGGAGAGAATTGACGACACCTTTCCGGGCAATTAAGAATTCAGTCGCTACGATACTTGAGTTACCAGAGAGTTTTCCCAGGCAAGGAGGTTTCGTTGCTATGACAACGATCCAATCTAAAATCGACTCCACGCACACGCATAAGCATAAAGCTACTTCTAAAACCAAAAATAATTGAATATTTCTCTCTCGACAGTTAATTTCTAAGAGAAGGTCGACAGTTAAATTTTATTTTAAAACACAAGCCTCTGGGTTGAATGTAAACACTAAGCATTGAAATTGCAACATATAACTTCACTAATCAAATATTTAACCTAGAATATACTGGGGTTTTTTTGCTGTTTCTCAAAGGAACTGATAAAATAATTTCTTATAGCTCCTATTATATTTTGTTATGTTTTGAACAACACTAACATCAAAATATATATATATATATATAAAATATTAAAAAAAATTTAAGTCAATTCCTACTTAGATCAACAAAGAAAATTTTATTTTAGCTACTTTTTATTAATAGTTATAATTAAGTTATAATTAATATAAATATGTACATACAAAAAATTAACAGAATCACAACATTAAGTGGTAATTAATTTTTATTAATTATCATCAAAGTATCGTACTGTCATCCAAAGCAATCGTGTCTATAAAATTTCAGTTCAACTGAATGATTTATAACGTGCGAAAAAAACCTTTTCCAGTTTTGACACAAGTCGCCAAAAATGATGCCTACGTGGCTGTATTGGTAATTCTTTAAATAATTAGTTTTAATCAATTAATTATTATTTTTTATTAAGTTATTGTATCGTCATCCAAAATAATCATGTATATAAAATTTCAGCTCAATTGAGCGCTTTAAAATGCATTTTATTAACGATTAAAAATTCCACACTAAGATAAATAAATAAATAAATTTTTCTAGAGTGTCAGTTAATAGTAGGAATTGAATAAAAAGAGCTCAAAATGAACCAACACTTACAACAAGACATACTATTATGTTGTATTAAGTATCTATATATATATATATATATATATATATATATATATATATATATATATATATATAATCCAAAATATAAAATCTAATACATAAATATATATATACATATATAAACGAAAATATAAAAATATACAGATAGTTATAAACCTAAGATAACTATAAATAGGAAGAAAAAGTCACAGTGTACAATGACAAACTCCTGGCCTTAGGACCAGGATTGCAGGTTTAAACTTGTTTTGGGGATAGCCAACCTTCACCTGTAGTCTGTCATACTACGTGCCAAGAGGAAAGGAAAGAGTTACATATGAGGAATTAAAATATTAAAAAAATCATTCAACTAATAAAATATGAACAAAAAATATAACCTACTATTATTCGCAGTGTAGATTTAATACAACGCTAACATAGATAATAGCTATACGTAGGTCGGGAGTGCAACAACTAGTTATGTGTTTTCGGCCAAATACAAGGGAATGGAAACAGATCCGCATAAAATTAATTACGAGAGGATATTAAGAAGTTTATATATATATGTATACTTTTATAAAATCATAAAAATATATTCATATAAATATTAGTGTAAAATATAAATGATACGCAAAAATATATAAATATTATTAAAAATTTATTAAGCATGAGGCGTCATCTATTTAATAATTGTAGAATTATTTAGAAATTGTAGAATTATTTAAAAAAATTTTACAAAAAAACATAATGACAGTAATACAAATTGTATCCTTAAAAACCATTATAAATATAATTGCAAAGAAAGTTAGCAGGATATCCATGTTCAATACAGTGATTAAAAAATTTATTAAGATTTAAATAAATATTAGCTTTATCACTAACTGATACATTATTATGATAAATATAGTTAAAAAATAATATTTCTACATATAGATATTGATAAATTTGAATTCCAGTAAGGCACTTTGATAATATTAAAATTAAAGGCATCTCTTTTATCATAAATATTACTATGTAACTTCAAATCCTTAATATACAGTGTTACATCTAAGTAATTGGTTTTGATTGGATTATTATTAATTTTAACTAAGTTTAAGTAAGCCGGGTAAAAATTAATATTGGGATTTAAATTATCATTTTTACCAAAAATAATTAAATCATTAATATATCTAAAAATATAGTAGTCATTATTAATAATATAATTATATTCATAAAAGTGTAAATATAGATTATCCAAACTATTGCTTTCTGGGCCCCCTTGTGGGATTCCTTTCTTTTGTTTATATAATGAACCATTAAAAAAAATTAATGTAATTTTCTTTTAAGACAAAATCTGTGAGAGTTTTAATTTTGTTAATATTAATATTAATATTATACATACTGTGGTTTTCTAAAATTACTTTAATAATATCATATATATCAATGGAATTGAAGAGATCTTCAAAGTCATAACTATGAACTGAATAAATATTTTTATTATTAAAAAATCTATAATCTCTTTACTATTTTTAATTATAGCTTTATTACTTTGCTGATTAATAACGTTTTGTATAATATTATTAAGTAATTTTCCTGCAGTAGGAATATATGTTTTAAAACCATTTGTCACAGTTCTAAATTTAACAGGACTTTTATGGAATTTTGGAGTTAAAAATATATATGGATACTTTTAATTTTAGGAATACAAAAACCTAATTTTTTATAAATATCAGTAATACGATTACTAATTTCATTATGTGATAAATCTAATTTTTTAAAAAATCCATTATTTAGAAAGTGTTCATTAAGCATATTATAATAAAATTACTTACAAATCACAGCATAGTTACCAGGTACTTTATCAATGTAAACTATGATAAATATAAATTTATCATAGTTTTATACTGATATATATATATATATATATATATATATATATATATATATATATATATATATATATATCAGTTGTTTTTTTCTCCCTACCGTAAAGGTAAGGTAACTACAACCTATTCGCCTTTTAATTCTGAACTGCAATCAGAAGATAAAGTCGACATACGAGCTCGCACCCTCACATTCACGCCACACCAATATAAGAACTTTAAACTTCAATACATTTACAGTACATCTCTGAATCGTCTTTATGACAGATTCTTTGTGTAATTATGACTTGAGTCTGCAGCTTAACCACTTGTCTACGTAGGCAGCCGGAAGTGTTTGACGTAACAAACAGATCAGTCTTCCATGCTCTTCCAAAAGAAATTGAAAAAACTGTACTACTTCCATTAAGGTATCCGACTACGTTCGGAACCATGATTTTGCAAAAGCTTATAAATGGATAATATTTGACATATAGTGTCACTTATATTAGAAAACGTATATAAATTGTTTTAAGAATATTATTACAATAAAAAATTATTTAAGAGCAATATTTTGACAAAAAATGAACATCGAACGACCGATTTTCAACACATTCTCCTTTTATGAAAAATGCTTCTATTATAATAATATTTTGCCCTGCATATATCTCAGACCTTTGTACAGAGGCCGAACAAGAATTTTTGAAATATATAACTTAGAAGTGGTTTTATCCATATTTTATTACAACAGAGAGGAGAAATTTTAAGGAAAAAAAGCCGATAATTATTTTAATGGATAGTAACCCTGAAAATAATGTGAATTTTTCAAAAAAATATATTTCAGACTCTCTGGAGAAGTCTTTAGTCTATATAAGCAAAATATTATTATTTTAGAAGCCTTTTTTATAAAAGGAGAACGTTTTGAAAAAAAGGTTGTTCTAAGTTAATTGTTTGTCTAAATATTGTATTTAAGTAAAATTTATTGTCATAATGTCCTTTAAACAATTCTATATTTGTATTCTAATCTTAGTGACTCTAAATACCATGAAAATTATCCATTTATGCGCTTTTTTAAAATCATGGTTCCGAACGCGTATTCGGATACCTTAACATTATCAATAAGAAAGTTTAACAGACATTAAACTTTGTTTTTTCAGTAACTTTACCCATTTTAAATGGAATATGGTCCTAGATGTTTGTTTTTTGTTAGCACTGCCCTTTCCCTTATTTTTGCCTCATGATCACAATTCGTGGTCAGCGTTGTTTTTGTCAATTCATGGGTCTGAATCCTGGTTCCACTAAATATCTACCGTGTTAAGAGGCGCATACAGTCAAATTTAGCAATGTTCTAAGTCGTGGATGGACAATGGCGTGTTGTGAAAATTTGGTCCTTGCGGAGCCAGCACTTAGGTTCAAAATTATGAGATCTATTCCAAATAGCCTATAGGCAGTTTTGGAAAGTGACTTTAAAAACCAATCAACGAATATATTTTCTCTTTACTTTTGCTATAACAGTTAAAGAATACTGTATATCATTCAGGCAGTAGTAAACCATTAGAGAGGAGATTAAGGCTTTCAGTTAATGTTAACGAATAGGACCCGAATTTGGAACATTTTTTCAGATATAAAGGAAATTAAAAATTAATATGATATTCTGGCTTCACACTATCCTTTAAAGAGCAGTATTTTTTATCATACTTCCTACTTTTAACCGAGTTGATTCATTTTTTCTAGCATAAAATGGGTTTCGCGTTTTTTCTCACTGTACCGTAATGTTAAATGGGCTATGCCTTCACGTATTACAGCAAAAAAGAAAGTATTCATGGAACATTTTGGCATTTTTAAAAACACTATATTGTTAACAGAGGTATGAGTTATAATATTGCAAATTTCCATAGAAATTGGGGCATTTTTTCTGTCTGAAAATGTGCTTCGTGTTTAGTTCAAGCTCTGATACTTTTACCGAAGACGCTCTTAAGCTGTCACAGCAAATGATATTAAAAAAAAGAACTTTGTTTACCGTTCACGTGTTTTTTAAGGCAAACTCAAGTTTTGCATTCTTGTGGATTCATTTCAAATAGGATGTTACCAGTAATCTTGCTCTAGCAATGTAAGACAAGGGTGTCAAACTCAAAGCCTAGCTTGGGCCAAACAAACAAGGTTTAGCTTTAGGTGAGCTGCAAAAAAAATCAACATTCATAGAAACGTAAGTTTATTTTGAATAATACATTATAATAAAAATAAATAAAAAAGAACAAAAAAATTTAATGTTTACATTCTGACACTTGATATCTCTTTTCTAAAGGGTGTTTTTTTAGAGGTATAGAACTTTAAATTGCAATAAAACAACGATGTATTATTCGACTGACATGAATTTTTTTTTATTCGAAAGATAATCTTGTGGCATTACATTTTAAATATGATGTCTGGCATATGACTGCCACGGCTGGCTTGGATGTAGTCCAATCTGGACGTCCAATTTTCGATGACTTTTTCCAACATTTGTGGCCGTATATCGGCAATAACACGGCGAATGTTGTCTTCCAAATGGTCAAGCGTTTGTGGCTTGTCCGCATAGACCAATGACTTTACATAGCCCCACAGAAAATAGTCTAGCGGTGTTAAATCACAAGATTTAGGAGGCCAATTCACAGGTCCAAAACGTGAAATTAGGTGGTCATCAAACGTGTCTTTCAATAAATCGATTGTGGCACGAGCTGTGTGAGATGTTTCGCCGTCTTGTTGGAACCACAGCTCCTGGACATCATGATTGTTCAATTCAGGAATGAAAACGTTAGTAATCATGTCTCTATACCGATCACCATTGACTGTAACCTTGTGGCCTTCATCGTTTTTGAAGAAGGATTCCACTAGCCCATAAAGCGCACCAAACAGTCAGTTTTTCTGGATGTAACGGTGTTTCGACATACACTTGTGGATTAGCTTCACTCCAAATGCGGCAGTTTTGTTTGTTGACGTAGCCATTCAACCAGAAGTGCACTTCATCGCTAAACAAAATTCGCTTATGAAAATCGGGAACAACGGCAATCTCGTTTTGGGCCCATTCGACGAATCTACGCCTTGCTTGATGATCGTTTTGATGAATTGCCAAACCAAACTGAGAATAAATCACTTTACAGCTGTTAAATCGGTCGCCATCTTGGAAAGTAATGCCAACTTAAACTTCTATACCTGGAAAAAACACTCTTATATATATATATATATATATATATATATATATATAAGTGGTCTTGCTGTGAAATATATCATAACACTCTCTCTCTCTCATATCACAGTTTACATTTTTTCCACACACATCTTACACATTGTTGACAACCAACCAAATTAGAGCCTATCAAATTTACATTTTTGGCAATCAACCAATTCAAATTCTACCATATTTGATTGTCGTCTTTTTTTTATATCTGTCTTTCCTGGCTGGTTTAAAAGTTAGCTCAAAAGATGTGTTTATGTATATTCGAATTTTTTAACTTGGAGAATAATTGATTTTCATTGATGTCAAGATGCTTGATTCTCTTCGTAAAAGCTCTGTGAGTAAAGAAATTTTGTTAAATTATTTTTTGAAAAATACTTATCTTATGTAATTGTTTTAGGATTTTTCTACTTTTCTTACGTATTTGTTTTGCGATGTTTCTGCATTAAGAGTTTGGAAGAGTTTGTTACATAATAGTAGTGAGTGGTTTTATCATACTCTCTGAGTTTTTACATACTCTGAATTTTTGTTTATTTTATTTAATTTGGTTTTTCCTACCGAGTTGCAAAGGGGGAATGTTGGCGCCGCGAATTTAACGCTCCCAATGTAAGAGGTGAATTTTAAATAAATTACAGTTACAAAAAACTGAGAAACACGCTTTTATGATTTTAATCGAACTAAAATGTAAAAAATAATTCTTAATATTAGAATAAAAGGTTTAACGAGAAAATTAATGCCATTGTGGTAAAAGTGTGGAGCGCTCGATATCAATTGTTACAATTTCTTACTAATTCCATTCCGAAATGTAGATTTAGTATAAAAATGTAGTACAACCCCCCCCACACACACACACACACACGCGCGCGCGCGCTTTTACCACAATGACATCAATTTTCTTGTTAATAATTTTATTTTTATATTAAGAATTATGTTTTTACAATTTAGTTCGTTTAACCATAAAAAAGCGTGTTTTTTAGTTTTTTAAAACTATAATTTACTTTTCATTTTTTTCGTGTTTTTTAGTTTTTTAAATCTATAATTTACTTTTCATTTTTTTAGTTCGATCTACAGTGAAAGCGCGCTTTTTTGAAGTGAAACTTTTTTGGGCTGGAGAGTGAATGAGAAAATTGCTCACAGTTTTACGTAACAGTGAAAAAGCGAACGGAAGTAGTCTTCCCCCATCCCACCGATTCTTCGCCATGGTAAGGAGAGAGCCAGGGGAAGAAAAAGGGGAAGCAGGGACACAGTTTAACTTGTGTCATATCGGTGAAAAAGTTGGATAATTGCCCACGTCTCCGACTGGTCAACTTGCCCAACTTCCGACTAGGGGTTCTTTCCCCAGACCCGGGAACATTATCAGCGGTCGTATCAGTTGCAGTGTGAGCATTACGGTGTAGACAAAATAGCTCTCGCAGCAAAAGCGTGCTTTTTTGAAATTTTCTTTAGATTTTTGGCTACATGGCGATATGTTCAGTGGCTAATTTATTTCTTTAATTTTCATTTGCGTTGAGTTATTATTGATTCTAGTCAGAACGCCAAAATCAAATGCACAAAGAGGAAAAGAGTTTCGTGAAAGAAGAAAAAAAAAGGAAAAACTAGCAGCAAGTCCAGTCGAAAAAGTGACAAAAAAACCCAGAAAAATAGTGCATATTCATCAAGTGCTACTGCCAAATCTCGATCAGAGTACACATGAGAGAATAACGAGCATAAAAAAAACATTGCAAAATACTCTCTTGATGCCAAGTTTAAGGGTTGGGAATGCTATTGAGACTCTTCTCATAACAGCACAGATTAATACGGACTTTGTGAACCATCCTGTGCCGTCAACTACAGAACCCTCTACAAGTCTAGTGCGTGTTGAAACTGGTGCATGTGAATCGATAATAAATTCTATCTTACGTTACAAAGACTATGATTTCCAGAAAAATGCATGGCCACGGTAGCCTAGTGGTCAAAGTATCAGATTGTAGCTGGCGTGTCATGAGTTCGAGCCGAGTACCACTTAAGACCCGCCGTGTAGGGGAGCGACGCACGTTAAAAATGTTGAGAGCTCAAACGTCCTCCCTTGGTGTGGTGTTGTAGTTAGGAGAGGGGAGAGTGCTACCTCAGACGACGTTCTCGTCACTTGACCATGGCTCAAAATTACCAAGTCCGTCGCCAAAAGTCCTCGTGAAGCTGAATAGCGCGCCGTTAATATTCACTCACCCATAAAAATACTCACAAGGATTTTCAAAAGCTGTTCGCGTTGTTAATCCTTTTGGTCACGGGTTTCGATTTGTGATAGATTATGGTTTACAGATGATTTAAAAACGCCTGTTGCTGAGCAGAAAAATATTTTACTGGAAATTAATTTAGAAGACATTAAAGAATGTTACAATTTTACTTACAAAGTTTAAGTAGGAAAAGTATACCAAATTTATCAAAATATAATAGTTTTGTATACCCAGAAATTTCAGCATATCTTCCTACTTTGGATTTGGTATCAGAAAGACTCGATTCGCCACAAATGATTTTCATGCGAATTAGGCGATTCAGGCATGTACACTGTCAGTTTGGAATATTAGAGCAAATAATCAATGTTCCAAAGAAGTTTCACTTCTTTCGCGTGGCGTTCCACGAACTTTTTTTTTGGGGGGTTAAATTATCATTTATTCATTGATGAATTAATCTTAAATGCGTCATTTTTTAGTATCTGGTATACCCAGTTTCCTGCTGAAAAAATATTTAATGTCAACGATATTTTTTTCTAAAAAGAGCTCAATATTCTCGCTGAAACTTGCATCAGCATTAGACATAGAAGTACACGCTTTGAATCGAAGAGTTTGTGAGAAATTATTTTTTATCCTGTGACCTCTGAATCAATTCTCAGCTGTTTAGGTAAAATTAAGCAATGAATGATGTTCCATTGCACAGATCCGAGAAGAGAATTCAGAAAAACAGACTTTACGTCTGAGTTTAGAAATTAGAACATAATTTTTTTTTCACAAACTCGAGTCTTTTTTTTTTATTTCCATTTTCAGAAAATCTAGACAATTGTTTATATTATGGAAAGAAAATGCTGACGCACCCTCCCTTTTTCACTTAAAGAACACTTTTGGGATTGTAACTTAAAGTTTTAGTCACCGAATCTGGAAATGGTATATGGAATTAGTCGCGAAATCTGCAAATAATTATTCCTGAAAATCCTGATCAGGACACTGCAACAAAATTATGAAATTATTGTATTGTCATCGGTCCTTAACAAGTGAACAAAATTTCAAATTAATCTGACCTTTTAAAGTAGGTAAAAATCGAGTCCAAAGACTCCGTTGCATACAATTGAAGCTTATAAAAGCGTGATAAAATAGATGTATTCTGGGGCCGCTTTTAGAAAACGTTTTCTTATTTGGCTTACGGATAGCATAGAATTGGATAGGTCTCGGCTTTATATATAAAGGGTGTTTTTTTAGAGGTATAGAACTTTAAATTGCAATAAAACAACGATGTATTATTCGATTGACATGAATTTTTTTTTATTCGAAAGATAATCTTATGGCATTACATTTTAAATATGATTTCTGGCATATGACTGCCACGGCTGGCTCGGATGTAGTCCAATCTGGACGTCCAATTTCCGATGACTTTTTCCAACATTTGTGGCCGTATATCGGCAATAACACGGCGAATGTTGTCTTCCAAATGGTCAAGCGTTTGTGGCTTATCCGCATAGACCAATGACTTTACATAACCTCACAGAAAATAGTCTAGCGGTGTTAAATCACAAGATCTTGGAGGCCAATTCACAGGTCCAAAACGTGAAATTAGGCGGTCACCAAACGTGTCTTTCAATAAATCGATTGTGGCACGAGCTGTGTGACATGTTGCGCCGTCTTGTTGGAACCACAGCTCCTGGACATCATGATTGTTCAATTCAGGAATGAAAAAGTTAGTAATCATGGCTCTATACCGATCACCATTGACTGTAACGTTGTAGCCTTCATCGTTTTTGAAGAAGGATTCCACCAGCCCATAAAGCGCATCAAACAGTCAGTTTTTCTGGATGTAACGGTGTTTCAACATACACTTGTGGATTAGCTTCACTCCAAATGCGGCAGTTTTGTTTGTTGACGTAGCCATTCAACCAGAAGTGCGCTTCATCGTTAAACAAGAAAACGAATACACAACGCGCAGTAGTCGACTTCATGGTTAAGGACAAACTAAGACAGAAGAGACGAGATTTTCCAGAGTCTCGCTAATTATACCTAGCGGGAAATCACAATATTTGGGGCTGGATGTATGTAGTTCAAGATACTCTTTTTAGGCGGATAGCTAGGTTATTAATTAAACGTGGGTCCTGAAGAAATGGACGAAAGATAAATCAAATCTATTAAAGATTAAATGATTGGGAATTATTACGTGTATATGTATTTGAACCTCTATATAACGAACCTCTATATTGCGCATTTTCCTATACAGCGAACTTTTTCCTTGAACCTTGAACATCTCACAATTTTCTTCGTAAAATAACTTCCGTATAGCGAAGTGCATTTTCTATACAATGAACTTTTTCTTTTGTGAATCAATTATTGTTCTCCCTTTTTTTAAAGAATTTCTGAAAAATTTTAAATTATTTTCTCTTTAACATTTTTTATGGGGGTCAAAAATCCTGGGCTGGTTTTATTAGATCCTAACTCGCCGAGAGCAATAGAGTTCTGGACGTTTGATCCAAGAAGTGCAATCTTTAACCCCTATTGCTTAGTTCACTAGAAACATCTTCGATATCCTCTTTCACCCTCAGTGAAGTTGTCCCGGGCCCCCGTGTTCTAATTATAAATAATGTATGTATAATATAATGTATTTGTATGCTTTAAATTATAAAATGGCCTTAAAATTCACTAATTTCAGTATAAAATTATTTTCTTAATATTGAAATACAGTGAATTCTTCAACATTCTTTTTTATTGTTTTTCTTGCAGTTTTTCTTTCTTTTTTCTTTTTTGATAGGTTAGATATATAAAATAAACATAGATTAATTTTTAAAAAGGTGTGAATAATTGCTTTTTTTAATATATAGTGTTTATGAATTAGAAATATTTGTTTTATGTGTGGTTTATAAAGTATATTAAAAGATGAACCTCTATATAACGAATTTTCCAAATAACAAACTTTTTTCCTGAATTTAGTGACTTCTTTATATAGAGGTCCGACTGTACATACATAACTTTCGAAGAAAATACAAATGGATGCCCTGAGTTCTTAATCGTTCCATAAATTGATCTTATTTAGTAGAAAATTTACAGCTACGTTATGAGATCCCCCTATTTTACACGGTCTTTCTATTGCTTGTTGAAAATTCTCATCACATCCTGCAAGTTAATGCAGTTAATCTCGGATCAAGGTGGATTTTCTAACTGTCTTGGAGGGGCTAAAAAATAAGAAAAAAAACTCTTTACGGGCCGAAATTTGCCCACCCCAGACGTAGTTAAATGTCTAGAGTCTAGTTTTTTTTAAGAGTACTCTCAAACTGCTGTTTTGAAATTTTTTTAAATTAATTTACTTTTCTTATTTTAATTTAAGTCCTTTTTATTAAGCCCCCAAACTTTGTTAATACAGTTCTGAATCTACAAATATTAGGTACAACATGCATTTACATGCGAAAAAGATTTGATGAAATCATTAGTTGATTTTTCCTTATCGGAGTTGAAGAAAATTCTGAATTTTTCTGTTTTGGTACAAAATTAATTTAAAAAGTAAGGCATCAAATGATAGAAATTTTAAAAAAGGAGAAAATATTCAATTATAACTGGAAAAGTATTTCAGTTAAAATCGTATTCTCTATAATACTAAGTTCGAAACAATTCACACTTAGGTTTTTCTTTTATTTTCTTATAATGTCGTTTTACATAACTATTCATAAAATGTACAGAAAAAAACATAGAATAATCATCGAATTTAAGAACTTGAAAAACTCTCTCAAATTACATTTATAGCGTTTCACGCAAAGTAGATGTCGAGAAAACAAATTTTCTAAAAAGAAAACATTTATCTAGAATCCTCTATCGAAAACAAGGATACACAAAAGCGTTTTTCATGTTATTCTCGATCTTCCGAATGAAAGAGAAAAGCCCGTTTTTAGAAACAAAGCCCCCTATTCTATTTCGGAGGCCTTAGGTTCACGGTGCGAAGAATATTATTTCAGAGCTTTGTGCCCTGCAGTGAAACATCGAAGAAGTATTATTCCGCCGCGCGTGAAGACAAAATGCGTTTCTTGCTCAAAGCAACCGGTAATGCGACATTGGTATTACATCTTTCTGGTTTCCCATGCTAGGAAAAAAATAAATTCACTATTGACTAATCCCGCAAATGGATTCCCCTTTAACGGACTCCTGCCTTTTTTTTTTTTTTTTTTTGCATATATGCAATAGAGATAGAAAAAATATGTTCTGCAAAATGGAACCATGAGGAAAACTAAAACTATAATATTGAAAAAATAATTATTGCATTAACACATGTGAAAACATTAATTTGAAAACAGTAATATCCCGAACTTACGTGATAGGTGGGACTGAGTGATAACCGCGTAAGTCGGGGTATGGTTTTGCATATAAATACATATAAATAATTTTTAGTTAGGGCCGGAGACGAAAGAAAATAATGATTTAGAACTAAAAAATGTTTAATAAAGTCTTAGATAACACAAATACAAAATCAGAAAATTTATTTATTTATTTATCTTGGTGGAATTTTCAATCGTTAATAAAATACTTTTAAAGCGCTCAATTGAGCTAAAATTTTATATACATGATTATTTTGGAAGACAGTACAGTAATTTAATAAAATTAATAAAAATTAATTGATTAAAACTAATTATTTAAAGAATTACGAATACAGCCACGTTGGCGTATTCGTAGCAACTAAGCAACCATTTTGACGACATAAGTCAAAACTTGAAAAGGTTTTTTTCTCATGTCTTAAAGCATTCAGTTGAACTGAAATTTTATATACACGATTGTTTTGGATGACAATACGATACTTTAATGATAATTAATAAAAGTTAATTACCACTTAATGTTGTGATTCTTTCTTATGTATATACATATTTATATTAATTGTAACTATTTAATAAAAAGTAGCTTAAATAAAATTTTCTTTGACCTAAGTAGGAATTGACTTAATTTTTTTTTGTATTATTTGTTATTCCATGTTTTGTTGAAAAAATGCGCTCATCGTTAGTGTCTGCATTTACAAATTTTTTTTTTCCTTTTTTCAAATAAAAAGGTCCTCTGCCAAACTCTAAACCGTTATTAGATCTTCTGATTAAACTGGGACAAAAGACTCACGTTCTTCAATGTCTAGCTCTTGCTCATGCATTTCTATGTGAGCTCAGTTCCTGATTGTGAGAATCCAGCAGTTCTTGAACGTCATCACTTTCCACTTCTAAATTTATTTGCCTTGCAAGATCGACAACTTCTTCGATCACATTCCCAATCTTTTTCTTATTTGAGAAACAAAAGACGAATCGACGAGATTTGAAAATAGCTTAATTCCAGGTTCGCGTAAGTCGAGGTATTACTGTATGTACCTAAGCCAGATAGTGGCTGCCAAAAGGTCAAGATCACAACATGACCAGAGCCATCGGAATTCTACTCAAAATCCATTGTTAGGAATAAGGAAACCACGGTTAAACAAGCAGTGGTGATCATTATTCAGGACACAACTAGTCTTTAATTAAAAAGATTATTCACTTAAAATACTTTATTTTCTTAAAATAAACACAAATTCTCGGCTACCGTTGTCGATTATTTATATAGGGAATTGCTAATTTGATTTTATTCACTTCACTTCTAGAGAATGTTGTTTACTTTAAAAACAAACAAACTAGGATACAGCGTATTGAATCAGTTTGATTGGTGGAGTAACAGATTCGTAAGAAATGGGTCCACGCTATCGTCATTTGAAAGAATAACGCAAGAGAAAAAAGGTTGTTTCACTTAAAACCAGTCGGACTAAAATAAGTCGCAGGAAAATGTTAAGGTATTCGACTACCCTAAAATCATGATTTTTTTTAAAAAAATTGACTAATTTTTCTTTATGATTTTATTTTATATTCCATCTTATGAGCTTTATAAACATAAATATACCAAGGTTTCTTTTTCCATTCACTAGAACAAAAACTACAAGCGTTTTAGTAGAAGCAGATGTCATAACTTTACGTAAGAGATCAAATTTAATATGCGTTTTACTCGAAATATGTTTTTTTCGAAAAGTCCAAACGGGGACAGCGATTGCTCAAAAACTTTTTTAAATAATTTGCTGAAATTTTTTGTGTATGTTCTTTATAACAGTAGAAGTGTTTTAACCTTTTCAGATTTATCAATCACTGTTTTATTATAAAATGTCCAACTCTTTATGTGAATATAATCACTGTTTTTTTAAGCAATTTCATAAAACAACTAAGATAAAGTGCTGTAGTTTTAGTAAAAATTAAAATATTCCTTGTCTTGAAGGTCATTTCAAAAAGAAATAGCAAAGTAATACATCGAAACTGAAAAATTAGGAATTTGTTCATTTACTATTTGAACAGAGCGGGCACCGTTTATATGATTTTTTGTCAAATGTTACTCATTTTTTCCCGTTTTAGCAGTAATTATCTACTTTTTCTTCTCAATTTTAGCTTTATTTTACTTAAAATGTACTAAATAAATCTAAAAACCACAAAATTCTCCATATACCTATTATTTTTGAAAAAAAGTTGTCGCAAGTAGTCGGATACCTTAAGTAAACAAAATACGATGTTTTGAGCTGCGGCTGTGGAGTAAACACCAATTCTATGGACATCGTGTTCGAGTCTTCATTTCACTAAAATTCCATTGTGAACTTTAATTAATACTGGCCTTCATACTAGTGAAATTTGAAAGTTAAGAATTTAGATTACATCTTAATTATCAACCTCGTCCTTTGACCAAATTATGAGGCATATTGTCGTTTCTTTATATGTGTGCCAAGAAAAAAGTAAAATTCCGATGGGTTGAGTAATTATTTTAATAATGTTATTCTCTTGAACAACACAAGGACTATTGGCTTCTTGTTACTTTGAGCCCCTGTCAAATGACGAGAATGACGCTGGACTGGCAGCACTATCTCTAAACTTCCTCACCACGCTCTGCATATTTAAACAATATATATTTAGAAGTTGTACTTTCGGTACTGTTCGTTAAATTTGATCAATCCGCTTGAAAAAAATTCTTGTTTCTTTAAATATTAATTTTGAAAAATGTAATAAATAAATAGCGTATGAAAAAATAATTCAAATTTATTAATGAAATCGGTAAAAAATACATAGAAAATTTAGTTAAATATGCGAAAAATGTATATGTTACATTTAAGTATGTAAAGATCACCAGATAGTGGCATAGTGGTCGATTGTTCATAATCCTATGTATATAGAATACGTAAAATTTAATTATTTGTCATTAAGGATTAATTTTTTATTAATGGTAATTATTTATTCAATAATTAATATTTTATTGTTTTTTGTTCCCGAAAATCGTCAAAATCAAAAGGAGCATGATACAAGAATGGTAGACTATTGACCTTTGACCCCCTTCCCCTTGAAAAATGCTTGTGCGCGTGACTGTCACCAGATATAAACTGAAATTTGTGTATATTTCAAGCAATCATTTTTTTTAACGAAGTAGGTTCTTTTAAGCAAATTTCCATCAAAAAAGTTACATTTTTTAAATTAAAATATTTCAGGTCTAAATAATTTATGCCCAATCGAAGGATTTCTACATTTTAAGTTAAATGTAAATAAGAATTCAAAATATTCTGATCTTCCGTCTAAAGTAGAAATATTTTTAAAAGCTGCAAATTCAACTATTTTTTGCTTCGTGTGTCAGTCCTGGAATATCTTTCTTTCTTAAATAATTTTTTTCGTTCTCTTGCCATAAACAAGAGAAAATTATGTCAAATATATATAGTTTTTATATTATCTTGAATAAAATTTTAAAAATCTTTGTATGGCACTGAATTTCCGAAAAAAAACTTTAATTTTTCTTTGTAACGACTTTTTTGTCTATGTAACGTCGTCTTTGTAACGTCCAGAACTACTTCCTATGAGAAAACTGCGCAATATCGAATTCCCACATTAATAAAACGTTCTTTTTATACGCTTCACGAAATCAACATACATCTCTTGCGTTGATACATTATCATGAATCTCTTATGTTTTTGTTACTACCCCACTTCTGAGAATCTTTCACAATTTATTTAAAAACTCCATTACTTTATCGGCAAAATAAACGAAAAGAAATTATACGAAACTGACAAATTATCGACTGTATCATGTCAAAGGGAATGAAAGGGAGGAAAAAATACAATCCTGGGCATGAATTTTAAGTTGTGCACATTCTTCAGAGCTGCATTTAAAATTCCATTACTGTCTCTCTCCACGTCATTAATTTCCAATATAATCTCAGAAAATTGGTGAATGTGCCTCTCGTATTTTTATACGAAAAGAAAGCAAGAATGTTATAAAAAGTTTTTCAAATTGACTTTTTTAAAAATATATAAATAAAAGGAGAAAGGAGAAAGAAAAAGGAAGGAATAGCAGGCAGTAATGGAGTCGGCAAAAGCTTTTTGCATTTTTATCACTATAAAAATATCTACCTTTTGATAGATGGGAGGAAAATGCTTAAGGTACATTTTTAGGGCCTTATTTTCATATTTTTCAGGGCATGGCTACGAAGACATTTCAAGCATTCGCTGTAAAAGATATTCCATTTTCGAATTTATCCAGTCTGGAGGGTACAGAAAATGTGTTCAAAACGCGTAGAAAAAATCTTACCTGTCGTCACATTGACAGATCTTAAGTTATAGAAATATGGCTTTGCGAAATAGTTTTTTTTTTTGGTTTAGTTTAATTAATACTACATTTAAGGGACAGAATGTTTTACTAAGTATTTAATCTCTTTATAGATATATATTATTGCGAGGTTATTGTCTTTTAAATTTAGGATTGTCCATGCAATGGGTTAAATTCTTGGCGGTCACATGATAAATGCAATCACGCGTTCTTCATTGAATTCAAAATTGATGCTAGGTTTCTACTCATTGTCCCACTTGTGGAATTTAGATAAAATTTCGAATTTGATAATTGTGTGTGTTGGTCAGAATATTCATGCATTAAAGTTGTGACGGGCTCATCGAGTTTTCTACTAAAATCTCCTCTTGGGTTCTTTGGGGCCGAAAAAGGCAAATTCTTTCCAACCAAATCCAGAAGCGAAACGCGAACATATGAATTAGAACCTTTTTAAATAGCAGAAGTTTAACGTAAGCAGATTACCTATTTGGAGGTGATTATGCAAGTCTGGTTTAAGCGCATGAACTGAAGGAAGAGAAGAAAGCCGTCATGGAATGTGAAGCTATCCGTGACAGAACGATCGAGTCAAGGTGGATTCAATTCCACAGTAGTTAATCTAAAAATATTGAGGATCCGAGAGGATTACAATTAAATAAGAAATTAAGTTAGGATAATTCTAGTATCCATTAGTAACTGTGATATAAACAGAGATTAGGAATAGAATGGAAAGTGAAATATAAAGTGGTTTAGATCGCGGTTATTTGGTAATACGTATTGTGTGTTTTCTCCCCTCAGACCCACTAAGTTATAATATAAATATTATCATTGTTAGTGTTTAAGTTAAGATCTTAATAAAGACATTTTAAGATCATGACAACGCCTGGTTCTTCATTCAGTCCCACACCTTTAGATCACGAAGTTAACTTAGAAGTGAGGTATCACCCACCGGGGAAAACTTCACAAAGTTCTTCAGAAAGTTTTTCAAGATTTAAAAAAAAAATCCTTGTATTATAAGTGTTTTTTTAAGCCAAGAGAATTTTGTTTCCCTTTGCGTGTTGTTATTGTTGATTAGTATATACTTTTTAAAAGAAAGTTTCTGCAAAAAGAAAGAGTTGGCAATAGTGAAGCGCATGAACTGATAGGCTGGAGATACGTCATTACATGTATTGTGTAACTATGACGTCATATAAAATTTAAAAGCTGATTAGTTGGCAACACGTGATTGTAGTTACCATATGACTGCGGTATATGATAAATTTAGCCCACTAACAAACAGGTTATTTTGGACCAAACTATAATTTCTAGAACTCTCTAGGGATTGTAGTATGTTTTTTTCTAACAGGAAAAAATCAACACATGCGGTGTGGAAAATTTTTAATGTACATCATCCAATGGTAGAGCTAGGTGTCGCTTGAAGTATACGGTCCCTCCTGGATAGATGGAAATGTAACACTTTCTTTAAGATGTTAGGAAGATAATATTGTATAATAGAGAGACAGGAGAGCTTTAAGAAAACTAATATCTGTAGATAATTGAACATTTCGTGATTCGTCCAATTTCTTCTTCTGTAAATAGTATATATATGTAATAATGCTCTTTAATTTCTCTCTAATTTTCCCTTTAATTTTTTTTTCTTAATGTATGTAATAATTTTTTAGGTTGTAATGATCAGGACTTTTCAGGACTTGTGCGTAATTAACTAGCTTACTCGCATAACGGGATAATTGTAACCGTATCTCTTGAAAGTTAACAACTTGAATTTTTTAAAATAAGATTATATACATCAGAATCGATCGAACGATATCTTTCCACCAATCATTGTCTCCGTCCACGGAAGTCACGTGGATTCCAAGACTTTCTGTTGCCGCTTCATATAAATACGCAGGACTTTAAAAAATCTTTCTCTTTGTCTCTTGGTCTTCGCAATGTAAATAGCTGCAGACCGTTTTAGTTTTTTTTTGTCTCTAGCCTGCATCCTGTTATGTTGAATCGCTAAATGGTGTCTGCTAGTTTTTATATGTGTGTGTGATCTTCAATAAATGTTGAATGCTACTTGAGAAGATATTTGCTTATGCAAAGCCTTATGCTAACCATTTTAGAAGCTTCTGGGACAGGGATGGCGAATCACTGGCACGCGTGCCATTGACGGCACGCTACACAATATTTTGGGCACGCCACAGGTTAAAGTAGTTTGCGTTTTTGTTCAAAATAACAAAGTTCACAATGAAATATTACTAACAACGCGAGTGATCGGTCGTGATGTGCGAGGCGGCGGGGAAGCACACTTGTTTATTACTTCTTACAATCCTAACACATAAGTTATTTGTCATCTAATCTTCAACAACAGAAGTCACACTGATGTTGCTTTAATTTGAGTTACACGTATAACTAAAACACTTAGAACAATACAGTGTAAGCTATATTTTTTGTAGTAAATAAAGAGTATTGAGTCTCGTTAGTATTTGGTTTTTTTATTTTCCCAATAATCACAAGTCAAAATCATTTGACGGCACGTCTATACCTCATTAAACATTTTTACAGAAAAAATGGCACGTTGGTCCATAAAGATTCGCCCCCTCCCCCTGTTCTAGGATGATCTCTTCAAATAATCTATTTGGTTATCCTGTATTTTTCTAGGTGCTGCTGATTTTCTAGGTATATTTTTGTCTCTAAATTTGTCGTTACTTTGTATTTTTTTCATTGCAATATCCTTTCTACAAAGAAACAAAGTCTAAAATTTTCGTAACACTCTCTCTGAATATAGAACTGGATCATGTTAATAACAGCGATTTTACTACGGTTCCCATTTTAAACAAACATTGATGGTATCACTCCTACTTTGTTATATATGATAATTCTTATTTTTCATTTGATGAAATTTTGATTAATCTTTTACTTGGATTACGTCACGATTTCCTATTAAAAGAGGCGTTGATACTCCCTGCCCCTATCTTCTTTATATGCACTCAAACATGTTTTTGTATGGGAAATAGGGTCCGCGAATAAAAGAACGTGTAAAAAAACATCATATTGAAACATCACCTGAAACATCATAAGTATTTATAAAATATATTAATTGCAACACATTTAAAGAAAACTTTACACGATAAATAAGAACTAACAAAAGGATTTCCTCATAGAAAATATGTTAATCAAAAGCTCACGATGTAGCTGGAAATTGGCTGTCCTAACAGTTTAATGAGGGGAACATTCTTAAATGTTTTATTTTCCTATATCAAATATTAACTTAACTTAGTGGCGCATAAGCCCATGAAGGCCAAGGCCTACTGTGCCTAACTCAGTACACGTGACCTTGGGCCCTGGGATGCATGAGCAGATGTTCTGGTTATGTGGTCAGTCGGACGCCAAACCCCCAGTGTTAAGTTCCCAAGCAAGCTTGGTACTCATTTATCGACCCACTGAAGGGGTGAAAGACTGAGTCAACCTTGCCCATCCCGGAGTATGAACCTCGGACTTGTGATGTGGAAGTTTAATGTACTGACCAATCAGCCACTGTCCCTCATATCAAATATTATATATAAAATTTCTCCCAAATGGGCGTATAAAAACTATTCCTTATAGTCAAGAACGCGGATTTTTGGTGGAGAACTGGTTCAAAATTATTTTCGTCATTTGAAGATGCGCTCGTTCGGTGTTAGCCTACTTTGTGATACAATAACAATAAATAACAAATTACATAAAATTGGCATATTATGTGTTGCAAATCATCTATAAACCAGTTTAGAGAGTTTGACATAGAAAGCAAAATTGTTGATGGTTAGACATACTATCAGAAAGGCAAACAGATAGTTAAGCAGATAGACAGTGTTTTTCTCTATACCTAGAAGTCAATTTTAAAGTAATCCAATTACTTATTGTTATACGTTCAGTAAAGAGTGGGTCCAGTAACCCATCCGGTATAGTGGTTAGCGATGCTGACTGCTGTGTCACAGGGCCTGGATTCAAATCTCGGAGAAGACATGGCTGTTTGTAAATGTATAGTGCCTTTGCGGATTTGGGGTACTCTAAACAGCCATCGAGCCACAAGTCCTTTCGTGAGGTTGGTGAAAGGGGAAGAGAGGTGGGAGGCCCCTGCCCCCTCCAGGGTGTTCTCCCTCTAAATTGGGGTGGAACCGAGCTAAAATAGGGCTGTCATCAGTATAGAGCTCAAGGCTACGGGCAACGACAGGCATACATCTAGGAGTCCAACCTATCTCAGGTCCTTCGGGAAGGACACAACAAGAACGGGTCCTAAATGAAAATTTCAGTAAATATCCCAAATAATATTTCATTTTGTGTGTTTCCTACCCTCGTAGTGAAAAGCTGTTGCCACTACTAAGAATGCTAAATTACGTGCCACATGTAGCACTTTGCACAATTTTCAGTAGCACTCTACACCAATACCTCCCCCCACCAACCTTTTTATCCCCACTGACCGGCCAACGTTTAAAAATTTTACCGCAACCCGCTGAGAGTGAGACGTTCATAGCTGTATTTTAGATTGCTTGGATGAAAAATTGCAATTTAATTGTATTTAAATATGCCTTTAAAATAAAATACATGTACACCAAAAAATGAATATAAAGTGAGATTTATATAACATGGAAAGACACACACACCCGACAGAAATACACAGTAAAAAATTGGAAATCATTTAATGTTCATTGGGTGACCCGGTACCATTTGATCCACGGCCCGGAGGTTGGGAACCACTGCTCTACACTACTCACAAATTTCTCAATTTTTGAGTGGATGAAAGTTGATAATTTTGAAATGGAGTTGATTAAACGAACCTCTTCAGAATTAGAGAAAGCAACATTCTTCATTAAAAAAATAATCTAAAAGGTATTTTAAATGATAAATCGGAAGTATTGAATTAATTATTGAATGTCATTGCTGGAAAACTTTAACCGTTTAAAGAAATTTGTGTGACTCTGCTTCCCGCTTTTGGTTCTACATATCTACGTGAACAAATCTTTTCTGACATAAAAGTCCGCAAAGAACTAGTTTAACAACTGAATGATTAGAATCATGTAAATTTGAAAGTCACAAATTATACCTTTATATTGTGATATGAAGTGAAGCAATTAAATTACACAAAAAAAGGCTTGCATTAAATTATTTTTTTAATTAACTGTGTTGAAGGGAAGTACTTATATTTTGTGATGTTTATTTCTTATTTTATTGAATATATCTAAAAGATAATCTATACATAATATGCCTTTTAAATTATGTATTAATGTTGAATGAAAAATTATATTTTATGTTTATTTTTATTTTGATGAATAGCTTTAAATGATGCAAATTTAATATGTATAACAAAACTCTAAATCTATATTCTTGACCTCTATTTTCTAACTTTGTATGCTTTGTCGCTGGAATAGAATTATTTCAAATATTTCCAACAATGTGCCATCCTAGATCATACCGGTAGATTGGTGCGGCATGCCACATCCGCAAGGTTGCCGACCTCTGATATATACTACGTGTGTGGTTTTTTGATTTGTTTGAACTCATTTCAAAGAAATTTCACAGAAGAATTTCTGTTGCATGTCATGTATAAAAAATTGTAAATATATATATATATATATTTCTTTTTTTGCAAATTGCACTAAAGCTTTACTGCATATAACATATTTCTCATAAAATTTCAATTTTAATAGTTTAGATATAATGTAAAACAAAAATACAATTAAAAATACATTTATTTTCGTTTAAAATGGGGGAATGTATGTAAAATAAATTTTTTTCCGTCTTCTTATTAATTTAAACGTGTTAAAACAAAGTATGGTAAAAAACGGAATTAAAAAAAACTACAGTGAGATAACGTAATTGCCATTTTTATACTAGTTTCCACTTATTGAAAATAGGTTTAAAAGTATAAATATCTATCTTGTTAGCAAAAATAAAATCTTTTTATTTGTTATAAAGATTTTCTACGATATCCTTTATCTGTTGAGTTTTACAAACATTATTATACAAACTTTCTATTTTTTTCAAAAAATTTAGAAATAATTAGTTTTTTATTACCCCCCCCCCCTCACCATTACTTTACCATCAATCATAATTATTTAACAATTTTTTAAAGCCTAAGAAGCAATAACTTCTCTGTAATTTTTTATCATATAAAAAGGTTATTATTTTTTTTAATCTGTCAAAATAAAACTGACTAAAGTAACAATATTAAGATGAGACTTCTTATTAATCTGCCATAACTTTAACCGCGAGTATTAATAGTTACGTAATTATCCATTTTTGTAATACTTTTTCTTACTAAAGCTATTTTATAGAAAAAAAAGTGTAATGTAGAATGCGTAGTTGTTACTCAATGCATCCATGCAATGATATTATGTGATCTTTCCCATTAAATCTATTTCTAGTCTATACTATCTCTCGCACTAAATTTTAGAGACTTAGCTAAGCCTTGAAATGTATCTTATTAATATAAGAATTCTCTTCACATTGATATTTTGAATCTCATTTTTAAAATCCAGTAGCATTTTTTTAAAATTAAAAGCATATATTGTATTAGGTACTTTTCTATTACGACATTTGTTAACAAATATCAGAATGAACCCCACTGGTTTATCAGTCGTACAATTTTTGAATAGATTCAATAAATTTGATAATAGAGCTGAGGTAAACGTTGTTTCAGCGCTATTGCTTAAGTCTCGCGATTTAGATTTTAATTATCGTCTGTTTATATTTGTTTGTGATGTAAATTAGTATTCGATACGTTTTGAAATGTATCGTTTGGCCTTTTATGGAATTACAGAGTAAATAAAAGGATTAGATTCTGTTATGGATTAATGATGTTAGCGTGTTCTATTTTAAGACTTCTTCTATAATTTATTTATATATATATATATATTTACATCAGCTTCAACACAGTGCGATATCCAAAGAGGATTGTTGAAAATAGACAAATTTATATTATAAAGAGATCTTATTCTCTGAACATTATTCAAAGGTTCCATTGAAAAAAAAACATTTCTCCCTTCAATATTCGATCAATTTAAGTTTTAGTTTTCTAGCTGAAACGAACACTAAGAATTCGATTTCTAAGAGCTTTTCAGCAAATTCTATCGGTTTTATGGTGGATAAGTTTTTCGAAAGAGACCAACTCAGAAACTCGATCTAACGCTATGTAGGTATATTTCTTTACTTTCTTATTTCCTTATTCTGTGAAGTATAGCATTTTTGTTCAATACTATAGGCATAAGATTCATTGTATCTGCAATAAAAGGCTATGTGAACTTTCAGAGAATTTGATGATAATCATTATTATTGAGAATACTTTCTATTCCAAAGGTCTGAAAAAGTGTGTGGACAATTAATATCAGTATAACATATCGCAATAAAAGGGGGGAGAATGAAACAAATTGTCTAAAATATAAATGGCAGCATGATTAATAATACGAGAAATACAGGGGATGCTGGGCTTAAAAAGGGCTTATCCAAAAGTTATGGCTTATTATTACGGAACTAGCCATCAGAATGTGATAAACTGTTCATCCTTGGATTGGAAAACTCTTCGAAACTTTTTGAGTTTAGTTCAATCGGCTACACGTGCGCGCAGAAAATAGCTCGAGTTTTATCTTTTTTACTCTTTAATCATAACAAGTTCAAGTTTCGATTCAGAATAATTTCTATACTCAACTTATTAAATTCAGCGCACCACAAAAGTGTTCATACACTTGCAATTTCCAATAAAATTTAATGGTTTCGACTAATAAAAAGTAAAATATTGGAATCGTAATTTTTAATTATATCTACAACTTGTTCTTAATGGATTGACGTAATAACTTTTTTAAAAATAGTATAACTATTTTTTTAAAAAATGAATAACCAAAAAGCTACTAAAAATTATGTCACAAAAGTCTTCGTACGCTTAACAAAAATCTTAACATAGCTTTAAATATTTATTTCTTTCTTAATTTAGTACTTAGTAGGATATCTTTTAGTGTCAGCAACAACTTTTAAACGTCTTGGTATAGATATAATTAGTTTTTTGTAATTTCTGCATCGATTTTCCTCCATTCTTCTGTGATTATTATTTTTACCTCACATTTTGTGTTTATATGGCATGTTTCTTTTTTTTAAAATTAAAATCTCCCCAAATATGTTTTACTGGGCTAAATAAAGGGATTGAGAAGGTGTTTCAGAATTTGGACACAGTTATAGAGATACCAGCGGCGTACACTGAGAGCAGTGCGCTTGGCATCATCCTGTTAAAAAATAAAGTCGTCTCCTATATCCAAATTTTGGGCGGATAATTTAAAATTATCTTTAAAATATTAAAATATAGCTCATGGTTCACAATATCAACAAAAAATACCAAATGACCTAATAATGTGGCCGATTTACGCCCCCACACAAGAACACTTCCACCTCCATATTTTATTGATCCAACTAGATTCTTGGGATTAAGTTTCAGAAAATTCAAATATAACAGCAAATTGATTGGGATGGTAGGTAATTCAGCATTTTTGGTTCCGATGGGCCTATAATAGCTTGTAAATGAAAAAATAAGGAGTTTAATCCCATGAATTTATGTGGAACAAGAATTCCTCCACCTCCATGCTTCAGCATTGAAAAAAAGGTGTTCTGGCGTGGAGGTGTAAATTGGCCTCAGAATTAGGTAATTTGGTATTTTTGATAGTATTGTAAATTATGAGCTATATTTAAATATTTTAAAGATAAATTTTAGATTAACCGCCCGAAATTTGGATATTGGAGACGACTTAATTTTTTAACAGGGTAATGACGCCAAGCGCACTACTCTCAATGTACGCCACTGGTGTTTCTATAACTGTCCCCAAATTATGAAAACACCTCCTCAATCACTTTTTTTAGCCCAGTAGAACATATTTGGTGAGATTTTGATGTAAAAAAATGAAAAAAATGACAAATAAACACAAAATGTGAAGTAAAAACAATAATCACAAAAGAATGGAGGAAAATCGATGCAGAAATTACAAAAAACTAATTATATCTATACCAAGACGTTTAAAAGTTGTTGCTGACACTAAAAGATATCCTACTAAGTGCTGAATTAAGAAAGAAAGAAATATTTAAAGCTATTTTAAGATTTTTTTGTTAAGCGTACGAAGACTTTTGTGACGTAATTTTTAGTAGTTTTTGGTTGTTCATTTTTTAAAAAAATAGTTATACTATTTTTAAAAAAGTTATTACGTCAATCCATTAAGAATAAGTTGTAGATATCATTAAAAAATTACGATTCCAATATATTAATTTTTATTAGTCGAAACCATTAAATTTTATTGGAAATTGCAAGTGTACGAACACTTTTGTGGCCCACTGTACATACTCACACGCAATCGATAGGTCGAATTGTGGTAACTGTACATGTGAGGATGTCAGGTATTGTAATAACTTTCATCAAAATGGTCCAGATTGTTACAACTTATTCAAAAAAGTTTGTAATTTTCGAACTTAAGACATGTGTACAGAACAACGTCTGTCGGGACCGCTAGTTATATATATTATTTTAAAAAAGTGATTGTTCACACCGTTTTGGAAATTAATATCTATTCATTTTATATACCTTTCCCATAAAAATAAACCTGCAAGGGAAAGAAAAAAAACATTGTCCACGAATGCACTCTATTTTAAATTTTAAAAAATAAATAGTTTTATTCTAAAATGAATAATATTTTTAATGACACATTCTAATTTTTCACAGGTAATTTTAAACGTACATTATTTTATAATCAATAATTTTAAGCGTATACTACCACAAGCTGTCATTAAATTTAATTACTGATAAAATCTGTTAATTTTATTGGAGTTTTTGTTTGAAAAATTACGGCAATTTTATTCATCTGGGTGAGTTAGGCACCTGGTACAACCAGTTCAAGATCATCGATGACCATAAAAAGTACTTAAAGGGAGAATAATTTAAAAAATGCTCTGAAACTTTTTAGTAATAGGAGAAAAAAATCAAATTACAAAAGAAAAAGTTCGTTTAAGAGAAAATACACTTCGCTATTTCGAAGTTAATTTATGAAGAAAATAGTAAAATGCTATTAGTTCCAAGAAAAAGTTCGCAATTTAGAGGTTCGTTATATGGAGGTCAGACTGTATTTGAATTTGTTTTCGTGTTGCAAGGAGTACACGCTGTCTTTTAAATCCTCAAAGTTTTGAATGGCATGCAATATGTTGAAATAAAATCTAATGTAGATAGTTTTCATGCATTTAAGGTATCCGACTAGGTTGAAAAAGTTCTTTTTAGGTGTTTGATGTTTGGTGTTGTTTGGATCATTAGGGAAAAAAGAAATTAATTATTGAGGAAGAAGGACTAATACACAAAATTAGAGCGTTTTCTAAGTTCTTTTTATAGCATTTACTTTATCTAACAAATAAAAATATTTTTTTTTAATTCGTTTTTTGAAGAATGAACTTTTCATGATAATTTGTGAACGAAAAACGAGATATCTTCTAAACAATCCTATCAAGTGCAATGGAACTTATAACATATATGCTATGGGCCCTTCAGAGTGTAACAAACCGCAGGTTTTAAGACAGCTACATTTAACCACATTTTACAGCCATTTTTAGCTTAGAACATGCAGTAATTTTGACGAAAAATCATGACCATCAAATTTAAATGCTAATAAAATATTTATTTCATAAACTATTTTTTATAATGCGGTTTGTGACACTTCAGAGGGGATCAAGAAGTATATCAATGACGTTAAAATTGCATAATGTGTAATTTATTTTTATTTATCACGTTTATCTTAACTTAAAATATTTTGCTAAATTTTCCTAAAAATAATTTTTTTTTCAAAACAAAGGGCGATGCAAATTAGTTATTTAATAGTTATGACTCTTTAAGCTATGTACGGGTACGAATTGAAAGATTTTTTTTTTTACTATTTGTAACTGTAGAGGTTAGTAATAACAAATAACAGCGAAGTAGTGAACAGAAATTGAGTAGCGACTATTTTATGGGTAAAACTGAATTTTAATTAATTATAAACAAAACAAAGATACTGATTTGAGTTCGGAATTCAGTCAAAACTTCTCTTTGCTGCCATTTTGCACTTAATAAATTAATATTTGAAATAAAAATAAGGAAGAATTTTTCGAAAGAAAAAAAATTATTAAATGACATGGCAGCTTTGTTTGTATGACTGTAGAAATGTAAACTAGGAGTTCGGTCATGGGTGAAAAAGAACTGAAACTACCCCATAACTCAGTAAAAGTGTATAACCCCCCCCCCAAAAAAAAGTTTAGTGTGTGTTTAATGGAGAATAATAAAGTATATATATTTAAATCCTTAAATGAGTTTAAATATTTTGATAAATTTTCCACATTTTAAATGTCCACTATTGTCTTGGTCTTATAATGTTTTTTCCATTAATCCTCATATTACGGCCAGCGTGAAATGTGGGGCAGTCGATAACCAGTTAACAGTCTAGGTTACAGTTAACGTCGATAACCATTGGATCAGAGGTTCTAAAAATGTTCCACCTGCCCGCCAAGGGGACCGAGATAGCCCTATGTAAGGGGAAGCGAGCATAGCGAATGTCGAAAATAAAAAATTACTTAAAAATTATCAATTTACTGAAAGGAAGCAAATTAAAATACATTCTGACATAGTAAAAAATAAAATACACATTTACACCGATATAATGCATTTATGAATGAATCAGTACTGCATAAAGTATTTGATAATTAATTTATCAATACCAAGCTAAGAACAAGTTTAATTATTAATTACTTTCTCCCATGGGCTTGTCATAATTTAATACTTATCTTGATAATTCGTACTGTTTATTATTAAAGTCGCAATGTAGTTTTGCGTCAAAGTACATTATTGCATTCAATACATTGACTTGTATAGGGGGTGCGAGAAAATTCTGATTGAAAATTGTGTCGCAAATATTGAAATTTTGAGAAGCATTGCATTAGATGCATGTACAATTTCTTTAGATAACTTTTCCCATTATTATACAGTTGTGTTATTATATGTACTAAATTCTTCAATTTTTTTTATTTAAAGTGTTCAGTCTTTTTTAAGCAACTGCAGCTGCTTTTTTCTCAGTTTTTTTCCCCTTGATTTAATATATATATAAATTTCTATCAATTTTCGAACCATTTATTCATGATCATATGAATTCAGTTTTCGTCGCATTCTGAAAAATTCAGAGTGTACGGTATTTTAAATTTTCGATCTTAATGATTATTATAGCATTATTCTGTCGCAACTTGTAGAGAAATCCTGCTTTAATTATAAAGGGTGTTTTTTTAGAGGTATAGAACTTTAAATTGCAATAAAACAACGATGTATTATTCGATTGACATGAATTTTTTTTATTCGAAATATAATCTTATGACATTACATTTTAAATATGATTTTTGGCGTATGACTGCCACGGCTGGCTCGGATGTAGTCCAATCTGGACGTCCAATTTCCGATGACTTTTTCCAATATTTGTGGCCGTATATCGTCAATAACACGGCGAATGTTGTCTTCCAAATGGTTAAGCGTTTGTGGTTTATCCGCATAGACCAATGACTTTACATAGCCCCACAGAAAATAGTCTAGCGGTGTTAAATCACAAGATCTTGGAGGCCAATTCACAGGTCCAAAACGTGAAATTAGGTGGTCACCAAACGTGTCTTTCAATAAATCGATTGTGGCACGAGCTGTGTGAGATGTTGCGCCGTCTTGTTGGAACCACAGCTCCTGGACATCATGATTGTTCAATTCAGGAATGAAAAAGTTAGTAATCATGGCTCTATACCCATCACCATTGACTGTAACGTTGTGGCCTTCATCGTTTTTGAAGAAGGATTCCACCAGCCCATAAAGCGCACCAAACTTTCAGTTTTTCTGGATGTAACGGTGTTTCGACATACACTTGTGGATTAGCTTCACTCCAAATGCGGCAGTTTTGTTTGTTGACGTAGCCATTCAAACAGAAGTGCGCTTCATAGCTAAACAAAATTCGCTTATGAAAATTGACCATTATTTTTGAAATAAAATTGCACAATTTGAAAGCGTTGTTCAGGCGTGAGTCTATTCATAATGAATTGCCAAACCAAACTGAGAATACATCCCTAGACAGCTGTTAAATCGGTCGCCATCTTGGAAAGTAATGCCAACTTAAACTTCTATACCTGGAAAAAAACACTCTGTATTTAAACCAAAGTATACGAAGAAAGGAATACATTCAAAATTCAAATTAATTAACAACAAGCAGTGTACAATAATTCGCATGCTAAATATACAGCAAGGCCCTCCGGGAATGGAAATTAAGAATTACGAAGCTATTTTAATGCAAGTAACAAGTTGGGTATGAATTAATGAGTTCATTCTTTGGTAGAATCTTTAGCTTTAACCAAATGATTGCCTTTTGTAAATATACTTTCAAAAATGTATTGGTCATTATTTCCAACAGAACTCCAGGTCAATTAGAATTAGCTCTCTTTTTGAGTTTATGTAAATATGATACAAGCGGACTGGGATTTACAAATCTTGAATATGAATTAGTATTTAGATTCGACGGTTACGGAAGGTTTTAGCTGTAAACTAGTAGATAGTCCTGAAGTCGCTGAGTTTTTCTAAAATGATAAAGTTTCAACAGGTATGTGGGATTGCTTATTTTATACAATTATAATTTGATAACGAATTAATTTTGACATTTTACAGGTAAAATACAATTGCATAGATTTATTTAAAAAATTAACCTCAAAAATCAATCGGTCTACATGAAACAATGTATGATGCTATATAAAAAAATAACTCAACACATTTTATGTTATAATTCGAAAAGTAACCGCTACTAATTATACAAAATGCTAAATATACATATGTAAGAATATATATAACAAAACAGTATTGTTCAAAGTGAAATAGCAACACCAATATAATAGTTATGACAAACTGGTAACTACAAAGTAACATTTAAGGATAAAATTGTTCATCAATATTCTTCTAATAATCCAACAAGCATATTGTATTAAGAAAATAATGAAAACAATGTACACAGTATAAAAAAATTGAAAGTAGAGTAATTGAAGAAATTAAAACTAATGAACACTTTAAATTCAAAAAACACATAAGTGAGCTAGAAATGTCATCTATTATACAGTAGAATGATAAATAGATATTAAGATGCAGATTAAGAAAACTTATACTAAACTAATAACATAAAACTTATTACAAATGTATGTATTTTACGAAAATTAATAGGATAGTTATGCTCTGAACAAACTCTCATAAATTTTTATTATGGATTTTTATCGGTAATTCTTATCCCTTAATAAGTGTTAAATTGTTAAAAATCAAGAATAATTTTTCAATAAATAAGTATATGTATATTACTTTTCCAGAAAGGAACTTCCATGTTAAAATTAAAACCATCCTTTTATCAAAAGTATTAGAACTTTGTTGATTAGTAAAATGTAAAGTGGTATGTAGACATGCAGACGCTGCTGTATAGTATATATATCTTAAGTGGGTTCTCACGCATTTTCGATTAACCTGTGGTGGGTATTTTTAAGAGTTTGAAAACTTCGCCTTAACAGGATCTGTAGATTAAGGGTACTATTTAAACAGATCTGTGAAATAAGCAAGTGGGAGATGATGAGATCGTGATTGTAAAGAGAAAGATATTCTGATTGTGAGGTGAGTGTAAATTGGAGATTTTACATTGTTTTGATTAGATTCTTGGAACTATAGATTTGAGACTCGTGAGGCTGCATACAAATCACCTAAGTGCAGTTGGTGTCTGAACCTATTTAAAGTTTGAATCTCCTTGACTGTAATTCAAAACCATCTTTTACGTCTGTAACGTCCCGTTGAGGGGTTCGAGTAAAGATCAGCCATAGTAATTCTAACACACATTTATTATATATTTCACTTAATAACACTAGACAACAACTAGAATGCAGTTAAAACATTAAACCCGACGAGCAATCACGTTTGATTAAATTGAATATCATAAAAATAAGCACACTTATCTTATTATTGGAGCGCTCTTGACTCCACTATTTGGATTATCTTTGGATAAATTGACTAATTATACGTCCTCCGGTAGTTATCTTATTCACGCTTCTATATCCACTTTCAACCACATTCCCTCTTACTCTACTTCAAACACTTAAATAGAAGTTCTAATTTGCATAAATACCATCTTCTTCAAAAAGAGGAGTTTTTCAACTGAAATCACAGTTAAAAAAATAATTTTACCCAAGAGGACTATTAGTAGAATCGCAGATAGACCCGTTCCACGTCTTAGTTGAATCTATTATTTTTAGTAAATATTCGAGGTCTATTTCACTCTAGCTGAGCATTTGCTTTTGAGATATCAAGATTACATTAAATAAAAATTCTGAGATTTACACAAAGTTCATTAGTTCTTTCCTACTCAACGTTAACTTCGGCTTGTTTTTCAATATATATACACACTATCTGGCCAAAAGTATCCGGACACCCCTTAAAAAAGTGGTTCTGGCGAGTGACGCAATTTGATACGTAATCGAAAGAAAAAGTGTTGGTAGTGGATTGTCAGATTGTATTTATGCGTTTGTGAGGCAATGAGTAAGTCAAAGGCGCTTAGTGAGTTTGATCGTGGCAGTATAGTGGGATGCCACCTTTGTGGGAAATCAGTTCGTGAGATTGCGGACATTCTACAGAAGCCTAAATCCACTGTGAGTGATGTAATTGTGAAGTGGAAACGTCGAGGTAGTGAAACGGCAGAAAAAGGAACCGATAGACCGAAAATACTTGGTGAACGCAGCCGCAGAACTCTGAAAAGGGTAGTGAAACAAAATCGCAAGTCCTCGTTGGAGGAAATTTCTCAGGAGTTCCAAAGTTCATCAGGAATTAGTGTTAGCAGCAGGACTGTCCATCGAGATTTAAAAAACTCCGGATTCCATGGTCGTGCAGCCGCTCACAAGCCAAACATCACTCCACAGAATGTGAAGCATCCATTGCAATGGTGTAGAGCTCACCATTATTGGACTATGGACAACTGTTCTTTGAAGTGATGAATCTCGCTGTACAGTCTGGCAGTCGGATGGACGCGTCTGGGTTTGGCGGATGCCCTGCAAACGTTTCTTTAAAGACTGCATTGTGCCGACTGTTAAGTTTGGCGGAGGAAGCATAATGGCGTGGGGTCTTTCTCGTAATTTGGCCTGGATCCGTTAGTTCCTGTGATTGGAAACATGAACTCTGAGATGTATGTGGACATTATGGAGAATTCTGCACTCCCAACTCTATGACAATATTTCGGGAAAGGCCCATTTCTCTTCCAGTAGGATAACTGCTCCATTCACACATCGAGGCTTGTACAGACGTAGTTTGACGAAATGGGTATTCAAAAAGTGGACTGGCCTTCTCAGAGTCCCGATCTAAATCCCATAGAACACCTTTGGGACGAATTAGAGCGCAGATTACGTAGCCAGCCAAATCAACCATCCTCACTACAAGCACTCACTTCAGCTGTGATGGATGCCTGGAAGGCAATTCATATGGTCACCTATCAAAAATTGGTGGAAAGTCTTCCCAAACATGTGCAGGCTGTCATCCATGCAAAAGGGGGACCAACATCATATTAATATGTCCCTCATAACGCTCTAAGTCCATACCACTGGGTGTCCGGATACTTTTGGCCATATATATATATATATATATATATATATATATATATATATATATATATATATATATATATATATATGATGCATCCATCACTTTCTTTTATTATATATATACTCAAACTCAGCGGCGTAACAGCCATGAGGGCCAGGGCCTACTGTGCCCATCGCAGTATACGTGATCATTGGGTGCTGAGGTTCATGAGCAGATGTCCCGATCAAGGGGTCAGTCTGAAGCGAAATTCCCAGTATTTAAGTCCCCAAGCATGTTTGGTACTCATTTATCGACACACTGCAGTAGGGATGAAAGGCTGAGTCGACCTATATATTATATATATGTTAAAACTTTTTACATAGCTTCATATCTTCTTAAATTCAATCCATCCAAATTTCAAAAATTTACTTTGATGCGTTATTTTGCCGCAAAGTGATGCAAAAAAAAAAAATTCACAACTTTTCTAATGGAATTGTATTAATCGATTGGGCAATTTTTTTTTTTTTGAAATTCTGTTTGTGAGTCACCAAACAACAAACAAGTGTTTGTCAAGCTCTATGTCTATATCCCTTGAAAAATTGTGTGTCGTTGTACTTTTCTTCGATTCCTTTAAATGAAAAACTTAATTCCTTGTAAGGTTTTTAATCCTTCTTTATCCCTGTGGCTTTATCCTAAAATTCTTTCCTCTAAAGTTACCAAGAAAGGGAATTCAGAGTATAGAACTGGAGAAGTTTTATTTACTCGATTATATTTAAAATGGAGTTTTCTTTAGATACAATTTTTTATACGATGCATTTAGATTGAATTTTTTTCATTTTTATTTGGCTGTGGACATTATCATTTTAAGTTTAGAATTTTATATATGTTAGATTTTGAAACAATAATAAAAAAACTTGTATGACGATCAAATTTTTTAATTTTAGTGCGATCCTTGCTGCAAAATGTGAGCTTAATATTGTTGTAACGACAAAAACATTGATTTTACACTTGGGTACAAAATGAGAGTCATATTAACGTCCAATGGCGTAACATTTGGGCCCCCTGCAAAATGTAGGTTTTGGCCCCCAAGTTGGATTATACAAAGGGTTAGGTACTTGGCGTCAGTCAAGCTTTGAGCCCCCTAGAACCCTGGGTCCAGCTGTGGTGAGGGGGTGTACGTTATGCCACTGTTAACGTCCCTCTATAAAGCTACACGAGGGCTATTAGTGACCGATCTCGTAATTTTGAACCATGGTCATATTGTGACGGGCTCACGCGTCTTTTCTTTAACATGTCCTTTGGGTTCTTTGAGGACAGAATTAATGGCAACTCTTTTCTAACCAAATCCAAGAAGTGAAGTGCAAATTAAGAACCTTTTAAATACCAGAAGTTAGAGTAAGCGCGATGGCGATTTGTGGCAAGTGATGGCAATTAGAGGAATGTAAACAGTCCGTGGTTCTAGATTGAAGAAGTTTTAGATAACGTTACGTGGCGAACAATAGTAATTATACGTGATCCAGTAATCAAGCTGCATACCATTGCACACGAAGTATCGCATCTAAATCTAGTGTGATCGTTTATTGATAGTACAACAAGGTAGGATTGATTATTAATATTAGGATCAGTGATTGTATTAGAATTGAGTGTAAGCGATTCAGTTATTGATAGTGGTCCGAGTTAGGTTAAGTCGTTATTATAAATATATTGTGTGTGGAGTGTTTTACCTTCGTACCAAATATTAAACAAAGATTATGGTTCGAAAACTTTTTTATAGATTCATTTAGATCATATTATCCTTATGGTTTGAATGTTATATGGAAAGGTGAAAGTGTCTTATTAGCTTTTAAACAAAAATCCGAGGATTCATTATATATTCCGAATTTTGATAAATTTATTGATAATAGTAATAATATTCGTTTAGCGAGAATTCGTTATTCGAGAATTCGTTTAGCGAGAAACTCTTCGCAGAAAAAGAGTTACTAGAGACATTTCAACCCTCAAGAATTCTATGTTATAATTAGCTGTTAAATTTGATGATAACTACAACACAGGCTTAATTAAATCGTTTATGTTTGGCATGAATAAAACTGAAATTAAAATTATGACAGATATTTTAAGCAGATATAAATTTCGAGATTCTCATGGTATGCATATGATTCGAGACCTTAATAACTATTTAGTACAAAAAATGAATATTAAATTAGATGCAAGTGAAAATTACTCTACAGAATATTGTACATTATTATTTATGAATAAATTCTTTAACAAAATTAATTTTTCAAGTATATTTCACAAATATAAATCCTTTTTTCCTATTAAAAATATTATTATTAAAAAGGCTTTCAAATACAACAAGAAATTTGGTAGATTTATATTTAATTATAATCAAATCTCGGAGCTCCTAAGTTCAGAATCATGTAAATGCAATCTATATCGAGACTATATTGATGTTTATCATCAGCACGTTGTCACAGGAGACCTTAGCATCGTGAAAGATGATTTGTTAAGAAATTTTATGGAAAAAGGTACCGGTTTTAGACTGATGATCACAAAAAATAAATCTAACGTTATGAAACAAATCATAAAAGATTTAGATAAATTCTACCTTAAAATGGCAATTAAATACGGAATGCCGATTGAAGCATTCAATCAATTTTTAGATCTTATGTAGCAACAGAAATTCGGGAATTAGATTTCACTGTTGAAAATGAAATTATGTATAAAGATCTTAAATCATCAATAGAAAATATCCAAAATGACTTCGTGATTACATATGTTGATAAGGTCTCTGCTAATTATGCCATAATTTGTAAATACTTTTACAGTAAAATATTAAGTAACCACATTTTAAATAATAATTCATTTCAAAAATCAATTCACAATAATAGAGAAGATGATAATCGTCTTTTAGCTTTGAACAAAGACTGAATATTCATCTAAATAATATTAAATATCCAAGTATTTTTTAACACCAAACTTTCATAAAAGCCCTATAAAATTCCGTAGTATCACTAATGGATACAATACATATATCACGAAGTCTGGAAAGATCTTACAATCTCTTCTTCAAAATCTAATTGATAATTTACAAAACACGGCAATAATTAAAAATAGCTTAGAGATTGCTAGAGTTACTAAGGATATGTTAATTTTTTCCATGCATGGTTTTGATTTCGAGGACCTTTTTAATTCTATAGATATTGACGATATGATTAAGGTTCTACAGTTAATTTATGATAAATATGAATTATATACTTCAATGAAAAAAGAAAAATTTGATATTCTTGTTAACCTCGTATTAAAAGAAAATTTCATTACATTTGATCAGAATCTTTATAAACAGATCAAAGGATTACCTCAGGGTGGTCCAGCTAGTAATTGTTTAGCGAACCTATATTTACATTTTTTTAAATAGATCATGTTGTAAATGATTCTTACTTAATTTATCGTTATATAGATGATATAATAATTTTTGGTAAAAATAGTGAATACAAACCAAATATTACGTTATACCCTGATTATCTCAAGCTCCTTAAAGCTAACTTCAACTCTAATATGGTGGAATTCTTGGATTTAGACTTGCATCTTATTAACAATAATGTAGTCAGTAACATTTTTGACAAAAGAGATTCGTTTAAATTCCATATAATTAAAATTCCCGTATGGAATAGTAATTTACATATATCAATTTACAGAAATATCATTTTGAATTTTTTATTTAGAAATGATAACTTAACTACCCACAAAATAGATAAATACAATAATATAAAAAAATTTTCAATGTTGTTTAGATCATGAATACCCTTTTAATTTCTTAAGAACTTATATTCATCACAAATACATTAACCGTCTTGCTACTTCGAATTCCAAAACCACCATACAACAATAGGATTTCATAGTCAGCATGTTAGTGGTCTTGCTGTGAAGATTATATCATAACACTCATATCACAGTTTACATTTTTTCCACACACATCTTGAACATCTTACACATTGTTGACAACCAACCAAATTAGAGCCTAGCAAATTCACATTTTTGACAATCAACCAATGCAAATTTTACCATATTTGATTGTCGTCATTTTATACCTGTCTTTGCTGGCTGGTTTAAAAGTCAGCTCAAAAGATGTGTTTATGTATTTTCGAATTTTTTAACTTGGTGAATAATTGATTTTCCTTAATGGCAAGACGCTTGATTCTCTTCGTAAAAGCTTTGTGAGTAAAGAAATTTTATTAAATTATTTTTTGAAAGATACTTTTCTTATGTAATTGTTTTAGCATTTTTCTACTTTTCTTACGTAATTATTTTGTGATTTTTCTGCATTAAGAGTTTGGGAGAGTTTGTTACATAATAGTAGTGAGTGGTTTTATCATGCTCTCTGAGTTATCCATACTCTGAAGTTTTGTTTATTTTATTTTATTTGGTTTTCCTACCGAGTTGCAAAGGGGGAAGGTTGGCGCCTTCAAACTAGTTTAACCCCACTTATTCGGTCCTAAGTCCGAAAAATTGCTTTCTGACTCGCTAGGTTCTCTTCTTTTTTTTTTATTTCTCTATAATTTTATTCTTCATGTTCAGCTTTTATATTTTTATTACGCTATTTCTTGTTATGTTCTTTATCTATTATTTCTTGTTTTTGATATATAATACATATTTCTTTTATATATATATATAAATTATTATAATCTAATTTGTTAAAGGTTTAAGTTGAATACCTCAATAAAGTCATATTAAGATTATGTTTCCTTCTAGTCCTTTCGTTAATCCTACGCCTCTAGCTCACGCTGATACTCCGAGAGATATTTTCCCAAGGGGGGGGGATTATCACAAAATGACGAAGACGACACCTAAGCTGGCACCCGCTCTCTCCTAACTGCCGCTCCACACCAACGGGAGGACACTTGAGCCTCAATAGATTTAACGTGCTGAGATCCCCTCTACATGGAAGCTCTTCAGTGACACTGGGCTTGAACTCGTGACACGCCGGCCCCGAGTCTATGAGCTTGACCACAAGTTACCGCATCCCATATAGGTAGGGAACAAATTGTGTGTGTGTGTGTGTGTGTGTGAAATATTTCCTAATAAAAAAGTTTTTCCCATTATAATTCTTTCCCCTTTTTTTTACAAAAATGAAAAATATACATATCAGGCTTGCTGATTCTAAAAAAAATATTCCTCCTTCTCTATCATAAAAGCAATTTTAACAATTAAAAAAAGATTCTTTCTCTTTTTTTCATTTAAAACATTTGAAAATATTTACTGATTTTTACTTTTATCGAACTTGCATATTAATTTACGTTAACTGTGCAATGATTCAAAAATTTGAGTGTAATATTAGTCCCCTTTCATTTTCTATCGCTACAAATTCTTTGCTGGGATAGATGTTTTTGCCATTTTTTTTAATTAGGTTTTAAAACCTCATTTTCTTCCAGCAACTTATATTCCAATTAAAAGTATAGTTTTTTACTGCTTATTTAGCATTCATGATAATAATAAAGGGAAATAATTAAATGTGTCATCGAAAAGGAAAATTTATATATGTATATATTTAAGTTTTATTTTAAGACACGTAAAAAGAGAGTAAAAAAACCGATGAAGAAACTTCCGCATTAGAGCTTAGCTTCCAAGAATCTATTATTGACAAATTGAAATTCGCATTAGAAACGGAGTTAAATATTCGTTGTTGCCAAAAGGAAAATACTTATTTCAGATTTGTGGGTTTTTATCAGTCAACCCATTTTAAATGTTTGTTTTTAACTTAGCACTTAATGGAAAATTAGATTTTAAAAAAATCTTTTTGAGTAACTCCAAGTCAAAACAGTGGAATATTTTCTCTTTGATATGCTTTTTATTTGCTAAATATCTCGCAAATCCCATTAGCGCCATTTTGTTTTCTTTTATTTTATTCCGTTTCAGTTTTATCTTTTTCATTTGTCAGAATAAATCTTATAAAATCGAATTGTGAGTTGAAAATAATGCTATCTCTACGGCCGAGTGCTTGAAGTGCAGCTACGAAATTGAAAATGAAACCAACAAAAATCGCGATTTATTGCAATATTTATACCAGTGATCATTTAAAATAATGTTGTAATGGAAAGATTTCTAAACTTTAAATTGTTTGTCTGTTACTAGAAATATTTAGCAGTAAATATTCCCAGAAGTATTTTCCTGTTCGACGAAATCAAAATATCTTCAACTCAATTGTTAAAAGCAGATTTTGGATATTTGTTTATCTAAGAGTCCTGTAAGGTTTATTTTTCTTAATGCACTTAACTCAATTAATTACTTCTGACATTCGATTGTAAAATATTCTGGTGACAAACTCCAGAATTAAATTCTGCTTTCTTTATATTCTTTAACTACACTGCTGGCCACCGTAAATGCAACACCAAGAAAGACAAGAGATAGCACAAGAAAATTTATTTTGTAGATAACATGTTTACCACGTATCAAATGATTAAATTTATAGACTTCTGTGAAGTGTGGTTCCTGCCAGAATCAGTAGCCAGAGTAGCCACCATTGTTGGAGATCACCGCTGCCCACACACCTCGGCATTGATTCAAAGAGACTTTGGATGTGTTCTTGGGGTACAGCAGACCAAGCAGCTTCCACACGTTGTCAAAGTTGATCTGGTGTGGCAGCTGGAGGTGTAATCTGGGCCAATCGTTGAGCAACCATGGACCACATGTTTTCTATTGGTGAAAGATCCGGAGAGCGAGCCAGCCAGGGAAGCAATTCAATCTGGTGATTGACGAAGAACATTTGGACAATGCGTGCCACGTGTGGTCGCGCATTATCCTGTTGAAATATGGCTGTGGCCAAGCCCTGATGGTAAGGAAAGACAACTGGCTCCAACACCTCGGAGATGTAGCGCTAGTTGTTTAAAAGTACCGGCAATGCGTACTAGAGGAGTGCAAGAGTGATATGGTATGTGGTGGTATTGGATAATACCCGGTGCAGGACCAGTGTGGCGGTGCATAACGCAGCTGTTCAGCATCCTCTCTCCTCGGTGTCTCCAGACTAGAATCCGACCATCGTGGTGTTGCAGACAGATGCGTGACTCGTTAGTAAAGACAACTTCATTCCATTCTGCAACCCACATCCTTCTTTCATTGCACCATTGGCGGTGGAAACGTCTGTGGTGCTGCGTCAAGGGTAGACTAAGCAATGGACGCCTTGCGGACAGTCCACTCTGCTGTAAACGGCGTCGAATGGTACGCGCAGACACTGAATGATACGTTACAAACTCAATGTGCTTTGCTATGGTTCGTGATGTGACTGAATGATCCGTCAATGCATGCACACAATTTTCCTGTCCTCACGTGAAGTGGTGCACTGAGGTGGATACGATCGACCACGTCGGTCCGTCGTACCCTACTACATCCAACGGTCACATATCCGCATTACAGTCGTTTGGTTTCATCCAACACGACTACCTATTTCCCTGGAAGATAATCCACAATCTCGGTAGGCCACTATCCTTCCTCTGTCGAACTCGGATACTTGATCAAAAGCTGATCGCTGTTTTCTACGAGAGATAACTGATCGTTTTTTGAAAAAACCACAAGAAAAAAACAATTGCCGAACTTGAAATCGTTGAAATCTCCAAGCCTTAAATAGCGCTTTGAGGAGTCGCCACAGGCGCGCGTGATGTGTGTCTGCGCTGAAATTCAAATCATTTGCATATTTCACCTCCGCTAATGCATGTTGTAAATTTCATGTTATTTGCATGCTTCCTTCGGGGTGTTGCATTTACAGTGGCCAGCAGTGTACTTTTCAACTTAAGTAGAATAACAAACGTAAGCTTCGACTTTAGAGAAACGCTATTCAGCTAAATATAAAAGCAGAATAAACACCAGTTTCAGCGAAATTAATTCATGAATTAATGATTGAAACTAAATCCAGATTCGACGCATGATAAAGTGCAATTTTATCTCTCGCTTACACCATATAAAAACTCAATTCTCCTTATTACAGTATCTATGAACACTATATTTATAACTAGTACAAAAAATTTGTACCAGTAGATATTTAAAGTTTTAACAAATATTGCATAAAATACTTTTAGATAATATACATGGATTTTGCTAGAAGAAATTGAATTTTTTTAACAGAGAGAGAGAATAGAATTATTCTGGTGCTGTTACTTCTGCCACCTAATCGACAGTAACATCAGATCAAAGTCCACGAAATTCATCGCGATAAGAAGCTAGATTTACGCCTGTCGTTAACCGTAGCTTTTGGGCATCATGCAAGTGACAGTGCGATTTTTGGCTCGTTTTCACCCCAATTTTAATAGAAAACATACTGGGGAGGTCAGGATGCCCCCTACCTCTCTTCTCTTTCCATCAACCTCACGAGAGGACTTGCGGCTCGACGGCTATTTAGAATATTCCCATGCCGAAAAAGCACTATGCATTTACAAACATCCATGCCTTCTCCCGGATTCGAAACCAGGTTCAACGGAACAGCAATCAGTGTCACTAACCACTGTACCGGATGAATTATTATTAACGAACCGAACAAAAATTCCATAAAAATAAGAACGAGTATTAGGTGCACAAGTAACATCAAGATTCCCGTCAACCACAAATTCTGAATTCGTGTGAGTAAGTGTTTTTTTATCGCATTATAAAATAACACGAGGACTTTTGGCGACGGATCTCGTGATTTTGAACCATTATCATGTGACGAAGACGATACCTGAGCTGGCACTCCCTCTCCTAACCTCCGCATCCAGCCAGTGTGAGGATTTTGAGCCTCAACAGATTTAACGTGCATCAGACCCTCTATATAACAGGTCTTTTGTAGCATTAGGGCTCGAACTCATGACACGCTAGCCACGAGTCCGTGACCATGACCACTAGGCTCTCGCACCCACATTGAAATCGTTAAAGGAATGTTAATTGTATGGAGTAAATTGTCAATAATTTACAATATTTACTGTAAAACTTTAATTGTTGTATTTTGTTTAGTACACACCCAGATACATTCGTCAAAAAATAATAATGTTTTTGAGAGAAATCAGATTTTTTTCCCCTATTTTTTTAAATGTACTTTTAATTATTCTTTTAATGATATGAAAAACTATAAACAAATCGTCAATGTAGTTAAAAGTTAAACAAATTTTGAGATATTGCAATGCCCCATAAAAACCTTCAATTTCCACCACCCCTACTTGCCGTTTTAGAATCGTTTTATTGCATTCAATGCAATAGTTTAAATTTACAATTCTAATTAAACTTTTTTAAAAAAAAAAGGAATTCGCTTCAGGTTTGACCTAAGAATATAAAAATATTACCAAATTGGTGGATTCCAACTTTAGTCGCTCTATTGTTTTGTAGTTTTGAGCAACTAACACGAGAAATTTCGATTCTGCACATGTCTCAAGACGTCCGACTTTCCTACTATCTCTTTTTCTGTAAATATGAAATAATGCATTGCTCTAAAATGCTTATGACAAATGAACTCAGGGGGTGGAGCCAGAGCTGCTCTCATCATGGTTGAAGTATAGAAGCCAGTAAATATCATACTCGTAGTACATTAATAAGAAAAAAATAATTTTTATTACTTTTTTCGTTACATCCGTAACATGAATTTAAAAATTTAATCTCAATTTAAAAATAGAGAGCTCTAAAAAAGTGCTAAGCAAAGTCTTTGCTTAAAAAAATCATAATCACAGGTAGACTTCAATTTCTTTAAATATTTGTCGAATTTCTCGTTTGCAATGCTTTTTTTCAATTTTGAACAAAAACTTACATTTTTTCAGAATTCTCACGCTGTTTTACGTATTAGTAATACTGATTTTCTTTATTTAGAGCTGCTTATTACTCTCTAAAAAGTGCTTACATGATTGTATGCAGTTTTCTGAGATTCGAAAAAAAAAGAATCTAAAACTACCTTTATTTGAACAGAAACGATAGGGTTAGGTACATTCACACACTTCAACTAATACAGCCCTCAGATTTAATAACCTCAAAAGAGCATTTTACTAATTCTGAAAACTTTCTTTGCATCATACCATGCATTTACAAAAAAAAACTATGTCAGAACTTTTTAAAATTAGACCTGCAAAAACACGAGGGAAAAAAGGAAAGGAAAGAAAAAAAATTGTATTTAAAAAACACAAATCTCTCCTTTCCTTTTCTTTGTTAAAAAATACGGTACATATAAGACCTAATAGTAATGTAAATTAAGGCCCACATAAGGCTCATTTAGCTAACGAATTTCTGGAAAATTAGGCTATTCGTTGGATGAATTCAGCATCGGATAACCCCGTAGAGCATAATTGGGAGATTCTTCGGAGGATAATTGAAACTCGCCTTACTCTTCCCAGGACCGGATAGCTGCGTTACTGGAGGAATGGAGCTCACTACTATGGGGACTCATTAGTTGGTCTTACTTCCAGCATGAGTTCACGTCGTGAAAACTGTACCAATATAAGGTGGAACCATATCCCTATTATTTTTTTTTTGTTCAATCTTGTGACTTCCTTAGACTTATCCGTGATGATGACACACAATTATGTTGCATGGTTAACCATAACTGTGTGTGTGTGTGTTGTAGAATTTGATAGTAAATATATCAGATTTCACTAAAATCTGCCCAGTACCTCTGTCAATAATCAAGTGAAAATTACCCTGATTTTGAACACCAGTTTAGCAACAGAATGATATCGCATTGTGTTTGTGCTACGTCAAAATTACACTCATGCCCATAAACAAAGGATAACTCCAGCTCTGGAACATAAAGGTTCAAAAACAAAACAAACATGGATTATTCATAAAGCCAATTTATTAAACAAAAGATAAAGAACAAAAACGATGTTGAATGTATGTTACTTATAATAAAAACTACGATTTTTGTTCCCTGAAGCAATTATAAAAAGTACCCCCTTCACAAAAACTTAATATTACATGATTGGTATGATGCTGAATACATTGTATATCTTCCTTGCGATGAAATGCAGTTCATGCAGCACCTAGGCATACTAAGTATCGAATTATCGAACTGATCTTAGGGAAAATTATTTACCTCACAGCTAGTAATGCTCTCTAAAGTTCCTGTATACATGTAGGAGGTGGTTAATGAGCTGAAACTCGTCAGACAAGTATATCCCACACATGCTCTTTTAGATTCATTTGAGGTGAGAATGTTGGCCTTTCCATACGGATGATATCCTCAGATTGAAGGCATTTGTTTATGATGTTTTATCGGTGAGGACGAGTGTTGTTATTAATAAACATAAATTTTGTGCTCATGGCACCCCTGAGCAAACAACATGTTGTTTCAGAATGATGTCTCGATAAGTTTGGCCTGTCATGGTACATTTTTGAATATGCAGACCTTTTCTGGAGCCCAGTATAATTTCACTCAAACGAGAAATCCTGCAACACCGTAACGGTGCCTTTCAATGATGTTTTCTTGGTAATAGCAAGTACTTGGCGTTCTCCATGTGAAAGTCCGATGTGTATCAGACTGTAAACTAAACCTGGACTCGTCAAAAAACATCACACAAGCTCACTGTGAGGATGTTTACTCATTACATGTTCTCTTCCCCTGGCTAACCTCTGGCGACAGTGTGTTGCAGCGACAGAACACGTCTAACAGACCTGTAAGAATAGTGACCAATATGTTCTAAGCGTCTCTAGATGGTTTGCCTTGAAACTGTCTTACCTTTGACTGGATATAGCTAACGAGACAGGTTGGATGCTATGCGCCGTCTGCTTCTTTTGGCAGTTACTACGAAATGCAAATTTTCATTAGGTGTTAAAACTCAGGGATGATCTGTAATATAACGTCTACTGAAATTTCCGTCATCGAATCGTTGCCAAATCCTAGAATCGACACTTTGGGCTATTCCAAGTTCTTTGAATGATTTTATCAGAGCTCATTTACATTCCAGGCGGCCGATAATTCTATCTCGTAAAAAAATGCATACGTCTTCTGTATCATAACTATTCGGTTATGACACTGAGAAGCTTACAGACCGCTTGTGGGTAATTTTACTTTTTTGCCATCATTCCTTATATACGTCTCTCTTTTACTCTCATCATCGTGACAAATTATCGGCGGCGTCTGTTGGCTTCCTGTAATTAGCTTGTTATTCTTCAAGACGTGAGTGATAATTCTACAGGGGAAATTTTACTGTTGAGTTCGATTTTCGTGTGATTCTGAACTATCCTTAATTTATGGACATGAGTGTACTTCATTAAATATGAAGACCACTGGGAAATGATTGCTGATTGACCAAAACAGTGATATCCAGCGAAAAAAAATCAGTGTCTTAAATGAGTGAATGGTTATCGTTGAATTTAAGGATACACGAGAGCTATTGGCAACGGATCGCATAATTTTCAACAACGGTGAAGAGTGATGAGGACGACACCTGATCCGGAACCCCATTTTGAAACTGTAAGAGAAGCGGCGCTGCAATCGCTTGTTTATATCAACTTATGAATGTGCGCTTTATTCTTTAGTCTCTGTTTTGTCCTCGTCTTGAATAAATGTAGTGATCATCCAACGTCTGTGTTTTTCTGACTGCTTGCGCTGTTAATCCTGTCAAGCAAGAGCTTTTATTTTTCCGTTTGTAATAATTATGATCGAACACTTGAATAGAATATTGAAATAAGAAATATTTGCGAATTTGAACACCCCACTCTCCTAAATCTAATACCACACCAAAGTTAAAACTTTGAGCCTCGACTTATTTAACGTGTATCAACCCCTCTACACGGTGAGTCTTCAGTGCCACTAAGGCCTGAACTCATCACACACCGGCTACGAATGCCTAAAGCAGACACAGTGACGTAACGAAGAATCTTACGGCCCCTTGCAAAGTCAGGCTTTGGGCCCCAAGCAGGATCCTACAAAGGTTTGCAATTCCATAACCTTAGGCTTTGGGCCTCCGAGAGTACTGGGCCCCCTGCGATGCGGAGGTTGCGGGGGTGTACGTTACGCCACTGGGCAGGCATCCTATTTAAATTTAGTTTTTATATCATGTAAATGTCCTTTAAGCCATTTATTTTGTGATAAAAAAAAGTTGCCTTTTAAATGATTTGCTCTGAAATTTTATTTTTTATAAATTCGTTTTAGTACAATTTTAACCTTTTTTAGGGGCAATACTGCTATAGTCTCAGTATTTTTTCGACTTATATATTGAGGAATAAATTGTTTGTCGAAAAATATTCCACAGTAGCTATACGCAAATTTTTTTATAATAAGCAAAATATTATTGGAAAATCAATAATCAAATAATGAGAAGAAAAAATATTGTGATTAATAAGGATTCCATGAATTTTTGAATTTAAGACGATACCAACTTCATGAATCAAAAGTTTGCGTGCGGGGAGAAATCTCGCAATGTGAAAGAAAAATAAGCCAACGAGCAACGAAATCAAATATGCAAGTTAAAACGAAGGATTTTTTTTTTAATTTTTGAAAGTAGAGCATTTATTAAGGTATGCTGAAAATGACCAAATACAAACATATATTTTTGCTTTTTATTCTATTGAATAGAGCTATATTTTGGCTTTACAAAAGATACTTTGTTTTGTTTCTACGCTATCTAGAGACCAAGTTACAACCAATTTTATAAAATTAGAAACACCAGAAGTGTGTGTGTCTTTGATTTACCAGAAGTGAGCATTTAAATTGTTCGAAATATATCCTGGTATGTCTGATGACTCAAAATGTTATAAATGTATTTCTATAAAACTTTTTGAACATGATACTTATATTATTTTCTAAAGAATGTACTAAAATATTTCTTATTGTAAGAATATTTTTGGGGTTATGGTCTGTTATTTAAATAATGGTCTCATAAAGAATGTTACAATTCTTATGATGTGTAGTCACAATCAGCTCTAAAATTTTCATAAAACATTAAAATTTTAGAACATTTTCTGGATAAATGCATCTAATTTGTTTTAGTAATACTTTTACTAATATAAGTTTATTACTTTGCTTTGAAGTTTTTCAAATATTGCTAAAATTTCACTTATAATTGTGATTTTTGGAAAATTTAGTTAGTTTTTTTTAAATATAGCTATATATATATATATATGGAAAGGGAGAGAGTTAAATATCAGAGAGAGAGAGAGAGTATTTTTATTGGTATTGATTGTTAAAATGCATTTATAATGTTTAAGCATGCCATTATTTAAGAAAGTACTCCGAACGTGTGTTCGGATACCTAGAAAGTAATCACTGCAAATACATATGATTGAGCACATATATCAAACCATATTGCAATGTAATTAAAGAGCATCATAGAAATACGAATACGAAATTAAATAACATGTAAGTATTATAAAAAGGGTTTTCCATATAAAAATTTCAACAATGGCAATAACCTTTACAAATATTGGAAAATTAGGTTAGTTCGAGTCTACTATATTTATTTATTTAATTTTTCTTTTTTTGCAAAGTCAACGAATAATTCGATAATATTTCATCTTCGGACTCATATTTAACTATTCTATGTTAGTTTGAGATAAGGTAAAAATATTGGGCTGCATTTCTCTTGTTATATACCTAATACGAATGCTATTTAAATTAATATATCCTCCCGCGACCCAGTCATTCGACTTTCCTTTCGGAAGTAATTTAAAACTTATTGAGAAATTTTTTTCGTATTCAAGGTGCAGAGAAAACACAATAAACATTTTTTAATGGACTGTGTGACATAGGATCTGAGACTGTTTTTCGTACATGATTATCAAAAGAACTGTGATAAACAATGTTCTCCATAACAAAAGAACATTTTTCCAATTTCTTCTGCAACAATATTTAATCTGCTTTTTCAATTTGGAAATTTGAGACTTAATGAAAACTTTTCAGTGATTAAATGAAATGTTAACAAGGTAGTTGAACCAGATTTTTAATTAAGATTACTGCTTTTTTTAATTTAAAAAATTTTTGGCTTATGGAATTTACTAAATGCAAGTAGCAGTACTAAAAAAAGGATGTTTATTACAGTGCAGAGGATTAATCCCTGAGAAAATTAATTATTTTTATTCAGCATAACTATTTCGAACATTATATTTATGATGTTGTAAAACAGAGAAATGAAAATTATTTATACACTCCATAGAACATTTTGTTTCTTCTCTTTAATCCTCCCCGCCCTATATTACTAATAATACTTTTTTGCGCTGAACTCGGTGTGATTGCACATTTTTTGTTATTGAAAGAAACGGAACAAACAAAACTGAAGATATTAGTATTCTATTTTGCTTGTTCTTTCTATTTTTCATACATGTTTACCTGCCAACTTATTTCTAATTATAACAAGGGGAATTTTTTCAGTCACAACGAATTAACCAGACAATGGTTGTTCAGTATTGATCAAATTAATATTGTAACGTGGATCGGGACTTGAGGATTTTATGCTATCAGTCTCAAATAGCAATACTGTTCTTCGGGAGCGATGAAAATGTACTGTAGAACAAGTAATAAAAAAAATTTAAGTCCCTCCCTACTTAGATCAACAAAGAAACATTTTATTTTAGCTACTTTTTATTAAATAGTTACAATTAATACAAATATGTATATACATAGGACAGAATCACAACATTAAGTGGAAATTAATTTTTATTAATTATCAGTAAAGTGTCGTATTGTCATTCAAAACAATCGTGTATATAAATTTCAGTTCAACTGAATACTTTAACACGTGAGGAAAAAAACCTTTTCAAGTTTTGACACGCCATAATGGTCGCTAAGTCGCCAACTTGGCTGTATTTGTAATTCTTTAAATAATTAGTTTAAATCAAAATTAATAATTAAAAATAATGCCAACTGAGCTCTATCGCCAACATTGCGCCAAGAGTTCCCGTTTAATCACTATTATAATATAAAGAACGGGCATTGTGCTTGCGAATATTACAATTTTAGCATAAAATAAATACAACAGAAAGTAATGTTAACGTATTACACATCCAGATATAAATTATTTACACTATTTTAAGCATTCATTACATAAAATTCAAAACAATATAATATAAACAGATATTTTGTCAAAAGTGCTTAGCTAAACCAGGGACTTATTTTAGGTGTATTTAATAGTCTTTTCTCTCAGCTTATTAATCTAATTACTTAGAGGAATCAGGGGAAACAGTACTCTGTACACAATTTTCTTTATTTATATATTTATATGAAAATGTTTCCATCGTATCCTAGTTAAATACATATGAAATATACATTTCAAAAGAAAAACACCATTTTTAGACGAACAATTATTTCTCATTTTGAATTTTTTTAAACAAATTTCAATGCTTTAAAGTTTTTATTTCGCCTATAAATATTACTATTTTCGAAAAAATTTTTAAAAATATTTTTAGAAGAGTTTCTCATAATTCTGTTCATGAAATGAGTATTACAAATAATCAAATCAATTTGGGTCAATTTTTTTTTCTATCTCTCAAACTTTTGTGAACACACACAGGCAAGCCTTACACAAAATTTAAACAGCAGCATTTTTCAATTTTTTTTTTTTTCTTTTACAAAATATGGAATATTACACTTCCTTGCTCATCGGCAGTCTAAAGATGACTGACAGTTTCTTAAAAAAAGAAACAATTCGCTTATATGCGTTTTAGGATCCTTTCATGCTTGCACAAAACTACGTGTTCCTGGCTTAATTTTCCTATGCGCAAAAATTATGGTTAGATAACTTTAAACACATAGTTAGTATTTGACAATGTCCAAAATCTAACGACCTGAATGCTAAATAGAATCATGGTGACGGATTGAAGTATTTTCAGTTTTTAAATTTCATACAAAAAATAAGATAAAAATTTATAAGTGACTTGCAATTTAGCTTTAACTGTTGATATATACTCTTTAGTGTGAAATCTAGTGCTGGAGTTGTTGAAGTAGATATTTGATTGCATCTGTTGTCGTTCGGAAACATATTTTCATCAAATCAACCAAGCTACATTTAACCAATTTTACAATATGTGTTCTAACTATAAATACAGTTATTTTTTATTACTACATAAACACGAATTTGATAAAAACGCAAAAGTAACGAGAATATTCCCATGATGTTTTTCGAAACATCTTTTCATTGGCAAATTTTACTGAATGCAAAATCTTCCATTTGAAATTATGTTCAACCAGTTCTAACCACGCGATTTCCTTATTTTCGAAAAGAGAAACATTTAAGACAAGGGTTTTTGTCATGCAAATAATGTAAATTTCAACACACATGATCAAAAGCCTCTTTCTGATATTTTTTATAACTAGTTTTAATAAATTTTGTATTATTATTAGTACTATATTCTTTTCGATAATAAACTAATTTACAGTCTTGCTAAAGACCTTCTCTAAAGAACTTGAAAGGAACAAATAAGAGGTTTTTATTTCTTTGAAAATAGACGGAAGATGGATCAACTACTTTTATTTCTATATTACAAAAACTTAAATCATACCAGTTATATAAATTTAGGATACAATAAACAGAAGGCAAGGCACTATGCTACGAATTTTATTCACAAAATAGAATGGACATAGTTTTTAATGGTAGCTTTTTTATGTAAGATGATACTACGACAAAAATAAATTATTAACTATGGCGTTTGGGGATGGATAGCGTAACAGTTAAGAAATTGAATACAGTCGAACCTCTATATAACGAAGTCGCTAAATCCCGGTGAACTGAAAAATTAAACAACACAGATTTTATAAACCAAAAAACAAATTTTTAAATTCAGTTAAATAATTTAATTATTCCCACCTTTTTTGTAAATTGAAAATTAAATATCAAAAAAATAAAAAAAGGAAGAAAGCAAAACTGCGAGGATTTCTTGACGCCTTCATCCAGCCCTGAAGAAAAAAAAGCACTTAAGTTTTGCTGAGATAGATATATGCTGACACTACAAACAAATGGAGACTAGTTCAAGGCACAGTGATATTTGTTTTTTAGTGAACAGATGGAGGTTAAAGGATGCACTTTTAGATGAAACGTCTGAATTCTATTGCTCTCGACAAATATCGTTATATTTCAAAATTTATGACCACCGTAAAAAATGTGTTAAAGGACAGAACAACTTGAAATGTCCAGAAAAGCTTCAAAAATAGGGAGAAAAAAAATTAAATCTCAACTGAAAAAGTTCCTATATAGAAAAATTCGCAATATAGTGATTCGAAATACGGAGTTTTGACTGTAATTTATTTATTTCCTCCACAGTTATTAATTACAATTTGTACAGTTGGTTACGGGTTATTCAAATTATTGGCTATGTCCATTCCACAGAATATGTTATTAGTGAAGAAGGAGGCAAGCATAACCGTTCTTTCCAGTGTTTCAAAGCGATTGTCTTTTCACTCTGTTGAGATGAAGGCCGTAGTCTCTTACACTTCGAATTACACTCAGGATTCCGTCAAGTAGGATGAATGGTGTTTTTCTCACGGCCATCGGTTGTCGGGACGATGTTAGATGAAAAGACTCCAGAATATTTTTGGGATGCACGAGTGGATACGAACGGTATAATGTTATCTTTAAAAAGAGGCCGATTTTGAAGCTGCGTCGCGCGACAGCGTTACTTTAATAATACATCCTTTTTTGATGAAAGTATTGAAAAAATTTACATCATTGATAGTTTGGTTATTTTGAATAAATTGTAATTTTAATTAATTGATCTAATCCAGTGATACTCAACCTGTAGCCTACCGAGCCTTTTTAAGTGGCCCAGTCATGGCCATGCTCTGAGAAATTTACTTCTTTAAGAACATTGTATTAAAAATTTGGCGAGAAATTCTTTGTCAAGAAATCAAATGTATCAATTTTTCTTTCTGCTGTCGGTGTCGTACCGGGGTGAATTGATATTCTTTTTCTATTTGGAACGGTTAGGGTCAGTGATAACAGACATCAATGGAGTAGCGACAATTTTATGGGTGGAACTAATTTTTGACCTTTCATGTCTTGCAAGCGAAAAATATTTGAAGAAAATATATAGTTTCAAGACGATTTTAAGCTTCGTATTTTGTAATGAAAAACAAACATGGATCAGTAATTGCTTAATTTTTAACGAAAGTGCTGTATTTAAAAAGTACCAATAAACAGGAATCATTCAATGACATTTTTCCACGAAGATCTCTTTCAAAAGATAATAAATAAGTTTTCTTGAATAATCTTTGCAGCAACAACAAAGTGTTTTGTCAGTGGTAATATCACATCACTAACAAAGACATCCTATGAAGTTTGTTACATTATTGGTAATAATTTCAAACCGTTTACTAATGCAGGAATTGTAAAGGAGTGTTTCTTAAATGCTTCTAATTTAGTGTTGGTCACAAAAAAAAAATTAAAAAAAGCAAAACAGGAGTCATAATATTTTGATCCATTTTCCACATTTTAAATTTCCAATGTTGTCTTAGTTTTAAAGCATTTCTCCCCACCCCACCCTCCCTCTCCCATTTATCCTCACGTTGCGGCTCGCGTGAAATAATTAACATATGTATGCGGCCCGCGTGAAATAGTAGGCATATGTATGCGGCCCAACAGAAAAAAGGTTGAGTACTCCTGATCTAATCTATTTAGGAATTGTACTGTGTTATCTTAGCAACGTAAAAGGCGATACAAACAGCTAACGCTTCCGAAGTTTTGAGAATTAGAATGTTGTTGCTAATGGTATAATTTCGATCAGATTGCCCTTCCATAAAGCATATCTCTGTTTATAAAAGTGTGGACATCGTCACGAATTCGAGGTCGGCGTGTCTTGAGTTCGAGCTTAGCACCACTGAAGACTTGCTGTGTAGAGGAGCTGATGAACGTTAAATCTGTCAAGACTCAAAGTCCTTCCATTGGCGTGATGTGGAAGTTTGAAGAAAGTAGTGCCAGTTCAGGTTTTGTCCTCGTCACCTGAGTGAAGTTCTAAATTTTGAGATCAGTCGCCAATCGCTCTAGTGTTGATCTTATTGCGACGTTAATAAACACTCACTTATGGAAAGCTTAGACTTTTTCGCTTCTCTGTCAAATGGGTTTTATGGCTGGAAAGTTCTTTGTAGATAAACGGAAAATATTCTCCTCGATGATGCGATGCGGGAGTGAACTTGGCGATAAATTTGGTCGACAAAGGAGGTGGGTAAAGATCGGCCTTTTTTCGCCCATCAGCAAATTCATATTATGTAATTCTTTTTTAACACTGATACCTAGTCAGAATGAAAATGTTAGGGTTTTTTTCAAAAAAATATTTTATTAAATAGAGAAAACAGGAAAAAAATAACTATGTTAAACTATTTGTAACAAATGTCTTCGATTATATTTCCTTCTCACTTTCACTGGCTGAATCGTCACTTGGCCATCCAGTAGCAGCGTCTTAAAGTGTATCAGCATATCCAAGACTTGGTGTTTATGTCTGAGTATGATTATGGCGCCATTATCCCAAGTACCAAAGTACAGATGCAACATGCGCACATTAGCCAACAACTCTAGCACCAACTTTTTTGCACTGACAATGCCTTTTAATGTTTGGATTATTAACCTATACCTGTTCTCTCTCTTATTCATGTTATATACTTTTGAACAAGTGTGTCGCGGAATCTCAACTGGAGTCGAACAACTGCGGAATCTTCTCGATTTACGTAAAGAGAGTACAGCGCTGATTGATTAAGGTGTTCGTAAGTATATGATCGGCTTTGCTTAAGTTGATATATCCCAAGAGTTAAGTATCGTAGCTCCTTCCCTGTTAACATGGAAAATCTCGATCAGAATCACTTAACAAAGTTTATATCGCCCTCTTTCTTGCCCAGTCATTTTCTTCAACTGTTTGTTGTAAGTAATTAGGCTTCTTCACTAAATTTAGCATTCGTTGGGAAATTGCATTGTCGTCCTTAATATTGTTAAGTGTCGCAGGGTGAAAAGCATTAAGAATTGTGCAGACGATTGTAACATAATCTCCAATATATGGTATTTGGACATTTGGGATAATATTGTTTAAAGCTCTCCAGTTCTTGAGCTAGCCGTTCACTGCTTCAACTACCTATCGAATCGATGTCACCAAACGTTTCTCGTTATCATCTTCTGTAGATAACTATGCTTGTTCGTTGAGGGATGCAGGCATTTTAGATACTAGGTCCATTTCTTCTAAAAGCATCAAACAGTCTGACCGATTCACGAACAAGCTACTTAGTTTTGTATCACATCAACGCGCTCGATGCATCAAAAAAAATTAATGTCAGTTTAAAAGCCTTATTATTGTAGTATTTGAGAGACTAAAAAATAAGGTGGTGCTTCAAACGCTTAACAGTTCTTTTTTTAATGAAAGTTAGAAAAAGTGCTTAAGATAAAAAAAATTCTACGATTTTTTCAAGTTTAATGATTTTTTTTATGTGACTTGTTATTTTTTTCTTACAATTTTAAAATAAAAGTAAAGATCAATACCTAAAATTCACATAAATATAATAATATAGCTTCAATAAATACTTTGAATTTTCATGACTTTGATGGGCGAAAAAAGGCCGATCTTTTACCCACCTCCTTTAGTGACAAAAACAGATGTCTCAGATATAAATTAATGCATGTTTCAGTTATTAATTAAAATAAAATTAGAAATGTGTACGTAAATAAGCTCAAGTAAAGATCAAAACTTTAAATTAAAAGTACTAGAAATAATATTAATGAGTTATTCTTCATTGCTCGCTTTGATAATAAGATATTTATTTACGGCGAAATGAATCGAATTGCATGAATTCAATGAAGATTTTGGGCCGATAATGAAGTCCTGAGAAAATGAGCTGCCTTCCGAAATACTTTACGCGGTATCGACTTTTTCTTTATATTTATCTCCTTATTTATTGCTCTTTATGTTTTGTAAGTTCTTTAATTCTTGATACCCATCTCTCTAGTAAACAAATCTTCAGATTATATTTAAATTTTAAGGTACATGTTAAAATCAATTATAACATATAAAAAGTTTTTACAAATTACTTTTCATAAGTTTAGGACCTTTAAAAATTGAATTTGATATTACATCAGCGTTTCTCAAACTGTCGGGTGCGCCCCCTAGGGAGCGTGAACATATTGAAAAGTCGAAAACAAAAGATCATTTAAAAAAGTTATTAATTTATTGAAAGTAAACAAATAAAACACATTCTGTCAAAATAAGAAATAAATAAATATTTACACTGATAAAAACACTTATAAATGTATCAGTAGTGCGCAATGTATTTTATAATTAATTTAGCAATACTAAAATAAGAGCAAGTTTAATAATTTTCATTGACCCCAGGGACTTGTCATATATAAAATTATATAAGAAATTAACACTTATCTTAATAATTTGTACGGTTTATAATTAATCCCTTCACTGCCGATTAAAAGATACGTTATTCGCTCACTAATGCTCACTAATGTTATCCTCTTTCTTTCACATAGGCGTGCATTGGAAAGACGTTCGTTGTTTTGATTATATGCGTCGATTGAAAAAGAGGGGTATTGTAGCAATGAAAATTATGATTGAATATTGGGTCGCAAATATTGAAAGTTTGAGAAGCTCTGTGTTACATGATGTACTTTATCCTTTCGAAGAACAATTAGAAATTCTTAACTATGTGTAGATGCATTAGTCGTGTAAAGACATAAACACCACTAGGTATTAAACCGTGTTGCTTCAAAAACCGTGTAAAAAGACTGTGTGGAAAGAGAAAAGAAGTGAGAATATATCGAGTTAAAAATGCAGAGTAAATTAACCAAAAGTGAAAGATTGCAGTTTGCTCATTCTCTCTTTCTGAAATTCATATAGTCTTTACTTTTCCGAAATTTTCTCATAAATGAAAGCGCTTAAATAATCCTCTTTCTTTTTTAAAAAATTTTCGAAATAGAATTCTAAAGCTCTCCTAAATGTAAAATACTTCAAAATACTTAAAAGTTTAAGCTCAGAACTACAAGTCATACACACGCTTCAAGTTCCTAACACACGCATCTTTGCAAAAAGAAAAAAAATCTCCCCATCTATTTCTGCTTTTATTTTTGGTGTAAATTTTATGAAAAGAGCGTTCTAAACTTCTTAGAATGGAAAGTCCTTTAAGTTGTCTTAGAACTACTATACTTGTAAATAAATCTCTTCAAACGCAAACTACTTTTTAATAAAAAAAATTGAAGTATTAGTATTCATCTGACGGAGAGAGAGAGAAAATAAACAACTCAAGTAAACATTTTTATAACCGAATTTTTAAGCAATGCAGTATTTACAAAAATACAGTCTTTCTATCCAAGATATAAATTTAATTAATTTATTATATTTATCATACATGTATATATCACATATAATTGTAATTTATTTTATTATTTTACTTATTTTTACTTTTATGCTGTGCTGCTCTTTGATGTTTCTGTGTTAGCGCAAAATTAAAATGAAGATGAGTTGTGTGTGGGGGAGGGTATAATTAAATGTTTTAATAGCACTTTATATTCATATAAAATTAAATTTTTTTGTTACATTAAGTAGATTTTGTTACGTATTCCTTGTTAATTTTGCTTAATATTAGCATTATAGTATAGCTAATCTTAATCTTCTAATAATAATAAGTTATTTATATTCCTATTTCCTTTCCCTATGGCCCAATAGTATAGGTAAATTGCAGGTGAAGGTAAAATTACAGGTGAAATGTTTAAATCTGCAATATCTTAGTTCCTAAGGCTAAGAGTTTGCTTATTTAGAATTATAGTTATTTAATATATTTTATTATTATTTATTGATAATATATATATATATATATATATATATATATATATATATATAAGTATGTAATAATTCCCTCTGGCCCATCCTTTTGTTAACTCTTTTTCTTCTAATATTTACACAAGCTTTAATTCTTTGGTTTAAAAATAATACTGTAATCGTAATCAACGTGTTTCCGAAATCCCTGTCCCGCCCATTTCATCCAATTAGAACTACCATTACATAATAGTCACGCGCTTGTGTGTGTGTGTGTGTGTGTGTGTGTGTGTGTGTGTGTGTGTGTGTGTGTGTGTGTGTGTGTGTGTGTGTGTGTGTGTGTGTGTGTGTGTGTGTGTGTGTGTGTGTGTGTGTGTGTGTGTGTGTGTGTGTGTGTGTGTGTGTGTGTGTGTGTGTGTGTGTGTGTGTGTGTGTGTGTGTGTGTGTGTGTGTGTGTGTGTGTGTGTGTGTGTGTGTGTGTGTGTGTGTGTGTGTGTGTGTGTGTGTGTGTGTGTGTGTGTGTGTGTGTGTGTGTGTGTGTGTGTGTGTGTGTGTGTGTGTGTGTGTGCCACTGCCGGTATAAAAACCGAAAATCTTGTGTGATCGGTCTCTTAGTGTTTTGTTCCCGGACATGTCGCTGCTGCTTGTCTCTTTGTCCACTTTGCTTTGTAATCGTCGTAAGTTTGTCTTGTCAACGTGAAAATGTACCGCAATTTTCTCCTAAGCTTTTGATGTGTGTGTCACAATAAAAAAGATGAACGTCCACTGAAGATGTTTTTCCTGAGACCCTGCTAACACTCGACAAATTACACCACTCAGCCAATACGCTACATATATATATACTAAAAAATTATTTCCGCAATTTCTAAATTTCGACTCTCTCATAAAATTAAGTTTTTATTTCTAAATAGATCTATCAACGAACTTAAGAAAATAATTGTACAAGCAAAAATAATTCTTCTCTTTTATTATTATTTTTAATAGGTAGCTAAATAATAATGTAATTTTCTTTCCACAATATAATTGTTCGACAATTCAATGTATATTTATTTAAAAAATAATCTTTGAATAATGTATCTTAAAGAGTTATAAATTCAGTAGAGTCTCCAAAATAAAGAGAGTCATATGTCACTTGTGTGTTTCAGTTCAGTTTGTACTGGCTTTGTTTTATTTAATTCCAAAAGGAAATCAAATATTTGAGCTTCCCTTTTGAATGAAGCAAGGAAAATAGTGAACTAATTAGATTTTCACTGTGTTATTATTTCATTTCTTTTACAATTCCGTTTGCTGCTCTAAACTTTCACGAATGTCCCAGAATGTTCTTGTTAGCATTTATAAAAGCTTTTCTCTTTCTCTCGTAGTAGTTAGTAATTTCTTAAAGTAATTCTGGGATATGTATTGTGACATATTCAATACCTAGGACCTATTGTAACTAGACTAAATATAATATAGTTGTCCTTTTATATTTTAACTACGTTTAAAAATTAGAGGAATTAGTAACCTTTGAAGAAAAAAGTATTGTTATCTTATTCATTTTTTTATTGAAAATGGTTGAAAAAATTCTGTATCGCTTAATAATAGCATAAAGATAAGTCTACGTTAAAGTTTCCGACTATATTTCTTGGAACAAAAAACATTTTTTTGTGTTTAAAGAAGAATTCTGAAAAAAATAGGAATCAAATAGAATTCCCAATTTCAAAATGAATTAGACATGTAGAAAATTCTTAAAAATTATTTCGTAAACCATGTTAAATCAATGTGAAACATGTTAACATAATAGGATGTACTATATTAATCAAATTACCCTTGTAATACATTATGGCTTTTTCAACAATATGTATATATTGCTCAATGGAATAACGGAGAATATTACGGTTCCCTGCAAAATCAGGTTTTACCTTAAATATTTTGTAAATTGGTTAAATATGTACTTGGTATGAGTCAGACTTTGGGGCCCCTAGGATCCTGCTCCTCCCTCCTCCCCCCCCTGATGCAGAGGTTGGGAGGGTGTACGTAACGCCATTGATGTTACTTTATTTTGACTCGTACGTTGATTGAAATGTGCAAGTTCTATCAGAATTTTTTCTAAAAAATTGAAAAACAAATAATTTTTTATTGATGTTTTCAATTTTAATAACTTATTGTATTTATATCAATAAAGATGAAAAAGAACGAATTTCATCTGTACTTTGCTTTAACACATCGCAAATTGATATTTTCATCATTAATAGTCATTTTTAGAAAACAACTTTTAATTAGGAATCATCTGAGCCACAATTTTAACTTATTTTTTAACAGATTACATAATTTCGAGTTCTAGGAATTTTGTTAAAATTCCATCTTACTTACAGTTTTTTTTCAAGTTTTTAATCGATTTAAAAACTTGCTACTTAATTTCAAGAATTATTATTAGTTTTTGCATGTTTCATAACTCAAAATGTTTTATTTGAGTTAAATATGTATATTTTTTTGAAATTTTTTTAAAGCTCTGAAAAAACTTTCAATAACTTTTCCTCCAGCGGAATGAAAATAAAAAGCAGCTTGAAAACGTGATGCACAGTTTATATAATGATCACAGACATTTAATCCGTAAATCAAAATTCCAGAACTCAGTTTGAAAAAGAAAATATCTTAATTATTCATAAATACGTGGAATACCGAATGCTTTAAAGGTATAATTTCCCGGGGATTTTAAGGCAAGTGACTTCCTTCGAACATCTTAAAATTCAAAATAAAAAGGATAATAGTTTGAACATTTTTCAAACTGTATTGATTTGTATCTCGAGAAAAAACACGAAAATAAAATTTCCATACAACCAACTTAATTATTATCAAAAGAGTCCTACTGGTTCACACACAAGAAATTCAAAAGGAACACTTTGCTATTTAATTATATGTAATGCCAATAATATAGAATTAAATTTATATAATCATAGAAAAATTGCTATAGAAATTTATGTCGACTATTTTAAGATAAATATGAATGTCATCCATATTTTAAAATACAAATGTATTAAAAAAATATGATGTTCATCTCAGCATCGATTTTTTTGAAGTAAAGATAGCTGTGTGATTACATTCAAATGTTAACTTTTTAAAACATTTTACTTTTAAGGTGTCTGACTGCATTTGGAACCATGATTTTGAAAAAGCGCGTAAATGAGTAAATTTTTTTGATATATTTATTGTCAGTTGAATTAGAATATACATATATTTTTGGTAAAAATGAAAAAAAAAGACATATATTCTCAAAACATTATCCTTTCATGAAAAATGCTTCTGTAAAAATAATATTTTGCCTATATATAGTTAGGACTTCTATATTGAGGTTGGAACAAAAATTTTTGAAATACATTATTTAGAAATTCATATTTTTTATATCAGAGTAAAAAAAAATTAACAAAAAACACCAGTTATTATTTCAATTGATCGTAACTTTGAAAGTAATATAAATTTTTGAAAAATATTTCTCCAGCCTTTGTATACAAGTCTTGGCTATATATAGGCAAAATATTATTATTATAGAAGCCTTTTTCGTAAAAGGAGAATGTTTTGAAAATATGTCATTTTCCCTTCATATTTTTTGTTAAAAAATTGCATTCAAATAATTTTTCTTGAAATAATATCCTTAAAACTATTTTAATTGTATTTTCTTATTCAACTGACACTAAATATAAAGAAAAAAAATCATTTTTACGTTTTTTTAAATTAACGTCTCTGAACTTTGTCGCTTACCTGAAAACATATTCAAATTATATATATATATATATTATCAACCTGTTTTATGATCCAATTGCTTGTTTAAGTATTTTAATTACGATATTCATATACACGCTTAAAAAAACACAAATTAATAATTAAACAAAAAAACTTTGATACACACCTGTTTGAAGCTTCTGTACATGAACTGTATCTCTTTCCTCGTAAACTTTGTTTTCCTGCATAACTCCTCCAAACTGTTGAGACGGGCCGGACGTAGCGGTGACGACTGATGCCGTCCGTGGTGGCCACCCTCCATGGACAGCCAGCTTCCGGACTTCCACGTGGAACCTCAACAACAATGTGTTACGCTTTTGCTGGATATCCGGACTCACTTTTTAAAAACACTCATCAAAAACACTTTCTTTTTTCAGCGTCTTTTTAAATCCATACATGGTGAGGGATAATTCCTTATTCTCGCGAACAAACTTTTACCGGACAGTTCACCGGGATGTCGCCGGATCTGAAAGCCGCGTGTTTTCCGGAAAGAGTGATGTTTTGAGTCTTTGGCGAATATTTCCCGAGTGACAATGCCAAGAGCGTGGAAATTTATCGCCAAGAAAGAGGGATGTTTTGAGGTGTGGGTGAGTAAAGCTGATTTAAAACATATTAATTAATCTGCAAAGAACGTTAATTAAAATGGAAGTATTTTTTACACTGGAATTCTTTTTTTAAGTTATCAGAATGGTTTACTCCATAAAAATTGCTTTGTTTTTTTTCTGCCCACACGATTTACTCTCATGGTGTTAAATAAAGTCTGAAATAAATTTTTATCTCATTCATCGACATTTTTATCCTATTTGAGAACAATTTCAAGTTTAACACGAAACGCTAAATTTTTTAAAAAAATGATTTAATTCTGATTCCTTACAATTATATTTTATTTATATATATATATATATATATATATATAAAATTCTAAGAAATGATAAACAACAATGTCATGTAATAATATATAATAATAATATGAAAGGGAAAATTTTCTTACGAATTCTTCTAGCGAATCGGATTTTCATAACATGGCAGACAACGAAATCTAGTCTATAGATACTATAGTAATTTATATGTAATCAGGAATTCAAGAGAAAAACTTGAAATAGAATTCATTAATTTTACTATGTTGTGAGAATACCGCATTCATCTCGAGAATTATTTCTTCGAAATTAGTTGTTGAAAATATTTTTTTCTGCTGCTTTTTCAACATTGCATATTTTAATTTAATTATTGCCGTTAGATTTATTTCAATCTCTTTTCTTTTGTAGTTTTCTGAGCTTTTGCATCTGCTGTTTATTCGCTTATACCAGGCATGTCAAACTCATATGCTATTATGGGCCACATGATCTATTTTGTTACAAGTTGGGAGTCGCATGTTTTCAATCTTTAAAAATCAATAAAATACGATTTTTATAATGTATGCATTTATTAGACTCAATGTAAAACTAAATATATTGTATATTGTTTATGTTATCTTTTAAAACTAGAAATATTTTATAAATTTTTATTAAAAAAAACAAAAATAAAATGTTTTATAAGAAATTCAATTTAACATTACTTTTTAGAAGATATTTAGTATCGCGCGCGATTTTTCACAAAGCAAGTCATCAAGATTTGATTGAAACTTTGGAGCTGATACAAATTTTAAAATTGACGATAAATGTTGGTTGGGATGGGAGGGGGTAATCTTGATCTTTTTGAATTTTTTCTATTTTTCAATAAAGGAAATAATTACCCGCATAAATAAGGGCTTTCGCGCGAACTTAGTCATTATTCGCATAACAAACTTTTAATTTCTGGTCACATATATATATTTTGCTTAATGATTTGTGTCATAGGGCATTTTAAGATTATATTCCTTAGCAACTGAAATAGAGTTTTTACATATCAGGTACAATATTTTATTCTTGTTTTGTACAAAAAAAAATATTGTAGTTACCCTTTTCTAGAAAATTACCTCGTTGATCTTCAATTGATCTTTCTTTACACATTGTTAAAATTTGATATTTTTATTAAATAACTTTTTAGTTTAATATGAATAAAAATAAAAATCCACTTTCTTTTGCAAAAGGTTAAGTATACATAGCCATTTATCTTAACATATCTTAATATATTGAATATATTGAATCTTGATCTATTTTTTAAACTTTATAAAATACCTCTGACTGCCTCTTGCTAATTGGATACTCCAAACACAGAGAAGGAGGAAGAGAAATAAAAGTCACACACACACGAATAATCGGGGTAGTATATATAGTTAAGAATACGCATAATGCATTTCAAAATTTAATAGAAAATAATTTATTATAGTTAAATTAAATGAAAACGTTTAATTAAAATATTTAAAAAAATTTAATTTAAAAGTCTCTTCTATTATTTAAAAAAGATTTTCTTTTAAAACAAGAATGGTTAATATTCAAATATATTGCAGATTTATTACTATGCAAAAGATTCGCCTAAAATTTCAAAATTAAAAAACCTTAAAAGCCCGATGTTTAAAATATTTTAAAAAGAACTGGTGGGCCGCAACTTACGTACTGGCGGGCTGCTTATACCAAAGGTTGGGCTTTGACTTATACCAAAGGTTCTCACCGTGGGCGATAACCCCCCCCCCCCTTGTGGGCGTTTGAGGCTTTCAGGGGGACAGTAAAATACCCAGAAAAAGTTATGGGGGTTGAGATGGTATGAAGGGACATGGGCAGATTAACCAAATATAATCTAAAAAAGACTTAAAAAACACGCTGATTATGTACTAACAAAATTAAGCTTTAATACTGGTTATACCTCATGCTGATTGTATGTATTCAAAATTATATATTCGTGGCATAGCTATTTCAGATTTGCAAGGACTGTGGTAGCCCAGTGGTCAGGATATCAAATCATGGTAGGCATGTCATTAGTTTAAACCCAGTACCACTAAAGACCCGCCGCGCAGTGGGCAGTTTTCCCAATCTGGCGCACGGAAATTATTTTATGGCTTTAAAGTCTTCATAATGATCTAAAATCATAGTAATTAATGTAAATTGGGTATTCTTTTCCGTTTTTTACTAACAAATAAGGTAAATAGGGCCTTAACTAATTTATGTCAAGTTTGACTTTGATCAAGAATAAATTATTGCTAAGTGGAACTAGTTTTTGAACAAGGATCTAAGGATAGTAATGTATTAATACATAATACATTTTTTTTGTATTTATTTGTAATAATTTTGTATTATGCGTGTTAATCAATCTTTACTGCACTAATATCAAGCATAAAAATGAATTATGTCACATGAAATATTTTGGCGAAGATTTATGTTCTAAAATATTTCACTACGTGTTGAATGATAATATTAAGACAAGTAAATAAATGTAAATGTTTTTAATGAATCTTATTTATTGTATTTACATTGCTTATAAAAATAATAAACTACAATATACTATTTTTATAAGCACATACATATGTAAATATATGTATTGTCAATTTTTATTTTTTGATATTCGTTCCAAAATTACTCGGTTAACACAAATAACACTTTGAAAATCAAAGTGTTTTTATAGCATTTTGGAGTATTTGGGCGTATCTTTTGTGATATAAACTTGAAAGTGCTAATATTTATGTAGAGTACCCATTAAAACAATGAGGTGATACAGAATTGCTAAATAAAAATAATCAAAACAAAAACATGCATATGCATTTTTTTCCTTTATATGCAAGTCAACTATAAGGATAAAAAGGTAATATTTTATTTTATGAGGAAAAAGGACAATAAAATACTACCAAAGTTATTTAAAAAAAAGAATTCCAGCCAAAATTCCCTTCCCTAGCGTTTCCCGTTAGCCATTTCCTCCTTCAGCATTTCTCAAACTGTGGGACGCGCCCCCCTGGGGGGGCGTGATAACCCTACAAGGGGGCGCGACAGTATTGAAAAGTCGAAAACAAAAGATAATTTAAAAGAAATTTTAATTTACTGAAAGTAAACTACAACAAAATACATTCTGACGTAATAAAATACACATTTACACTGATGTAATACACTTATACAGTGGTGGCAAAAAGTCCTGAACATACTCATTTTTTAGCGTAATTTTTATGTTTGACTTCATTTTTCGTTGTGAAGTTATCGCACTATCTTAAATATTGTTATTGATTTTAATGTATTTTTTATGCTGATTTCAAATCTACTACTAGTTTTTTAATGACTAAAATATTTTTTATAGTAAAGCTGTGCCTGAACACAATAATGTGAAATATGTGCAGAATAAAACAATATAGAATAACATAATATGCAAAGAAAAATAACACGAAAATTGACAAATACGGTATATTTAATATAATATATTATATATATATATATATATATATATATATATATATATATATATATAAGCATTTCGAAAATTACATTGTTGTCACATGTTAGAAAATCAATATTTTATGGGCCAGCCGTTTGCTTTTATTACGGATCTACATCTTTTTGGCATGGAATGCACCAATTTCAAAAGAAGATCTTTCTTGACAATATGGTTGAAGGAAAATATTAAAGCTTCAATTAGTTCACGTTTGTTTGAAGGTTTTTTCTTTGAAATCTCATAACCAATTTTAAACCATAAACTCTCTATCGGATTAAGGTCGGGAGATTGTCCTGGCCAGTTCATTCTATTCACAGTATGGTCTTCCAACCATTTCTGGACTACCTTTGCACGATGGCAAGGGGCGTTATCGTCCTGAAAAATCCATGACTGATTCCCCAAAAGATCTCTCGCAGTTGGTAGCAATTTATTTTGTAGTATTTCAATGTAATCCATGGCTTTCACTGTTCCGCTAATGATGTGAAGTCTTCCAACACCATGAGAAGACATGCACCCCATACCATCACTTTCGTCGGGTACTTTACTGTGGGCTTCAGACACTAAGGGCTTAATTCCTCATGAGTGCGTCGTCTTACATAGGTACTACTTTGGTTGCCAGAAATACAAAAGTGACTCTCGTCACTAAATATTACTTTTTCCCAGTCTTTAATAGTCCATAATGAATGTTCCCTTGCCCACGTCAATCGCCTCTTGCGTTGAAATTCAGTCAGTAATGGTTTTGGGCGCGCTTTACAGCCACGTAACCCAATTTCCAGCAATCTTCCTCTAACAGTTCTTGGGCACACACTCACATTTGATGTCAAAGTCCATTGTTTCAAAATTTGTGAGGAATAAAGCTTTCTGTTTAAAAGAAATAACCTGTCTTCACGTAAAGATGTTTTTCTTGGTCGTGTGTGTCCTGATCGCCTCTGTCTGCAATAAAATTTGTTTCAGAAAATCTTTTCAAAGTTCTCACAACAGTAGAAAGGCCACATGGTACTTTAGCAGCAATTTGGCGCATAGAATAACCTTCTTCCTTCAAATGTATTATTTTGTACCTTTTATTCTCAGGCAGATATGAAAATTTAGCCATAATTCCAATATTTTCCACAAACGCACTTCAAATTGCTTTCAATACACTATTTTCCGCAAGCACACAACTGTATTCAATACAATAAACCACGTTTCACCTTTTTCTTTCAACCCTTTATCGCTACTGCTCTCTGATTGGTTGAAATAACGGAGCATTTCATTGGTGGAAAACACACTCACTCATTCTTACAGTGACCTTATGCTTTCTTGTCAAGGTTTTTTCAACATATCAATGAAACTATTTACTTTAGAGGAAATCTACAAACAGATTTTAAATCAGCATGAAAAAATACATTAAAATCAATAACAATATTTAAGATAGTGCGATAATTTCATAACGAAAAATGAAGTAAAATACAAAAATTATGCAAAAAAATGAGTGTGTTCAGGACTTTTTTCCACCACTGCTCAATGTATTTGATAGCTAATTTAACAATTCTAAGTTAAAAACAAGTTTAATAAATATCAGTGACTTTTTTTTTCATGGGCTTGACATATATAAAATTATATACAAAATTTAACATATATCTTGATGAAACGATTAAGATATCCGACTACGTTCGGAATCGTGATTTTGCAAAAGTGCATAAATGGATGATATTTATGATATTTAGTGTCACTTAGATTAAAAAATGTATGCAAAATTGTTTTAAGAATAGTATTACAATAAAAAATTATTTAAGTATAATATTTTGACAAAAAATTAACATTTTTTGCTGAAATATTGTATTGAAATCATTTTTTTTTTGTCAAAATGTCCTTAAAACAATTTTATACATGTATTCTAATCTAAGTGACACTAAATATCATGAAGATTATCCATTTATGCGCTTTTTTAAAATCATGGTTCCGAACGTAGTCAGATACCTTAAAGAAAGGAAATTCATGAAGTTAATTTTGACTTTGTCTAGATGTTTTGCATCTTAAACTGCTTTGAGACATTTTTTTTAATTCATTATTAATCATTTTGAGAAGAAAGTTATAAATACATTAAATATAATTTTAAAAAATCTCACCTAAAACCAACTGCAGCTCACAAAAAATTTAAAAATAGAAGATTTCAGAAAAAAGTAAAAGTATAAAATAAAAAAAGTATACGTATAAATGCATTCCTGTATGGTGCGAGTGATCATTTTTACACAAATTTTATTTGAAAATTAGCTATAGTTTTTTTTTTGTCATTGTAATTGCTTTCATAAGTAATGAATGTAATTTTCAGAAATTTAATTAAAAATGCTTCTTAAAATTTTCACGTAATTGGAATAAAACTCACACATAAAAACAATTTTTAACTATTGGTTGATATATATTCCCTCAATGTATATACAGATAGAAATTTAAAAAAATAACTGAAGATAGCGTCAAATTATTCGAGTTTTGAGGCTGCCATTTTTGTCTTGAGATTTTCAAACTATTTCTTCTTAATGGACTACATTTATGATAACATCACCCACGCTTCCTCCATTGAATTCAACATTGATATTGTACTTGTTAACTAAAGATATAATTTAGAACTGGATAATTTGGTAAAGACGCCCAAGCGTTAAGGTATCCGTCTACGTTCGGAACCATAATTTTAAAAAAGCGCATAAATGGATAATTTTCATGATATTTAGTGTCACTTAGATTAGAGTACATGTATAAAGTTGTTTAAGGACATTTGGACAAAAAAAAATATTTAAATACAATATTTTGGCAAAATATTAACTTAGAATAACCTTTTTTTTCAAAATGTTCTCTTTTTATAAAAAAAATGCATCTAAAATAACAATATTTTGCTGATATAAAGTAAAGACTTCTCTAGAGAATCTAAACTACGATTTTTGAAAAATTCACCTTGTGTTCCGAGTTACAACCAATTTAAATAATTATCGACGTTTTTTTCTTAAAATTTCTCCCCTCTATTGTCGTAAAACATGGATAAGCCCACTTATATTTCAAAAATTCTAGTTGAGCCTCTGTACAGATGTCTGAGCTATATACAGGCAAAATATTATTATAATAGAAGCATTTTTCACAAAAGGAGAATATTTTGAAAATGGATCATTCTATGTTCAATTTTGTCAAAATATTGTAATTAAATTAATTTTTTTTTGTAATAATATTCTTAAAACACAATTTTATATACGTTTTCTATTCTAAGTGACACTAAATATCATAAATATTATCCATTTATACGCTTTTGTAGAATCACGGTTCCAAATGTAGTCGGATACCTTAAGATTTACTTTGATTACACTTTGGGATTGATCATTCTGACCAACTTATGTCCTAATATTCATTCCTTTGGAAAACCATCGTTGGTACAAAAAAAATTGCATTACACTACTTCGAACTCTTTCTGTAGAATGCATACATATTCTATAACCGAAGAAATCGAGGAAATAAAAACATGACGATGCTTCAGTTTAGGAAATCAGTTATTATGTATTTACTTGATGGCGACGGCATCAATGCAATAGAAAGCAGCAATTGTAACACAAATACAACGGATTTTCATTACTTCGAACATCTACCTCCCACAGAAAAAAAAAAGATACCAACAAAGCCATGTCGAATGTGTACAAAGCAAAAAAAACGTAAGGAGACTAGGTATTTTGCCCTGTGTGTCCCAACAACCCAGTACTTAGCATTGAACCTTGATTTAAGGTATCCGACTACCCTAAAATCATGATTTTTTCCAAAATTTGACAAATTTTTTTATGATTTTATTTCATAGACCATTTTTATTAGCTTAATAAAAATACCAAGCTTTTTAATGTCCATTCACTAAAACTAAAACTACAAGTGTTTTAATAAAAGAAGATGCCATAACTTTACACAAGTTGTCAAACTTTAAAATGCGTTTTACTCGAAATGGGTTTTTTTCGAAAAACTCAAACGGGGACAGCGATTGCTCAAAAAATTTTTAAAATAATTTGCTGAATTTTTTTTGTGAATGTTTCGTATAACCGTTGAAGTGTTTTGATCTTCAGATTTGCCAATGTTTGTTTTATTTCAAAATTTACAATCATTTATGTGAATATAATCAATGTTTTTTTAAGCAATTTCATATAGTCACTAAGATAGAGTGTTCTAGTTTTTGTAAAAATTAAACTATCTATTATCCTGAAAGTCATTTCAAACATGAATAACGAAGTAACACATTAAAACTGAAAAATTGAAAATTTGTTGAAAACATTTTTGTACAGAGCGGGCCCCGTTTATGTAATTTTTTATACCTTTTCAACAGTTTTTTCCCATTTTAATAATAATAAATTTTTTTTCTATTTTCAATTTTTCGATTTTTTCTTTAAAACATACTAAATAAATCTAAAAATCACAAAAAAATCCCATATCTCCATTTTTTCAAAAAAAAAATTTGTCGCAAGTAGTAGAATACCTTAAAGCACATCGTATGCGGCAGCAATAATAAAAATATTTTTTTAAATTTTATTAATGCATTCATATGTATTTATAATTATTACATTATAATCTAATCATCTAAGTTATAACTTTAGTAATAAAAATTGATAATTAATATGTTTTTTTTTGCACTATATAAATTTTTCATTCGTCCTTTCTAACAATTCCTAACTCAAATGGCCATTTCTAATCAACATAAAATTACTGCCCACACTACGAGATATCTCGTAGCTAGCCGTGAATGGGTTAATAACAAAAAATTTGATCTTTTTTTATCTTTAACGCTCTCTTAAAAGAGACAACAAACACCCTTAGAAGACGATTTCCGGAAAACTTGCTCATAGTGGATCTTTACTTAACAAAAGAAACAGGAATGTCACATTTCCTACTTTTTGGTCCAATAGCTCCAGAGATGTTTTGTGAAGAGGGAATAAGTGAGTGAGTGAGTAAAAGTCCTTTTATCCTTTATATAGAGAGATTAACAGTGGCGCACGCAGGGAGGTCGTCCCGGGTCTGGACCCCTTGATTCTTTTACGATTGATTATAATCCTATGAATATCGTACATAAAATTTACCGTAAAATCCGGCGTATAACGCGCACTTTTAACACAAAAAATGAGGTCAAAATTTAGGAGTGCGCGTTATACGCCGGGTATAAAAAAAATGATAGTTTCAAAAGTAAAAAAAGAGATAAGTATAAAAAAAAATTAGACTTCTACATAAATAGGACTATTGTTTATTTGAAAGAAACGAAATTCCAAATGAAATTATACGATTCTGATTATAAAAATAAACTATTTTTCAAAATTCTGGGAGAATACAACGATTAAAAACATACCAGCGTTGTATACGCATATTTCTCGTTCTTTCGTAAAAATGGGAGTGCACGTTATACGGCGCACATATCTAAGAATTAAAAAATGCAGCTTGAAAGTATAGGTGCGTGCTATACGCCGGATTTTACGGTAATTAAGTGTTTCTTTTTAATACTTAATTTTATTAATTGGTGCTAATTATGTATTTAATAATTAATTTTTTTACTGCTTTTTGTTCCCGAAAATCGACAAAGTCAAAAGAATATGTTGCGCAGCGTATTGGAGCATGACACGAGAATGGTGGACTTTCGACCCTGGACCCCAACCCCCTTGAAAAATTTCTATGCAAATCTCTCACAAGAGATTATTTATACAAGTACTACAGTATAATTTTTAATAAATTTTAAATTGAGGTAAAGAAGGTAAAGGTAACGTATCTTTCTAGTTCTTTATATTTCTGTATATGATGTGTTTTTCCAACACATTTAACTGTATCAAAAACATCTTTTTATTTTCTATCTATTCTCCAAAAATAAGAGTTTTAAATTGATTTATTTTATACAACTGAAAACCTTTAATCTTGTTTTGGAACAATATGTCCACATAACATTCTAATCAACTAACCGTTATTTATTTATTGGTAACGAAGGAAGGAAAGACATTTGATGAAAACTTGAATGTAATTGAATAATAGAAGAAAAATTTAATTAAAAAAACATGCAACACCCGGCATGCAACCATTTTTTTAGTTAATATATGATTAAAAGAAAATAAGATTGTGGGACATGCAGTGTATTCTATAGTATATATATATATATATATAGTGTATTCTATAGTATATATATATATATATATATATATATATATAAATCTTCTGTGCGTGTGTTTGTCACTAAACTCCTCCTAAACGGCTAGACAGATTTCGATGAAAGTCTTTGTGTGGGTTCAAGTAAATTCGAGAATGGGTTAGATTCACAATTCGGTCCGATATCGCAATTAGTTAAAAAGATATTAATTAAAAACATTCAAAAAATACTACTCAACATTCACCTGCATTGTTGTAACAACGCTATTGTTATAAACAAGTATTATAAAAAAATTTTAAATCAATTCCTACTTAGATCAACCAAGAAAAAATTTATTTTAGATACTTTTTATTAAATAGTTGCAATTAATATAAATATGTATATACATAGGAAAGAATCACAACATTAAGTGGTAATTAATTTTTATTAATTATCATTAAAGTATCGTATTGTCATCCAAAACAATCGTGTATATAAAACTTAATTTCAACTGGATGCTTTAACACGTGAGAAAAAAACCTTATCAAATTTTGACATAGGTTGCCAAAAGGGTCTCTAAGTCGCCAACGTGGCTGTATTTGTAATTTTTTAAATAATTAGTTTTAATCAATAAATTTTTATTAATTATAATTAAATTATTGTATTGTAATCCAAAATAATCATGTGCATTACATTTCAGCTCAATTGAGCGCTTTAATATGTATTTCATTAACGATTGAAAATTCCACCAAGATAAATAAATAAACAAACAAACAAATAAAATATGTATAGAGATCGTGAGCTAATAGTAGGAATTGAAAAAGACGTAAGTTGGCGTCGAAAATTGATTTTCAGCCAAACTGGCCAAACCCGGTCTTTATTGTTACGAAAATGCAGACAATTCACGCTTTTTAGCGTTTTAAATTAATATCTTTTGAATTTTAAGATGTGTGTACAGGACAACGTCTGTCGGGTCCTCTGATATATATATATATATATATATATATATATATATATATATATATATATTTATATAAATATATCTTATTTTTTTAGTAAATTCTCTTGTCGTTGATTAGAACAATGCTTCTCAAACTTTCAATATTTGTGACCCAAAATTCTACCAAAATTTTATTCGTCCCCCCTTCCATTCAACAACAATGCATTGAACTCAATAATAATATACTTTGACGCTAAAGCTACGATACAACTTTAACCTCTTGAGTGCCACCAATGTATATAAACGTCTCACTCGGTCAAAGCATTAATTGCCCGGACTTATATAAACATCTTTCTGAAATACAGTGGGTGATCGGTTAACGAACACTTTCATGAAAGATTTTTGTGTTCGGATAACGAACACTTTCAAGAAAGATTTTGTGTGTTTGGACAACGAACACATACTCGGGGGTGCTCAGGGAGACACCCCTTAAATTATGGATGAAATTTTGACAACTGCTTGAGATCTGGAATTGGAGGTGAACGAGGAGGACATAGAAGAGCTCATAATGGGACATGAAGATGAACTGACGACAGAAGAACTCCAAGAAATTTTGAATGAAGAACACCAAGAAACACAACGAAATGAGTCTCCTTCTGAACAAGAGGAAGACGAAAGAGGACCAATGCCGATATTTATCATTAAAGATCGTTTGAAAAAGTGGGAGGATGTCAGAGCAATGGTCTTAGAATGGCACCCAAACCAAGCTGATGTCAGTAGGGTTGGGGATCTTTACTACGACAATGCTATTAATTACTTCCGGAAAATCCTGAAAAAGAGAGAAAAGCAATCGACATTGGACATGTTCTCCATCACCCCATAAGCCAGTGTTTCTCAAAGTGTGGGGCGCGTCCCACTGGGGGGCGCGATAACCTTACAAGGGGGGCGCGAGCATATTGAAAATTTAAAGATTTTTTTAAAAAAAATAACCGGAAAGAGAAGTAAAACAAAATGCTTTCTTCCATAATAGTAAAAAAAAACACAGCAACATTGATATAATTTGTTTATCATCTGGCGTTTTTCTGTCATCAAATAGCTATCTTTGATCCCAAAACCAAATTAAAGAGAAAAAAAGGTTTTGTTTAATTTGCTGTATTTCCTCAATGAGAGATTTCTTTATTACGTTTTAACATAAAATACTACTGGTTAAAAGAAAAAACGAAACCCAGATCCTGAGAAAATTCTAAGATAAACAATTCATCACTGTAATTATTATTGAAATACTGTACATTAGTTGTAGAAAAAGAAAAGGAAGACATGATTCACTTTTCAGCGAGGCTGCATAATGCATTTGCTAATCATTTGATTGGCCTTCAAACTTATGGTATGGTTAGTTCTACATTAGAGTTCCGTCCCATCTTTTATGCGTTTGCTTTTCGCGTAGGGAAATATAAATAATAAAGAGTTTTACGATATTTGGAAAAAAATTGATTGATTTAACATTTCTGTAATATTTGTGAAAAGTGTCTCTGATTTGCGTCCTTTATTATGGTCTTGCACGTTTGAATCATTTTAGTTCAGTTTTATTGGATTTTTTCTCAAATCATCACAGAAAAATTGAATAGTCCTTGAAAGCCGGTAAGTATACTTTCTCCTAAAATATTATTCACTGGAATTCCGATTTGTATCGTGTACAGTAAAAATAATTATAAACAAATATTTGGAGTGACTGAGTCCCCCCACACTACCATTAGCGTTAGTATCGAATGCGCGCCTGCTCCCGGGTTAAAACATTTTGAAGTCTTTTCGCTTTAAATATTAAAAAGTAACACAATTATTCTTCATCGTAATTTTATATTATTCTTCATTATTTAACATTAATTCTAAATGCTAATTATGGGAGGTTTAAAAAATTACAGTTCTTTTAAACAGTTATTTACAACTATAGGCATTTATCTTAAAAAAAATCATTTTACATTTTTGTATACAATGACGTGCACGCAGTTTTACTCTCCTTACAGTTCAGCTATTATATCAAGAATAATGTTTTATTTTTTAAAAAAACTAACTCGTGCGAAGAGCCGGTGCTTCAGCCAGTATAATTTTAATGTATCAGTACTGAAGAAGGTATTTTATAAATACTTTCTTATTACTAAATCAAGAACAAGTTTAATAAGTATTAGGGACTTCCATGGGCTAGTCTTGTAGAGGAAAGTTTTTCAAAGGAAGGTTTAATACCAGAAATTAACACTTTGAGTTATTTTTCAATATTTAGCTGAGATCTATATTTTTTCTTCAAAGCAGCCATCTCAGAAAATCCGGTTTAACAAAGGTAGGATGTTGAAAATGGTAATAGTATACGAAGTGCTTTAGTTTTCAGTACAGATAATTCATCATCCACCTTTACCCAAAATTCAAAGAGCAATTTATTACAAAATTGCGTTTTAATTTTTCACTGGATGTGAAATCTATGAAGATTTCTTCTTCGGAAGTTGAGAGCTCTTCTGGAGTATCTTGAAATAGATCCCTAATCCACTCGTAACTTGCTAGCAAGTTGTCCTCATCCAGAAAATACTTTTTAAAATTCTTTGCCAACATAGCTAAATGATTTTACATGTTTTAAAATCAACTTTCACATGTTGTTCTTCAGATTTGTAAGTTTTAACACATAACGAGCTGGGACTTTTTTCCCCATCATTTACTTCAGTAGTGGTAAATCAAAAAATAAGTATTTTTGAGAATATTGCCTTGATTTAATTTTCGGAACCATGCTCGTCTTTGTACTTGCTGTTCCTTCATTATCGTGGAATGTTTGCTTACGACTTAAAAATGTATGTATGATTTTGTTTTAATCTACTGCCGTAAATACTTAATTACCGTGAATTACAATTAACGTGTAAATTAAAAAATGTACATTCAAGCTAGGTTCGGTAGCTATAGGAGTATCGAGCCGACCAAAACTGACTGAAATTGTACGAGGAAAAGCATTTTTACATGTTTTGCGCAGACGTCTGATAGGTTGCCCAGACTCACGCAAACGTACCCTATAATGCCAGATGTGATGGATATGATAGAGAGCAACATAGCCTAGACTATTTTTCTAATGACATTTGTACTTTGAGAAATGAATGCTGAAGGAAATAAATCTTTAATTAAATATATCATTTTGCGATCTGTTCCATTTTAAAAATTAGAGAAAGAAAAATAAAATAATAATAAGTAACTAATATATATTTTAAGTAATTTTCTTAAAATATATATTATTTAGAAGTTACATATACAAAATTTAATACACTTATTGTATTAATTTGTGGGGTTTATAATAAAATCTTATTGTAACTTTAGCGTCTCTCTCTCAAAGTGCAGTTTTATTGCAGTAAATACATTATTGTTGTACGGGGGGGGCGACAAAAATTCTGATTGAAAATTGGGTCGCCAGTATTCAAAGTTTGAGAAACACTGCCATAAGCAAACAATGAAAAGGACTGATTAATATGCAAGACTATATGTATGTATTATTTTTTTAAAAACTTACTAAGAAATTATACATTTTTTAAAATTTAATTTTTTAGGGTCTCCAGAACGAATTAATCGATTTCACATAGAAAACCATGGTGAATCGATGATCGGTTAACGAACAATTCGGATAGCGAACATAATCTTGGAACGGATTGTGTTCGTTAACCGATCACCCACTGTACAGCTTTTTCGGTGCACTGCTATCCATGAACGGCGCACGACCCACAGTTTGAGAAACACTGTGTATTAGAATTATTTTTCTCTCTATATACACATTTCCACTATATTTGCAATTTTTTTAGAAAACAAAATTTTTTAGAAAAAAAAAACTATTTCAATAAATTTATCACAAATCCATCTGTATTATTTCCTGTTTCGCAGATGCTGGATTGAGATCAATATCTTACAATCCGACAAAAAAGAATAATGTAATAATCCTTGAAAGGATTGGGTAAAAAAAGGTCGAAAAAGACCCTTTTCTCCATAAAAGATGTGACGGGTAATCTACTTCAATAAAAGGTAGTAATAAAAGGGTTTTATATCCGCTTCTTTCCGTTTCACCGGGGTATTATTAAGGGACTTTTTCCTTCTCACGCAATAAGGGCGGGAATTTCCTCCTAGCCCCACCATTAAAGAAAACAAGCTAACTGAAACCTAGACGACCTTTAATTTGCCTTAAATTCCCAAGTTTGATAGCGTCACTATGATGTTCACGGACCACATTATGGACCTCGGGAATATTGGGAAATTAAATTTTTTCCTAGCCTCCTTTCTTTCCGTATATCTGAGGACGAGATTATGACAAGCGTAAGGAAGATATAAATATCGTCAGGCGGTGAACGTTATGGTTTCTTGGCCTCAAAATTGGCTATCTAAGAATATTCTAAACTCCGGTTCCTTTCTTGTGTGCGAAGGTTTATTCAGAAGGAAAACAATATTTTATACGGACTCCCGGCAAGGCTTGTTATTGACTTCGTGACAGTTTTCGGTTGTGTATCGTTTGACAAAATAAATAGGGAATATAGGAGAATCTTACGCTTTACTTATTTTTCGAATATCAATATACCCCACCATGGTTCTTCCTATAGTTTTGTGGATCGCAGGCAGAAAGATACCAATAAACGTTATTGTTTTAACCATGGTTTTAGTTTTGAATTTTATTTTTATCATACCGCATTTACTCGAATCTAAGCCGCACGAGCAATTCTCTACAAGTTTTTGAAAAAAATAAAAAAAAATTGTGTAAAGGGTTCATCAATATCCGATACATAACAATTTTTTTAAAAAAATTTAATGAAAAATAATAAGTAGTTAATAATTAATTCATTTTACCGCTATCAAAAAGTTTCAAATGCTTATTAAATTCAAATACATTTATTTAAGTTTAACAGTAAAAAAACTGATACGCGTAAGTCTTTGGCTTGGTAATTACATAAATAAATGGAATACTTACAATCAATATTTATTATACTGATAATAGGGATTGAATAATAAATTGTATTATTACTTTTTTAAAAAATTCTAAGCCATAAACCTAAGAGAAATGTAATGTTTTAAAAGTAAAATATGGTTCTCGTCAAAACAGTGACAACATTTACACTTCTCAGTGGGATAAATTAATGATAAAAAAAATTTTCACGATTGAGAGAAAACCATGCATTTAAATGATAAAGAGAATAGAAGAGAATATTTTTAAGCAAAGTAGCCTTTCCAAATGTTGTTTGATAAAAAATGTTTCACAAAAAATTCTCTTTAATTCTAATTAAAAACTAATTCGTGCAAATAGATCAGCCTAAAATATTACGAAGATAGGTTTTAAGCTCTAAAAAACGAAGAGTCTATTTGTTTTTTGAATTATTGGCATGGCTTAGGAAAAAAAAGGCTTAGTAAATAAAAAATTGAAGATGGTAATAGAAAATACTTATCGCATTTATCCTTAGCATGTTCTATATAATCACTCATTTCTGAACAAGTAAAAAAGATTGGCAGGGGAAAAAATTGAAAGCTTCCAGTTATTTCATAAAACAGCAAATAGGGAAAAAATTACAGTCATAATAAAAATAAAATAAATGGTCACAAATAACCCCATACATTTTATTTTAATTATCCTTTTTTTTCCATATTTCGCATACATTACAGTACCGATAATTTGGTTTATCATATTGGCTGTAATGTAGATTCAAAATAATTTAATAATTAAAATAATTCAATAATAATAATTCAAAATAATTGTAAAATTGATACGAACAATTTGTATAAGTTTACCTTGCGTAGAGTTGCAAATTATATATGGAAAGGTGTCTTTGTGAAAGGCTCTTTATTTTGCATTTTTTGCTGAGAAGCCAGAATAGCCAATAAGTAAGTTCGCGATTGACTAGTTTTGGGTTCTCACAAATATTTGTGGTGCGGTGTAATGAAAGGCTGTTGTTTGTTGTTGTTGCCTTGTCCAAGTAAGGCAGGTAAATGTAATGGTGGGGAAGGCGTTCAAACGGACCTTTAGCAGATAAAGCAGTTGATGGTACATGGGGTTTAAATCTATGTTATAGAATTTAGCCAATACAGGACAATTAAAAATATGATTAGGAGAGGAGAAATATGAATGTCAGGACAGTGAGGACAAGTATTGTAACTTTTTTGCTCGTCAGGGAATATTTTCATCCCTTTAAAGTATCTTGTATGTAGTCTCTGGCTATGGTAGTTAAAATTACGGGGTTGCAATTAAGTTCTGGAATGAAGTGTTTCTTAACTGGATGGGAGGAAAGTCTACGTCTGGCTATTGCATCAGCATCGGTAAGGATAAAGCTATTGGAAATTTGAGAGCATTTCGAGCCTCCATGGCAGGGTTATCAGCCTGCTCATTGCCGAAGATGTCTACGTAGGCCAGTGTCTATTATAAAGTGCTGATTCTTTGGACTGCAACTACTCTGTTTATATCCTGAATCAGGTGAGAGTTGCCCTTCAGAATCGTCTGGAGCGCAGATCTAGAGTCTGAGAACAGTAGAATGCCACTGGAACTCTAAACTGCCCTGCTGTGGTAGTTATCCAAAGTTCCTTTAATGACCATAGACTGGAACATAAAGTTTAAAGAAATTTTACCCGTAGGAATTCTACAGAATTCAAGTTCACAATTTGGGTGAATTAAATAGATTCCAGCACCCCCTTTATCAAAGTCAGAGTCAAAAGATCTATCCATGTAAGCAACTACTTGGTTTTTTGCCAAATTCGAAAGCTCCTCTATGGTATGGATGCCTTTTTGCTTGAGCAGTGCAATTGGCTCCTTTTTGTTACAAAGTTATAAGAGATCTAAATTGAAGGTCAGATGAAAAAAGGGCTGGTGCAATTGAAAGAAATTAAGTTCTTGAGTCCTCATGTAAGGTAGTGGGGGAAATTAGAAGAGTACAATGCAACAAAAGTTTCCCCCCTAGCCACAGCCTAGTTTCTAAATTACATCTGTTACCGTCTAGAACTGGCATGGGGCCTTCCACGTTAAATCGTGCGATTCGCATCGGGAGATTCTATATTTCTATTGAAACTTTTGTTTCTCGTTGTATGCATAGAAAAAAACTATTAAATAGATGAAAAGTTATGCATGTCTTTGCGTGTTGCAATATGAAGTTAGTTACGTCAGTTCAGAGCCGGTTTATCCATTGGGTGCCTAGGGGCCATAGGTCAGGAAGGGCCTGGATAAGCTGGACTTAACCTGACTTTCTTATTTTAAATTTCGATCCTCGAGTGCCAGGGGGCTGCAGATTTCAACTAAAATCTGATCACCACACTTCTTTTTATGGAGATGCACATAAAACATTGTTAATCAATCTCTCATTCGTGGCACTGATGAACTAAAAAGTCAAATTACATAGGCATTCCAGGCTGTTGATTCTGTAATGCTTTATAGAATGCTTAGTTAGAAATATATTGTTACGAATTTTATATAATTAATGCTTAAAATAGTATAAATAATTTATATCTGGATGTTTAATACGTTAATATTACTTTCTGTTGTATTTATCTTATGATAAGAATTGTAATATTCTCAAGCAACGTCGTCACTTACATAATGATGGAGACTAAATAGAAACCTTGCGAATTATTGGTGATACAGCAAAGTTGGCGTCATTTTTGGAGACCAAATTTGGCGACTTGGCGACCAAAAGGATGCTTCTGGATATTACTGGAGAAATCTATAACATCGCGATCTATGATACAAGCGAATTTTCAAAGAAGGCGCTCGAAGGGGATCGCTTAGACTACAAATAGTGGTCTCTCGCTGAAACTGAGTCAGTTTTGCTTCAGCTGTTAAAGTGTATATGGATGAGAGATTGCTTGCAAATATAAACTTTAAAGCTACGTACTTATTACTTTTTTTACACTGGTAGTTGTGTCTGAGTGCTGGAGATGGTTGAGAATCTTCTCGAATTTACTGTACGAAATTTATTGCTGTACCCTGTATATTAAGGGTTGTTTTTTTGGCAATAAACTTTTGTCGCTCTTAAAGAACTATTTTACTCTTTAAACTGATAGCATAAAATCCACGAACTCCGATCCACGTAACAGTATATATGTATAAGAGAAAAGCGACTCACTCATCGTGAGAACTCCCAAACTACTAGACCTACAGACATAAAATTTGCTAAGCATGTTTCTTTTGTTAAATAGAAATCCGCTTAGTACAGGTTTTCTGACTTCCAAGTAGGTGCGAGAGGTTAGAAGGTGTAATAGATAAATATTCCTATTATTGAACTATTCGAGTTACACATTTGTGAAATATGATTAACGTGTATCTTTTGTTGAGTAGAAATCGCTAAGAACATTTTTAATGAAAATCATTACCCAAAAGAGACGTTACTAGGGGTATACAGATAAAAAAATATATCCATTTTTGAACTATTAGACCTGGAGACTTGAAATTTGCTAAGCACGTTTCTTTTGTTAAGTAGACCTAGTGAGAGCCTAATTGGTGGAAATCTATTCCCGAGGGGGTTAAGAAAACGCATTAAGACAAGAAAACTCCCGCTTTAGAGATATTAAATTTATAGAACTGAAATTTTATAAGCATGTTTCTTTTGTCACGTAAGGATGTTTTAAGATGTGGTTTCTGAAATTAAGTTTTAAGAGGGATTGCGAAAAGCGACGGGGATGTTGCAGATAAAAAAATCCCATTTTTGGATTATTAGACGTACAAACTTGAAATTTGCTAACCATTTTTCTTTTGTTGAGTAAAGATGTGCTAAGAACGAATATTGCAGAAATAGACTCCTAACAGAAGCTATGGGTGCGTAAAAAATAAATCTTCAGTTTTAGCAATTCAAGACCTTTCCTTTTAAATCAAAAGGTGAAAGCAATAAGAATATTTTTCAATAAATTTGAAAGCTTCATGGTAATACTTCAATATCAATACTTTAACAAAAGTATATATAATCAGATAAACTGCTGTTTGTAAAAAAAATGCAACACCATGAAAGAATCTTCAGAATTAAATGAAATTTAATGCACGAACGACTTGTATTAATATAAATAAATGACAAAATTTTCAAAGCAAAAAAACTATATTAAGTGTCCGAAATCAGTATTTGGTGTAGCAACCACGCGCTGCAATAAGTGCTGCTATACGACGTGTGACATGGAGTCAAACAGATTTTGGATGTCTGCTTGTGGAAAAGAACTCCATGTTGCTTGTATGCACAGCAAAAATTCGTCTTTTGAAGCTGCAGGACACGGATTGCAAACGAAACGGTGACCAACCAAATCCCACACGTGCTCAATAGGCGACATATCCGGCGAATAAGCAGACCAAGGAAGAAGTTGCATATGTTGGGTTGAACAGAAGTCTCGAACAATCTTTGCAACATGTGGCCGTGCATTATCCTGCTGAAAGATAGCCCCAGGGATGCTATGAAAGAAGGGAATGACTTTGAACTGTAGGGAGAGAGAGAGCACTTCACGGACGTACCAGTTGCTATTGAGATTACCCTCATTTCGTAGCACATTGGATCATCCATGATACGAAAACGCACCCCAAACCATAATTACGGGTGTTAGGCCACTATGTCATTCGATAACGCACTATGGAAGGCACCGCTCACCGGCATAGCGTCTAACACGAATGCCACCATCTTGGTCTCACAAATTGAAGCATGATTCATCTAAAAAGACAACTTGGTGCCAATCAGGTTGCCAGGCTCTGTACTCATGAGCCCATTACAGACGCAGCCGTCGATGATTTACCGTGAGAGGGATCCTGTATAAAGGCACCCTTGCAGGCAATCCACGGTGCAGCAGATGTCGACAAATTGTCGAGGCCGGCATTAGTATACCTGTAGCAGTAGACCAACGTGCTGCCAACTGCCTGGAGGAAGCTGTACGGTCATTCACCACCATGCGGAGCAGGTGTCGATCATCGCGCGCTGACATCACCTTCCGTCGTCCACTGCCAGTTTTTCTAGTGATTCGGCGCTCGTCAATCAACTGCTTCCAAACTCGCATCACTGTGGAACTGTTCGGCTTCACACTAGCTCCTATTGCGTGATAGGAAAATCCTTCTCGAAAGCCGATAATCCTCCCCCTTTCAAATTCCGTAAGTTGTTGGAATTTCTCCTTATTTAGTCGTGGAGACATACTTAGGTCTCACTAAACGTTTGCCACTAACAAATAATCATTAACTATTTTCAATGTCCCGCTACAGCCCTTTATTTATACGCTTTCAGCATCCGTTCAGAGGCCGCGCCTGCGCGGTGGCTCTGAAACTTTACTATTTCACTTAACATCATATAATTGCAATTTGCTGCAAAGCTCATTTAATTCTGATGATTCATTCATGGTGATGCCTTTTTAACAAACAGCAGAGTAAAATCATGAAATACTCAGCGAAGCGGGCGAGTAATGGCTAATCCCGTATAGACTCGATGTGTCGTATGAGAATAATGGCGCACACGTTCAAATTATGCAGTACAATAACGGTTTAAAAAATGATATTTCCTTTATGGAACATTAAAAAGCATAAGTGTGCACCATCGTTTATTTATTTTCTGACTTTTTTTTAAGTGCAAGGATACATTTTGAACAACCTGTACTTGTATAATAAAAAAACATGCGCTAAAATACTAATTTTAGAATTTTTCAAACATACATAAGGATTTAATCTTAAGAAGAATCAACTAGTTCCCTAAATTACAATCGAAATCCTTTCGCTCTAATTTTCACCGTTACAAAACCTTTATATCTATAACAAACAAAGATCCCCGAAGACATTATATGTCAATCATCTCCTTCCGCCTGTCAACTCTACCCATTTCATTTCAACTTCCTTTCCGCAAATTACATAGATATCAACACAGGAAAGCATCTAGTTGGAAAAGCTTCTGGCTTCAATTTCAATTTGCAATCAAAATTAGATATCCAATTCGAAACTAAGTCAACTTCCATTTAAATGATATTAATGTTATGCATTCTTCACGAAAGTTGGATTTTGAAAGCTAGCGTTACTTCGCCGAGAATTCGTTTTAATTATATATTTGCCGAATATTCTTACTCCTCTCCACTGAGATGTATTAGAGCATAGTATCGGCTCCCTTTCAGTGTTCTATTTTTGGAATGCGTTGCGACAGATGGTAAGGCGAAATCTTCGATTAAGTGATACACGTTAGGCCTTTCATCTTCTGAAACAAAGGAATCCTCGACAATTATGATATGAAGCTAAAAACAGTAGTTACCCTTAGAACGATAATTTCCCGGAATTTTATTCTTGTTGCTCTGGTCAGAGCACATAGAATCAAAATGATATAATTTGATGCATCATTTATTTTGAAATCAATTTGTTGTGTTTAATATATGAGTAACTTTTTTTCCATCTTTCTTTTGACTATCTTGACTATCTAGACACACACGAATACATTCGCAGTATTTTATTTTAAAAGCTGTTTAACAAGATGTTTCAAAGTGATATTAATAGTTGATAGAAAAAACAAGTAATATAAAAAAAAATTAAGTCAATTCCTACTTAGGTCAACAAAGAAAAATTTTATTTTAGTTACTTTTTATTAAATAGTTACAATTAATATAAATATGTATATACATATGACAGAATCATAATATTAAGTAACAAAATAGAAAGCGATTTATCTTGCAATTTTCCATTTTCCTTTCTATATAGGGTGTTGGACTATTTTTTGTTTGAATGTTACTATTTATTAATTAATTTAATTTAATTATTCTAATAAAATAGTATATTAAAATAGAAATCATATTTTCAGAAATTAGGTCACCCCAGGTAGGATTCAAATGCACGACATTTGAATTAGAAGTCCAACGCACTATCCTCTGCACTGTAGGGACACAACAAACAATTTTCCTTTTTATATATGCTGTTGAACTATTATTCTTGTTTGTTACTATTTATTCATTTTTTAAATTTAATTAATGAATTAATATTTGAAAAATCTGTAATAATTTCAAGTCTCATCCACTACAAGTTTAAAAAAATGTATTTGAACTTGAATGGATGAATAGAAAGTATTTTATTAACAAATGAAAATTTGATCAAGATATATATATACACACTATTGGACAAAAAAATCAGTGCACCAAGAAATAATTGCGGGATCGTAACGAAACCTGGCATGAAGGTACATGTCGGAAAGATATGCAAATGATTAGAAATGCAGCGCATTACATATAACCGGGAGAGGGCGTTTAATGTCGTTCTACGAGGAGTATAAAACAGGTAAACAAAGCTTGTTTGAGTGTGCTGAATCGTTTACAAAAGAAGAGCTGAGGTAGAAATGCCATTACGCTGTTTTCGAAGACAATATGAGCAGCTGTCGCAATTTGAGAGGGGGAGAATCATCGGCATGATGGAAGCTGGGTGGTCAGCTAGGCGAGTAGCTCGTCAATTAGGCCACTCTGATTGTGTTGTGAGGAGGTGTTGGGATCAGTGGATCCGAGAGATGTCATTTACGCGAAGACAGGCTCAGGACACCCTCGACAGACCAGTTGTCGAGAAGACCACCACATCGTAAGAAATGCACGCCCATCCGCTTCATCGCTCGCCATCCAGGCACAGGTAGCACCTTCATTAGGGACCCCTGTGTCTTCTCGAACCATACGATAGCGCCAGTCTGAAGGTCATTTGGGATCGCGGCGCCCATTACGTGTGCTTCCCATGACACCCACCCAATGACGCCTCCGTTTGGAGTGGTGCCGCGCACGAGGAAACTGGATTGCAGCGGAATGAAACCAGGTCATCTTCAGCGACAAAGCCAGATTCAATCTCAGCAGTGATGGCCATCGTGTTCGTGTGTGGAGACCCAGTGGTCAACGCCTCAATCCTGCCTTTGCTTTACAGCGACACACCGCTCCCACAGCTGGTGTGATGGTATGGGGTGCCTACATCGATGACATCGTCTGCCATCATCATCGATGGATGTGTGGCATCGTCTACAATACACGGTCACTCCTAGAATTGATCCGTGGCAACATGACAGCCCAGCGGTATGCCCATGACATCCTGCAACTACATGTGTTGCCACTCATGCAACGGCTCCCAGAAGCCCTTTTTCAACAAGACAATTTTCAGCCTCACACGGCAAGGGTATCACAAGACTGTCTCCGCACTGTTACTACCCTTTCTTGGCCTACCCGATCCCCAGATTTGTCTCCAATCGAGCATATCTGGGATCATTTTGGACGGCGAGTTGGGCATCCCACAAGTTTGGAAGAACTAGAGGCTAGGTTACAGCAAATATGAAACGAAATGACTCAAGACATAATACAAAACTTTTATGCCTCAATGCCCGATTGTATCGAATCGTGCATTCGCACTAGAGGGGGTTCAACAGGGTATTAAATCCTCCGTTCTTTTGCCTTTTTCTCTGAAATAAATTATCCTTTTTCTTTGATTTTCTAATCATTTACTTATATCAAAGTAGTCATTACGTATATAAAATTTCGTTGCATTTTGACGACTCCTTGGTGCGCTAATTTTTTTATCCATGAGTATATATACATATAGGGAGAGTGTGAACTAATATTAGGAATTGTATAAAAAGGCAACTGAAAATTGGATAAATCTGAATATTTTTATGTGTAATATCATAAGGCAAAAATTTAAACAAAAAAATCAGTTGTTATCCGACCAGTGTGTGTGTGTGTGTGTGTGTGTGTGTGTGTGTGTGTGTGTGTGTGTGTGTGTGTGTGTGTGTGTGTGTGTGTGTGTGTGTGTGTGTGTGTGTGTGTGTGTGTGTGTGTGTGTGTGTGTGTGTGTGTGTGTGTGTGTGTGTGTGTGTGTGTGTGTGTGTGTGTGTGTGTGTGTGTGTGTGTGTGTGTGTGTGTGTGTGTGTGTGTGTGTGTGTGTGTGTGTGTGTGTGTGTGTGTGTGTGTGTGTGTGTGTGTGTGTGTGTGTGTGTGTGTGTGTGTGTGTGTGTGTGTGTGTGTGTGTGTGTGTGTGTGTGTGTAATTTAACACTACGCGGTTTGGATATAACACGATTTTAAAAAAATTGGATATCATTTGTTAATTTCAAAAATTTCTTCCTGTATGGCACACTAAATCATAGTGATAGATTGGTTTGGCACACTATGGCTACAAAATTGCCGACCCTTAATGTACACTTTTAGGGTGTATGTAGTTTTGAATATGCTACGGGCTGAGTGGATGAGGGAAGTTTATTATTGAAATGAAGTTCCTATCTTTTATAAAATATATTTATGTTGTTGAATCAATTCAGTAATTTCTTAACAATGAAGAATTCCTTATTCAATAATTCCCAATTGCCTTAAATAATTAATAAAATTATTTTTAAAAAATCATCAATTATTTAAAATCAGAAGTTAATCGTTCGCCACTAGTATCTTCATGTTTTTAATACTAAGTAGTAACTCGTTGTAAATGTAGATAATTATTCAATTATTTGTAAACGTATTGTATGCTAGAATGTTTCTGTAGATCTTTGAAGACTTCAAAATCTGAATTTCGGTAACCTTTCGTGGCCGCGGTAGCCGAGTGGTATAGGTATCGGATCGTGGCTTGCCTGGTCACGAGTTCGATCCCAGTACCACTAAAGACCCGCCGTGTAGGGTAGCGATGCACGTTAAATCTGTCGAGAGCTGAAACGTCCTCCTGTTGGTGTGGTGTCCTAGTTAGAAGAAGGGGTACCAGCTCAGAGGTGTCGCCCCCGCCACTTGACTATGGTTCAAAATTACGAGGTCCGTCGCCAAAAGCTGAAAGCTCGTGTAGCTGAATAGTGTGACATTAATATTCACTCACTCACTTGATTCATTTTAAATTCAAACATTATCTTCTATCATGCAGAGAATTCAAGAAAAAAATCATATGGTTATTTTCTAGATTCCTGTAAATCAAATGCGTAATTTTTTTTAAAAGAAAATCTTATAGTCAATTTTTCTTTTTAAGAGATTCGTTGGCTGCATCAACTTTTAAAACTTAAGTTCAAGTTCCAATGTAGTACTGCTATTTCTAAGAAAACTTTCCAGAGCGAATGATTAATGGCTTTCATGACAAGTGAGAGAAAGTCTGAAACTAGATCAATTGCCCAGAGTGCAAATCGGTCGCAAATGCTCCTTCCGATCTAAACGTTAAGCATTTGGGATAATCAATCTTGTATCGACTAAAAAATCAAAAGTTCGGGTCGAAGGACTTGTCGATCGCAACTGGAACTTGATGCGGTCATTCCAGGAATTCTTTTCTTGGTACATCATTCCACATTTGTGTGAAACCGAGAGTTGGGGAATGTTTTATCTCTCGTAAAGGTCCACAAATACACGAGGGAAGGGGGGTGGAGTCGAAATATTTATTTATTGTACTATTGTTTAAATGATACTGTTTAATTTCTGTATATACTGAAATATGTGATAAAATATCTATAAAAAATATGTGATTGTACTGTTTATCGCGTTTAGCTATATCGGGGTTTCGCATCAAACTGACCACTTGACGGAACACTTTCTCATGCACCTCCATACGCAAGATCATGAAAACTGGACACATAGGCTGTTCTCGCCACTGAGTTTAGTTTGGTTTAGTTTGTAGTTTTTTAAATTAAATTTAGAATTTTTCATTTAAGGGGACACATAACTCTAAAATTGGCATATTAGTTGAAAGGGTACAAAACTATAATTACTGATAGTTACTGAATAAAATATTCAAGTAGTTTACCAAGTAGGAATTTAAATCTCTTTGTAAATGAGTTATCTTGCACACAGGAACTACTACTTAAAAGACAGCAATTTATTTTAAATTGCTCTAAGATTTCCATCCCAAAACATTTCGAAAATTGTCGCCATGAATCAGAGTAATGTTATTGCACTTGGTTTTGATGCAATATAAATTTACGTCTGATAGAGATATAAGATGGAAATATGACTTTCGTTTATTATATGTGGGAACATATTACCCTAAAAATGATCAATATATCAAAATTTTTTATTACCTCATTTTAATTATGCGACTTTTCTAAATACCGTATTTACTCGAATCCAAGCCGCACTTTTTTTCCAATGTTAATACTACTGAAAATCGGGTGCGGCTTAGAATCGAATGGGAAGAAATTCGTTGGATGGGACAATAAGAGCAATTACAAGTTAATGCATGTATTTAAAAATTTATAATGCGGGGAAAATAACTAATTATTTATTTGGTACTAGTTAATATTTTAAGTTAATTTTAATTTTGTAAAATTGGATATCGATAAACCATTTTCCACTAAATTTTCATTTTTGACAAAAACCTGTTGATAGGGGTGCGGCTTGGATTACAGTAAGTTCGGTACGTGTAAATAACTTCGCAGCTCTAGCTACATTATTTAGCTAGTTATTGAACTTTTTTTTTTTGACAGTATGTCGAAATGAAAAACGAAATTAGAACACGTGACTTCTGCATTTAATTTTTTCCTTTATTTTACTGACCTGTAAAACTAAAGAGTGTTTCTTTTCCAGGTATAGAAGTTTAAGTTGGCATTACTTTCCAAGATGGACACCGATTTAACAGCTGTCAAGTGATTTATTCTCAGTTTGGTTTGGCAATTCATCAAAACGATCATCAAGCTAGATTCGTCGCATGGGCCCAAAACGAGATTGCCGTTGTTCCCGATTTTCAAAAGCGAATTTTTTTTAGCGATGAAGCGCACTTCTGGTTGAATGGCTACGTCAACAAACAAAACTGCCGCATTTGGAGTGAAGCTAATCCACAAGTGTATGTCGAAACACCGTTACATCCAGAAAAACTGACTGTTTGGTGCGCTTTATGGGCTGGTGGAATCCTTCTTCAAAAACGATGGCCACAACGTTACAGTCAATGGTGATCGGTATAGAGCCATGATTACTAACTTTTTCATTCCTGAATTGAACAATCATGATGTCCAGGAGCTGTGGTTCCAACAAGACGGCGCAACATGTCACACAGCTCGTGCTACAATCGATTTATTGAAAGACACGTTTGGTGACCGCCTAATTTCGCGTTTTGGACCTGTGAATTGGCCTCCAAGATCTTGTGATTTAACACCGCTAGACTATTTTCTGTGGGGCTATGTAAAGTCATTGGTCTATGCGGATAAGACACAAACGCCTGACCATTTGGAAGACAACATTCGCCGTGTTATTGCCGATATATGGCCACAAATGTTGGAAAAAGTCATCGAAAATTGGACGTCTAGATTGGACTACATCCGATCCAGCCGTGGCAGTCCTATGCCAGAAATCATATTTAAAATGTAATGCCACAAGATTATCTTTCGAATAAAAAAAATTCATCTCAATCGAATAATACATCGTTGTTTTATTGCAATTTAAAGTTCTATAGCTCTAAAAAAAACACCCTTTATGAATGGCTTTTTTTCATAGGTTTTTACTTTATACGATAATCGTTTGTTTAAAATGTATACTAAGGCTTGTTTTATGTTTAGTATATGGCTTTTAAACTTTTTCTATTGATTTGTATAATGTGTTGGAAGATTCTGTGTGCATGGAATAAGGATTTATTTGTGAGTACAGAGTATATATAAGACCCCGCTTAACGCTGTTTCGTTTAGCGCTGTTTCGGTTTAACGCTCTTTTATTTGAATTGTGGGATTCCCCGAAATAGCACGCAACGTTAAGCTTCCCGATATCCGAAGCAGTTTATATCTGTGTTTCTTCTTTCAGGTGGTATTATACGAAAGTATTTTTATCGTTTCAAACATTCGTTGGCATCATTGTAAGTATAAATTAATATGATATAACGATTGCTATAGTGACAAATATTAGGATTTTTAGTTTTTATCATGGGTGATAATAAAAGACACGAAAATAAATCATTCCACTAGAAATTAAAATGCAAGTGATTAGAAGATGAGATATTGGTGAACGTCCATCTCAAATTGGTGCTTCATTGAGTTCGGCAACTTCAACACTAAGGACCATTCTTAAGAATAAAGAAAAAATACTGTCATCGGTAACTGCGACTACGACAAGCTCTGCAACTAGAATTACCCGTTCTAGAAATAATACAATAGAGGAAATGGAAAAACGACTTTTTCTATATGGATTGACGACGAAATTGAACTCAAAATGCCATTAAGCCAATCTACCTTCTTGATAAAATGGCAGAAAATTGGAAATACAGAGGAGACTGAATGATCTGAAATGTAAACATACAGACTTAGAATTTTATTCATTTTTATATGCCTATTCATTTATTATGTTTCTATATTTGTAAGAAATAAATGTTTGTTTTATTGTTTTATATAAAAAACGTATTTTAAAAATTTAATGTTAAAATACCTGACCAGTTTTCTACCCATCTTCCCCTAACCCCATTATTTACATGATGAGATAACCTCGTTTAACGCTGTTTCATATTACGCTCTACTTTGAAGGAACGTATACCCCTCGTTAAGCGGGGTCTTATTGCAGTTATTTTTTAAACAATCCTTAAAATTGGTTATAGCTGTGGTTTTTTTTACTGATTCTTATAGTGTCCGACACGAAAAAATTGTAAAAATAAAAGTATCACTCGTAATACCAATTCCATGCAAAGAATTGTGAGGCATGCTTTTTCTTCATAAAGGGTACATTGTTGTTGTCACCTGATCGGCAAAGGCCAGATCAAGGTCCACGAAATTCATCATGGCAAAGGGCTAAGTGACGCCAGTCGTTAGCCGTAGCTTTAAGCACCATACAGGTGACAGAACGATTAGGCTCGTTTCCACCCCAATTTTGAGGGAGAACTCATGGGGGTTGTCAGGGGCCTCCCACCTCTCTTCCCCTCCCACCAACCTCACGAGAGGACTTGCGGCTCGACGTCTATTTATTGTACCTCTGTGCCACGAAGGCACTATGCATTTACAACCATTCATGTCTCCTCCGGGATTCGAACCCAAGCCCTATGGCACAGCAGCAAGCGTCGCTAACCACTATACCGGATGGGAGACATAAAGAGTGTATATAAACATTTTCATATACAGTGAAAATCGTTTATCTTGAAATTGAGGGGACAAAAATATATTTTCGTGTTAAAAGAATCTCGTGTTAAGGGATAACGCGGGGAAGAAAATCATGTATTCATTATAAAATTAAATTTACTACAGAACCTTTCATTTACATAGATATGAATATATGCATGTATTTAATAAAAATCAATGAAACAAAAACATTTACAATAAAATTCAATGGAAAGTTTTCAAGATTTTGAAAAAACAAAACATTTTTTGAATTTTGGGAAAATGATGTGATAGGCTTTTTTTTTTTTTTTGCATTTTTTTAGCATTAAATTGCTCGATGGCGTCCATTTTGTTATTCACTTCACCATTGGAATGAGAGTCTAAATAACTGCGCATACTTTTCATGATATTGCTCCTTTCGAATGACGTGAGAACAGGGACTACATTATTCATTCCTTTTTCACCTTCGGAATCTGCATCCATGTTATTTTTTTAACTTTGAACAAACTCCAAAATGTCTTTTTCTGCTATAATTAGGCTGCACACATATTATCATCGACTACTGCAACGAATTCTTCCGATGATGAACCTACGTGGCTGGAGTTTTCGGTATTTTGTTCACTCTCAGATTGGAAATCTTTTCGTGTTAAGATAAGAAAAATGCATGAATATGCGTAGTAGTTTGTCGGGAGCGTTGTATTATTTCGTGTTAACAGATATTTCTCCTAAAGCGTTTTTGCGTTAAAAGTATGTCACTGCTAATATAAAAATAAACAAGTAATATAAAAAAAAATTATGTCAAATTCCTACTTAGATCAACAAAGAAAAATTTTATTTTAGCTACTTTTTTATTAAATAGTTACATTCAATATAAATATGTACCTACATATGACAGAATCACAACATTAAGTGGTAATTAATTGTCATTAAAGTATCGTATTGTTATCCAAAACAATCGTGAAAAAAAATTTCAGTTCAACTGGATGCTTTCAAACGTGAGAAAAAAACTTTTCAAGTTTTGACACAAGTCGCCAAAAGGGTCGCTAAGTCGCCAAAAATGATGCTAATGTGGCTGTATTTGTAATTGTTTAAATAATTAGTTTTAATCAATTAATTTTTATTGATTATAATTAAGTTATTGTATTGTCATCCAAAATAATCATGCACATAAAATTTCAGCTCAATTGAGGGCTTTAAAATGTATTTTATTAACGATTGAAAATTCCAACAAGATAAATAAATAAATATATAGAGAGTGTGAACTACATATATAATAATAGGAATTGAGCAAAAACATTGTCTACAGGGTATCGTGTCCCCAGAACGAAAAATATTTATTACCTCCACATTTTTATTAAAATATTATTTACCACACACTCGCGACCAGCTTGGCTTCTGTCGAATAATGAGTTTTAGCCTTGGTTTTAGTGAAACTCCTCTGTTGATAAATGTTAAATCTGTTAAGTCTCAAAATCCTCAAATTGGCGTAGTGTGGAAGTCTGGAGAGACGGGTGACATTTCAGATGTTGGCCTCGTCACTTGGCCGAAGTTCAAATTTTCGTGATCTGTTTCCAAAAGCCCTTGCGTTGCTTTAGAAAGTAGCGATAATTAAATGTGTGAAGTAAGCCCCCGTGGGTGATCCCTCAATCCTAAGTTAGCTTCGTGATCTAGAGGTGTGGGATTGAATGAAGAACCAGGCGTTGCCATGATCTTGAAATGTCTTTATTAAGATCTTAACTTAAACAAAACAATAATAATATTTATATTATAACTTGCGGATCTGAGGTGAGAAAACACACAATACGTATTACCAAATAAGCGCGATCTTAACCACTATATTTCACTTTTCCTGTCTATTCCTAATCTCTGTTTATATCACAGTTACTAATGGATACTAGAATTATCCTACCTTAGTTTCTTGTTTAATCGCAATCCTCTCGGATCCTCAATATTCCTAGAATAACTCGTGTGGAATTGGATTCACCTTGACTCGATCGTTCTGTCATGGATAGCTTCCCAATCAACGACGGCCTTCTTCTCTTCCTTCAGTTCACGCGTTTAAACCAGACTTGCATAATCACTTCCCAATAGGTCATACGCTGTAACGTTTGAAAGAATAACGGTAGCGTATTCTTGGTTAATTTAAATATTGAATTGATTTACGTCACAACTATTGAATATTATTTACTGAACTATACATTGAAGTTATTAAACTTAATTAAATATTGTTAGAGTCCAATAATTTGTGAGAGGAGGAATCGTTGGCCACCGCTCCCGTGTAAGTTCAAAGCATCTCTCCTTCATCTTCCGGTCGACGGGGTTCGATTCCTCGGGGGTCAAAAAGGGGTTGCGTTGCTGCTGCAAGATGCACGTGTGGGTGTCGGGTCCACCAAAGACGCCAATCGCTGTTGGGAGTTAAGACATTACAACGCTTACGTTAAACCTCTGCTATTTAAAAGGTTTCTAATTTGCATGTTCACGTTTCGCTTCTGGGTCTGGTTTGAAAGGATTTGCCTTTTTCGGCCCCAAGAGGAGATTTTAGTAGAAAACGCGATTAGCCCGTCACAAATATATCTCCCTATGTTCACAGGTTTGTCACTGGCCTGGTACACCCAAGTTTGTGGGTTTGACCTCGGTCCAAATAAGTGGAATATCATAATGCAGAAAATCCACAGCATCCATGTCGTATGACTGTGCGGCATGTAAAATACCCCTTGACTACCTGTTTGGCTTGGGTGTTCTCGGCAAAATTAAATTCCTAGTACCATTTCGCATCGTCAGAGCTCCAGTACGTCTCTCTGGGGAGGAAACTGGGCGTCAAAATTACAATGGGGGGGGGGCAATGGTACTCCACCTATGTGGTGTCGCACTAAAAAAGTGATACCCGCTTCTGAGAAATGTACCAGGTCTACAATGATAAATTCCAATCAGGTTCTACAATTGGAAATATAAAAAAAAAATATGTTCACAATACAGCCTCTCGCCTTACAAATTTCGCCAAAATGAATATCAAGGTATCCGACTATGTTCGGAACCGTGATTTGCAAAAGCGCACAAATGGATAATTTTCATGATATTTAGTGTCACTTAGATTAGAATATATGCATAAAATTGTTTTAAGGACATTTTGACAAAAAAAATCTATTTAAATACAATATTTTGGCAAAAAATTAACTTAGAAGAGGGATGGCGAACCAGAGTGGCGCGCGACACAATATTTTGGGCACGCCAGCGATCAAAAGGGTTTGCATTTTATTTCAAAATAACAAGACTCACTATGAACTATTACGAACAAACGTAAGTGATCGGTCGCGGGGAGCTCACTCGTTTCTTATTGTATCTTAGTTATTGCCTTGATTGATTGATTGATTGACGTCGCACTGTTCAGCTACACGAGGGCTTTTGGCGACAGACCACGTAATTTTGAACCATGGTCAAGTGACGTGGACGACACCTGAGCTGGCACCCTCCTAACTACCACACCACACCAACGGGAGGACGTTTCAGCTTTGCTTAGTTACGCATTGGACTGCAGTTGCTTATGGTGCAAAATTTGTCTACGCAAAGCATAGTCAAGTTTCGTCGACACAACTGTATTTTAAAGTTTATTTGTGTTAGATTTACGTTTTTTAACTGGTATTTAACTTGGTTAGTTCAGTAAAAGATCAAAAAGTTAGTAAATATAATAGAAAACTTCAAATTTGGTGAATCTAGAAACATTTCATGTGATTAGTAAAGGCGACTAAGTGGTGTGAGTTTTATGTTCTGGAACCTTGGTATGCAAAACATCGTCTGTAAAACGGCATTTTGAGACAAATAAAAAGTCCTCTTGTCAAAAAAGTGAATCACAGCAAAAATAATTAATTAGAAACCATTTGGCGGATGACTCCAATTTATGTATTCTTCTAAAAGTATGCATTTCTAAAAGCATTCTACTAAAAGTAACACCTTACAATCCTATTTGTCATCCATTTTACAACAGGTCACACTAATATTACTTTAATTTGAAAATTACACGTATAACTAAAACATTTTCTACTATACTGTGCAAAAAATGTATTTTTTCGTAGTAAATAAAGAGTTTGGAGTTGTTTTTAGAGTATTTAGTTTTATTATTTTCCAAATAATCACAAGTCAAAATTATTTGATGGCACATCTATACCTCATTAAACATTTAATTACAAAAAATGACACGTTAGTCCATAAAGTTTCGCCACCCCTGACTTAGAATAATCTTTTTTCCAAATGTTCTCCTTTTGTGAAAAATGCTTCTATTATAATAATATTTTGCCTGTATATAGCTCAGACCTCTCTACAGAGGCTCAACTAGAATTTTTGAAATACATGACTTAGAAGTGGGTTTATTCATATTTTACAACAGAGGGGAGGAATTTTAAGAAAAAAAACGCCAATAATTATTTCAATTGGTGGTAACTCTGAAAATAATGTGAATTTTTCAAAAATTCTAGTTGAGTCTCTGTAGAGAGGTCTGAGCTATATACGGGCAAAATATTATTATAATAGAAGCATTTTTCACAAAAGGAGAACATTAGGAAAAAAGATTATTCTAAGTTAATTTTTTGCCAAAACATTATATTTAAATAAATTTTTTGTGTCAAAATGTGTGTGTGTGTCCTTAAAATAATTTTATGCATGCATTCCAATCCGAGTGACACTAAATATCACGAAAATTATCCATTTATGCACTTTTTTTAAAAATCACGGTTCCGAACGTAGTCGGATACCTTAATTGATGAACACCACAAATTCAAATTCTCCTTTACGCCTGATTTATTTTTTATAAATTTTCTTAAACTTCTTCTTAAATTCAATGAGTTCTTAGGCAAACCTGATAATACTTTTTTTATTGCTATTACTGGATACAGGAGTAGAAATTTATCCAAACTATCACTCGGATCGTTGTTATGTTGTGTGTGTGTGTGTGTGTGTGTGTGTGTGTGTGTGTGTGTGTGTGTGTGTGTGTGTGTGTGTGTGTGTGTGTGTGTGTGTGTGTGTGTGTGTGTGTGTGTGTGTGTGTGTGTGTGTGTGTGTGTGTGTGTGTGTGTGTGTGTGTGTGTGTGTGTGTGTGTGTGTGTGTGTGTGTGTGTGTGTGTGTGTGTGTGTGTGTGTGTGTGTGTGTGTGTTACCCCTCCCCCTTCCCTACATATTTTTATACTTTTTCTTCTTTTTTTAGATTCTTTTTGCCTTTAATTAATCTTTCTCTGTTTTTGCATCCCTTTCAACTTCCTCAATCATCCCTAAACTCTGTTTTTCCCATCATTCCCCCCCAAATAATTACAAAAAAAAATTATAATTTTATGTTATTTGAAAATTCTAATTGAGAGAGAGATTAAATATTTGCTGGAAATATTTTTGGTCCAGTTATTTTTGCATTCGCTTAAGTCAGATATGTGATTTTTTTTTTTTTCTTTACCCCCACCACTCATTTTGAACAGTTTCTATACCTTGACCAGTATAACGTAATGTAGTTCTGTACTGACATATAAAAGGGAAAATCGAATTCTACCCTTCACTCTGACTCAATTCAAACGCGTGGGAAGCCTCACAATTCCATACACAGGAGCAGGCAGTTCTAATTCCATTTTATGAGAGGGTTAGTATGAAGCCTGTGTGTGTGTGTGTGTGTAAACAAGTCTTGGAATTTGTTCCTTTCATTTAGTAATACTCCGAATAAAACAATAACATAAAATGCATAATAATAATTCTTATGCTTTCTTAAATTATTCCGATTTCGAAAATTATATCTATTCATTGCATTCTATTGAGTTCAGTAGGATCAATTCGAACCTCTTTTTCAATTCGTACTATTAGTTCATACTTTCCCTATATATATTTATTTATATATACATACAGTCGGACTTCTATATAACGAAGTCACTAAATCCCGAAAAAAAGTTCGTTTTATGAGGTTCATCTTTCAATTTTTTTTTAAAACCACATAAGACAAATTTTAAATTCATAAACACTATACATTAACAAAAGTAATTATTCACGCTTTTTTGAAAATTAGTATATATTTATTTTATATATCTTACCTAGAAAAAAGGAAAGAAAAGAAAGAAAAATTGCAAGGTAAGTTTCTTGATGCCCTTATCCACTTCCTGAAGTTTAAATGTTTTTCTTTGATGGTCAATCACTTACGTTTTAACATTGTCCAACTACAAGAAATGAACCCCAAGTCCATTGATTTTTTTTCCGATTGAGATTATAATTCTAAGTATATAGTACGTAAAATTTAATTAATTACTTGTTATTAATGATTAATTTTATTAATTAATGCTAATTATTTATTTAAAAATTAGTTTTTTACTGTGTTTTGTTCCCCAGAATCGACAGAATCAAAAGGAGCATGATACAAGAATGGTGAACTTTCGACCGCGGACCCCCTCTCCCTTGAAAAATTCCTGTGTGCGCTACTGGTCATATGTATATACATATTTATATTATTTGTAATTATTTAATAAAAAGTAACTAAAATGAACTTTTCTTTGTTGACTTAAGTAGGAATTGACTTAACCCGGCATCACTCGCGCGCAAAAAAAAAGACCGAAAGCTCTCGCGTAGGGTATTTCATTCTCAAGGATGTTTACATCCTGTTTTTACCGTAAAATTTACATACAGAAGTTAAAAGGGAAGAAATGTAGAAAATACAATATGTTTATTACATTTTTCACACGTAAATTTAGTTTTTCTGTTCTTTTTATAAGGGCATTCAGTACATTGTTTATACTTAATCTTGCCTTGAGTGAGTGCGATGTTTCCACTGGATCTTAATTTTTTTTTTATCTGTATCTTTCTAAAACTAAATACATAGAAGTAAACTTCTATATTTTTGAAATTCAAAATTTTAGGCTTTTCTTTTTTATTTTCTCTTATTGTTCCAGAAATAGTTTTTTTTCCATAAGATGTGTACCAGTTGTCTCCTTAAAATTACGATCTTCCCAATTGTTTTTGTCTTTCTACATATAAAACATTTATTTTCAACAGTGTCTCCCTCTTTTAAATCTGGATCGATTTCAGTGAAGAAATCATACTTGTTGTTATACTCTTCATCATTTGATTCTTCCTCATCATAACCGCGAAGAGAATTTCTTCATTCGAATATACTGTTGTACTATATCTATTAAATTCTGTATCTATTAAATTGCTTAAATATCACGTTTTTCATCATAACTACAATAATACGCCATAGCATAATAAGGATTTAAAACGTGCTCATGTATTCAGAACTGTAACGGTGGTTCACGCGCAGGATATGACACATCCGAAGAGGCGATATCCAAAAATATATATTTGGAACTCGCCTCAGCTACACGAGAAACTATCCATTTCCCAAAAACAGGTTTAGAAGAAGCGTTGAAAAAGTAAGACGGTGGGTATGACATACCCTGCATGAATAATGCCGGGCGACTTAAAAAAAAATTTATATATATATATTACTTTTTCTTACCTTCGAACCTTTACCTTCTTTCCTGAGTTTTTGATGACTTTATAAATGCTTTTAAAATACCCTTTTTAGAAAAATAATAATCGTTTATTAAAATATAGTTATTGTAATTTAATATGATATAACAATTACTTTTGTGTGATAATATTTTTGAGTGATGAACATGTACATATTATTCGAGAAAGGAAAATATTTTCAAAATATGTTTTTCCTCCTTTTTTTATTTATTTATTTATTGCAATAAAATTGCATTTAAACAATTTGTCTTGTAATAATATCTTTAAAACACTTTTATATGTATATTCTTATTCAACTGACTCTAAATATCAAATAAATGATCCGTCGATACGCTTTTTCAAAATCAAGGCTCTCTACTTTTATCATGCTGTTAAGAAACGTTAAAGTACAGTCGAACCTCTATATTGCGAATTTTTCTATATAACGAAGTTTTTCCTGGCACATTTCACGATTTTCTTCGTAAAATAACCTCTCTATAGCTAACTGCATTTTCTACATAACGAACTTTTTCTTTTGTGATTCAATTTTTGTTCTCATTTTTTTTTAAGTATTTCTGAAAAAAATTCAACTTATTTACTCTTTAACACATGTTATGGTGATCATAAATGTTGAACGGGTTTTATTAGATCCTAACTCGCCGAGAGCAAAGAGTTTCGGACGTTTTATCCAATAAGTGCAACCTTTAACCCCCATTGCCCTGTTCACTAGAAACATCTTCGATACTCTCTTTCACCCTCAATGGAGTTGTCCTGTGTCCCCGTGTTCTAATTATAAAATAATGTATGTTTAATATTACTTGTATGCTTTAAATTATAAAATGTCCTTAAAATTCATTAATTTTGGCATAAAATTATTTTCTTAATATTGAAAATACTGTGAATTCTTCGACATTTTGTTTTCTTGTTTTCCTTGAGTTTTTCTTTCTTTCTTTCTTTTTTGACGGGTAAGATACATAAAATAAACACATATTAATTCAAAATAAGGTGTGAATAATTACTTTTTTTAATGTATAGTGTTTATTAATTTAAAATTGGTTTTATGTGGTTTAGGAAGTATATTAAAAGATGAACATCTATATAACGAATTTTCCATACAATGAACTTTTTTCCGGGATTTAACGACCGCTACATAAAGGTTCGACTGTATTTTAAATCTCTAGCTAGAAGTAATGTAGTATATGGTCCCTAAATACAATGGTCTGCCCTTTCCCCTCTCCAATATCTCTAAAATTGATTATTGAATTCTAATGAAGTTCGGAACATAGACTATTTACAAAGTTTTCTACTTATTCTGTAGAAATAATCAAATCATGCAGAGAAAAAAAAGTCAAAAGTCAATTAAATTATCCGTTAATGTTATAGTTAAGTTTTCTTTGGGCCATTAATATTAATAACGGTTTTATCCGGCTAAAATAAGAATTGTGAAAGCTAATAGCTAATAAGACTATAATTTTTGACGACATTTTATTCCGAAATTAGCTTTTCATTGAATTCCAAAACTCTACAGTTAATTATTTATCATATTGGAACTTGCTGTAACTGTCCATTTCTGAAAACACAAAAATATGTTAAACATAACCAATCCGCCTTGTAATTGTCAACCATGCTCGATTGAAATATAGCTGTGGTAACCTAGTGGTTATAATCACGAACTCGTGACCGGAGTGTCACGGGGGCGAGTCCAAGTGCCACTGAAGACTCTTCGTGTAGAGGCGGTCGATGAATGTTAAATCCGTCGGGGGCTCAATGTCCTCCCGTTGTTGAAACCTTAAGTGCGAAGTATGTTGAAACATTAAGTGCAGGGACGCTGCAATTGCTTGTTTACGAATGTACGCTTTAGTTTCAATCACTGTCATGAAAACAAACGTGTTCGTCAATACTCCTCCATTTCGTTCTTTTGCGTCGCCTCATCATTCTGACAGGTAAAAGCTTTTATTTATCCATTAGTAATAATCGAAAAAGAACATTTGAAATTTGATATTTAAGTATTTGCGAATTTGAATACCCATTGATGTGGTGTGGTACTTAGGAGAGGGTTACCAGCTTAGGTTTCATTCTCATCACTTGATCAAAGTTGAAATTTACGAGGTCCATCGCCAATAGCATTTGTGCAGTGGCGCAACCACCCCGCAACCACTAGATTGCGGGGGGGCAGGATTTTAGGGGGCCAAAAGCCTGACTGACGTCAAGTTGTAATCCTTTGTAGTGTAGTGGTAGCGTCTATATAAGCCAGTAACAACCTCCATACCAAAGTGATCATTTTAGTATAGTGATTAATTACTCGGTTTCGGATCCAAGGACCCCGGGTTCTGTCCTCCGGATAAGCGCGCCACTTTATTGTTGACCCTGGCTGAGCTAAGAAACCTTCTGAACTGTCGTGACGCCCTCTATCTGCAAAAAAAGCAACCAATAAATCGTCAAAATTCACTAGTGATGCAGCTAACAAAGTCGTCTAACTTACTTGACGCAGCTTACAAAGTCTTCTAACTTACTTGAGGCAATTCCTCCAGTTAACACCAACAACTGACCACTCGCACTAACAAATATATTGTTCGTTATCCTATCCACCAACTCACTGGTAGAGGAGTGAGTAGCAGTATCATCTATATAAGTCAGTAACAACTTCTGTACTAAAGTGATAATTTTGGTACAGTGGCTAAGTTACTCGGTTTCGGATCCAAAGCTGGATTCTGTCCTCCGGATAAGCGGGCCACTTCAGTAAGATCCGGCTGGGGGCCCAAAACCTGATTCGCCAGGAGTGGGGGGCTTAATATTCTCTATTACGCCACTACCCTTGTATGGCTTTATAGAGCAACGTTAGTATTTTTACTCACATTCGATTGAAATATTGCTATCCAATAATAACCGTTCACGTGCGTTGCCACAAAACAAACAAACAGAACAAAGCAAAACGTAGTCTTACATATATATATATATATATATATATATATATATATATATATATATATATATATATATATATATATATATATATATATATATATATAATATACTCTTTCTTATTCCTTTTATTGAGCAGAATTATTTTTATGAGCATGTTACATTGGGATCTTCGCGTGTTCTCCAACACCACCCCTTGACTATGTTCCTTCTACTATTTCCCCTTTTACAAATTAAGTTCATCTTTCGTACCTTATCAAATAATAATAATAAAGGAATGTAGTTTCTTCGTGACTCAAACTCAAGTAATTCTTGCTAAATTCAAAGTGCTTCATGTAATAAGCACGAACTGTCACTTCGTAACAATATTAAATCAGACAATCAAATTTCAAATTCGAAAAGATTCAGCAATCGTAAGTAAATAAATACACTATTTCTTTAATGAAGCTCTAGAAAATGAGATATGTTAGTTTTATACAGCCGGTAAAATATATAAACATAATATATTTGTTGATGAAGCAATAAGTTTAATTTTTTCATTTTGTAATAATTTAGTAGAATCATCACTGCAAATAGAAATGTTGTAGAAGCTGTAAAATTATGTGAAATTTTAAAATTTTCGGTTGCTTTTAAAAGGAAAGCATTTTATCTGAATTCATTTTACGATGATTTCGTATTCTTATGTGTTATAAAATAGAATTAAAATCTGGGATTATATTTATGTTTCACTTTCTTGTTGGATAATATACCGTTTAAATGTTTTTAATTGTTGAATAATTTTTTAGAAAGAAAATTATTGAAATGTATTTTTCTATTTAATGTTTTCGGTCTTAGGGTTAGAATACTTATTTTAATTTATTCTTATTTTTGTTCTTTCTTTTAGCCGTGGTCTCTAGTATTTATGCTTAGCTTGTTAAGTATATCAAGAAGAGTATTTTCAAGTATGGCTTGTAGTGCCAATCAGCAATTTCAAGGGGGAGTTTTTTCCATTTCGTATGTTACCGCACCTAGTGATGATGTGGCCAAAAAATTAGCAGAGTGAGAATACTGTCAAAATTTTCATTTATTTTGCATATTTGAATTGCGTACATAACAATAGTATTTAAATATTAAATAGCTGGGAATCACATTGTTAAAGGTATTATTTTTACTACCAAAGAATTTCTGAAGGCTCTCTTCATGTAATGTTAAAGAAAGGAACTAAAATTGAATGTTTTTTTTCTGACAGGACAGTATTATAATGCTTACTTAATATTTTGACTGTACTATTTTATAGAGAGCAGTATATTTTTTTGTTATACTGATCATTCTTATCTGTGTAGGTTTATTAGCTCTAGTGTTTGATATTAACTAAACAATTGATCCATTTTATTTAGTAAGTTATTAATTTCACAGCAACTTTGACATCACCAAGTAAAACATAAGTTTGCAAAATTCTCTACCTTGAAACTCCATAAAAAGCCCTGCACCATCCTCCACTAGTGGAAGATAAAAATCAAAGCTGGAAATTTCTTCCTAATAACCTTAATTTGCATTTATTTTGAAAATTTGTTGTAAAAAAATGTATAGAAAAAAGGCATAAAAGTATTATTTATAAAACTGCCTAAATATTAATCATTAACAAAACTGTATTAAAAGGTATTTTAAGCTATTCAGAGTTGCGATGAACATAAAGCATAACAATTCACATAATGTAAATAGAAATTTAAAAACAAGAAAAATAAAAATCGGAAATACATGAAATCAATAATTTTAAAAAATGAAGAGTACTTACTGTTGGTGGATATTATTGTAACCATATTGGTTACTTTACAAGAAAGAAAGCACATGGTTGCCTAATAAGTGTGTACAACATATGCAAAATTGGAGGCGCCAACTTTTTCGGTGATTTGAAAATCCAAATTTTTGATGAAATGGAAGGGTATCTTGAATATTGACATTGTTGTGATTTTAAGCTATTCAGTTGCGAGTAACAATTCACATAATGTAAAAACAAAAGTACTTACAAAAGTTAACTTGCCTAGCAGCACTGGCAGTATGAAAAATTGATTAAAAAAAGTACTTAACAGCAGAAAATATAATTTGATTTAATATTAATAATAAGTGTACAGTAAGACCCCCCTTAATGCTGTTTCAGTTGTACGCTCTTTTATTTGAATTGTGGGATTCCCCAAAATTGCACACAGTGTTAGGCTTCCTGATATCCGAAGCAATTTATCTGCGTTTCTTCTTTCTTGTGGTGTTATATGAACATATATTTATCATTTCAAATATTTGTTGATGTTATTGTAAGTATAAATTTATTTAATATGATTTCTATGGTGACAAATATTATGATTTTTAGCTTTTATCATGACTGATAATAATAAAGCAACAAGAAAAACTATTTCACTAGAAACTAGAATGCAAGTGATTAGAAGATTAGATACTGGTGAACGTCAATCTCAAATTGGTGCTGCATTGAATTTGGCGACTTCAACAATAAGAACCATTCTTAAGAATAAAGAAAAAATACTGTCATTGGCAGCTGCAACTTTGACAAGCTCTGCAACAATAATTACCCGTTCTAGAAATAATACAATAGAGGAAATGGAAACATGACTTTCTATATGGATTGACGACAAAATTGAATGCAATATATCATTAAGCTAATCTACCTTCCTGATAAAAAGGCAGAAAATTGGAAATACAGAAGAGACTGAATGATTTGAAATGTAAACATACTGTCTTAGAATTTTATTTATTTTTATATGTATATTTCTTAATCATGTTTCTATATTTGTAAGAAATAAATTTTTGTTTCATTGTTATAAAAAACATATTTAAAAAATTTAATGGTAAAATACCTGACCAATTTTCTACCCATCTTCCCCTAACCCCATTATTTACATGATGAGATAACCTCATTTAACGCTGTTTCATATTACACTCAACCTTGATGGAACGTATACCCCACATTAAACGGGGTCTTACTGTATTGAAAATTAAGGAATTATATACGAAAATTCTCATTCTAAAATATTACATTGAAGAGATTTCTAATAACAGCCTGAAACCTCAGGGTGAAAGAAGGGTCTAGGATCCAGAAACTAATATTCTAGAAAATCTGAAGGATTATATGCAACAGGTCCAGCACTTTAAATGAACTATGTTATCTGATTGGAAAACCTGCAATGTTCTTTCAGGGAGGAAGAGTAGTCAGACTTTGGCAAAAATCATCGTACAGAAAAGTTGACATCTTTTGATAGCATATTTCTGATATTTTTCAATATACTTATATGTCATAGCTCATTTGTAATAAGGAATTTATAATTTCCTTTCTACTGTTTTATCTCAATTTCTTAAAAGTATTAAGGGTGTTTTTTTGTAAACTAGAAATATAAATACTTTTTATTGTCATCTTTATACCATATTAAAATTTGTAAAATGTATAATTTATTTGTAATGAATTGAAAATTTATTATCTTTAAATTTTTATTTGTGAATTTATATCTATACACTACTGATATTTTCTTACATTTCCATGCATATTTATATCTTTAATATGTTTATTTTAGATTTTTCATGGAAGAAAATGTGAAATTTCAATTATTTTTTAATATGAGTACTTATTATATTATTCATTGGCAGTGGTAGCCTAGTGGTTATGGTCATGAACTTGTGGCCAGCTTGTTGTGGGTTTGAGTCCTAGTGCCGCTAAAAATCCACAGTGTAGAGGGAGCTGATGCACATTAAATCTGTCAAGCTCAAAATCAATAAAAACTTAATTCAAAGCAAAAAACTTTTTAAAAAATAAAACAGAAAAAATGGCAGAAAAGTCTTGTTTAAGTTCAAAGAAAATGTGAAAGAAATAGAACTAAATATACTAATTTGGCATCAAATGAATTATGTATGATTTTAACAGAAAATTACTTACCCTAAAATCTGGCATATAATGTGCACCGGTGTATTACACTTTCCAGCTGAATTTTTTATTTTTTAGGTATATTCACTGTATAACATGCATCCCTTTTTAATGAAGAAATCTGAAATGTTAGTGTACATTGCTTTTATGTTTTGAAATCATTTATTCAAGGTATTATCTCAGACTTTTGAAAAAATAGAATACTTCTGGAACTACCAACTCTTTTAGTTCATAAGGCAAGTCTTTTTTTTTAAATAAACAGTGTTTCGATACATATAGAAGTAAATTTTGTTTTATGCTCATCTCTTTTGTTATTTTTAAAGCTGTCATTTTTATACCCGGCATATAATGTGCGCCCCTAAGTCTGTCTTATTTTTTGTGTTCAAAGTGCACATTATATGCCTGATGTTATGGTATTTATATTCTTGTTTCAGGTTACTTTTTTCATATTTCACTTCTTATCTAGTGGACATAAATGTTTATTGATTAATGTAATGTAAAACTTAGGCTTCTTTTGAAATTTACTCAAATACAGAAAATTGTTTTTATTTTTTTTTTTATTTGTAAAAGTTTGTAGAAATAAATTTGATGTTAATATATTATTAACTAGCATGCTCTAAATTTTAAAAGGTTTTTCATTTTAAAAAAATTTAGGGGATTTTATAATTTATGATATTATGATTATTAAAAATTATACATTGCTGTAAATTTGCAGTGTTATACTAATTTTTATTGAAAGATTTATTAAAAATTGTTTTTCCCATAGAGGCTTAGTGAAAGGGAAGTTAGCCGGCTGTGTCAATATTATTCCTGGCATCCATTCTATGTAAGTTGGCTACTATTAACAATTAAAACTACAATTTGTTTAATTTAATATTGGAAAAAAAAAATTTTACTGTGTAAAATAAGTAAGAACTGAAGAAAAAAAGTAAGAAACAATTCAAAGGGGCATAGTACCATTTATTAAAAAAATGTTTGATTTACTGATTTTTACTATGTTTTTGCTTATAACTTATGTATTATGTAAAACAGGTTTTGTGCTCATAATGCTACAAAAAATTAACCATTTAATTTTTTACTAAAAAATTTTGAAATTCGTAAAGGGATTTTAAAATCCTACTCCTTTTACAATAATTGACATACACAAATAAAATTTATTTTACAAATTGGTAAAAATATACACATCTAAAGTTGGTGTGGGGGTTTTACTAACATAAATTATGCATGAAAAATTCCTTAAGAAATGTATAAATTCTAAATTCAAATATTTTTTAACAAATAAGTACTGCTTTGATTCAAAAATGCATACCAACTTTTGTTACATGTACTATTGGCAATAGTTAAAAATTTAGCACAATAGGGGAAAAAAGCCTTACAGAAAATAACTGGTTTATCTTCATTTAAAATGTTTTCTCTGATAAGTCAGCTTAAAGTTTTTGTCATTGGAATGTGAGTAAAAATAATGATAAGTTATTGTAACTCTGGATTATCTCAGATTTCTTTCTGGAGCTTTCAAATTTTGTGAATTTATAGAAAATTCTATAAAGAGAATAACTGCACACACAACAATCGCCAACTCTATTAATAACTCGCCAAGTTGACAACTCCAATTTCCTATGTGTCGTTCACTCTGAATTGGCAACCATGTGCTTTGTTTCATATAATGTCGCTGATAGGTTGTGATAATGTATAAGTACTGCATTATTTAGGCTAAAACATTTTGTTTGAATTTTTGACCAATTTTTGTCATTTGAATCATATTGTGTCCTCTTAGAAAATAAACATCTTTTTCTCCCCTCTATTACAATTTAAAATAAAATCTAATATTCCTTCCTTCCTCAGGGGCTTAACAGCCCAGGATGCGCCTTAGTTTTTCTCAAGAAGCCTTTGCAATGCCAGCCTTCTTCCTGCTAGTGTTCTCCAATTCTTTGTTCTCAAAACTAGAAGATTTTTTTCTAGACCATCAATCCATCTAAGATTTGGCCTGCCCTTTGTTTTCCAATTGATTGACCATTGAAGACTTTTTCAATGGTGCAGTCTTCGTCCATTCTGACAATGTGAGCTGCCCATTTAATTCGTTGTATTTTGATGAAATTAACAATGTCAGATTCATTATATGATTTATACAGCTCGAAATTTGATTTTCTTCGTAGATACTCATCATGGTCTCATCTGTTCGAGACATGGAAGAAGTTTCACATACATAAGTTAATACTGATCTTAAAAAACTTTTATACAATAGAACCTTTATTTTTCTTTTGATTAAACTCGATTTCATATATTTTCATATTCCATTAAGACATCCATCATCCATAGTAATTCTCCTTTGGATTTCAGTAGTACAATTGTTTCTATTGTTAAATTCTGAACCTAAATAAGTAAAAAACTATCAACAACTTCAAAATTATACTCTTCAATTTTAAAGTGGGAATAGAATCTAATATTAGCTTAATATAACTCTAAAGATATAAATATTTAAATTTTGAGTCCATTATTGCTTTTCTGTGGAGCAACTATATACACAATTATTATTCTGTATATAATTATTATTCTTGAAGGCCTAGAAATGATAAAAATGATAATTAATTGTAATGTTTGCATACTTTTTTGATAAATATTTACATTCTACCAGTGAAATATTCTAGTATAACAATGAATAATTGTAATGTTTTATTTAATATGGATAATATGTGTTTATTTATAATCCTTCAGTTAAAATTAATATGCTTTATATTGTTACGAATTTAGTCTTATTCTAATTGTTTCTACTCATTTGTGTTCATTTTTACAGTTTAATACTTTTTGTAATATCATTGAGGAATAAATATCATCTACATTCTTACGTTTGAGTGAAATATTCTAGCAATATAAAATAGAATGTTTCACATTTTTCCTACCACGTTTTTTTCTTCTTCATGCTGTTATTTTTATGTTTAACTACTGTGATGTTTTACTTGTAGATTTACAATAATTTTTGTTTAATATATTCAATGCTATTTCATTTTTGTAAAATTTAAGCTCAAGCTGTACAATTTATGAATGATAGTAAAACTTATCTTTGCAAGTTAATTTGTTAATTTAATTGTGAATTTAAATTATTTTGTAAAGTCAGAATTATTATTTAATGTTATCATGTCTGGATATATATAAACCAGTTAAATTATATGGATAATATGTGTTTATTTATAATCCTTCAGTTAGAATTAATATGCTTTATATGTATAAAATTTATTTAGCTGTTTTTTATTAAAAATAGTTACTTCGAAAAGATTACAGCAGACTCCAGCTGAAGTCACGGCAGCAGAAAGTGTCGGAAACGCTCCAAGAACTGGCGACGGACGTCTCTCTATGGGAAAAGTATATTTTATCAGAAAGCAGCTCTGGACCTCGAGAAGGGCATGTCTGTATTATTGATTTTAGTGCATTCTTTATCTTCTGGGAAATTAAAATCAGGAAAATTTATTTTTAAAAAGATATATCTCGTTACATGATTAAATTGGTACAACTATTCTCTTAGATAAAAATTTTAAGTAAAGAGTTAAACTTTCTAGTAAAATTTCAAATTATATTTAAATGATCATTGATTGAAATTTTGATGAAATACTTTTTTTGCAACGTAACTGAAAAACCTAGAGTGCTATATTTCTGTTTTGAATTTTTTGAATTGTCCCCCGAAATCAAAAAGACGTGTTTTCTAAAAACAGTGTTATCATAGTTTCTTTATAACCTTTATTTTATGTATTTTTTAATAAAAATATATATAATAGCAAGTAATGAATGTAATGTTTTGTGCTATACAATTTTATATTTCATTCCAGCTATGAGTGGGAAGGTGAAATTCAAAAGGATTCTGAGGTTTATCAAAATTAAGGCGCTAACGTTTGAAGAACATCTTCTGACAAAATATCCGATGGTAAAAAGAAGTATAAAATTAAATTTATTATAAATATCTAAAAGTTATGTCTTGTGATTTTTAAGATATTCTGCCTTTTCAATGTTTATTTCATTTTCTGACTTACAAAGGAATCTAACTTAATTAAAACTATTTTTATATGTAAAATTACCACAGTAATTTTCTATGTTGTCATTGTGAAATTAAAATTTTAATATATATGTAAATTTTAAAATGAAAATGTTATTTATAGAATGCTGAAAAATTTAACAAGGCTAATTTTCGTATGCATCATATTTTTGCATACATCACTATTTATATTCTCCTTCATTCATTTTATGTTTAAAAATCATGCTGATTTTTTTTAATATTTCCAAAATTGTATTCCAGGATTTATTCTATATTGTTTTGGTAGTTCTTCCAAAGTTATGATTATCTAAAACATTTTTATGTTCAAATGTAATTTAAAACTTTCCATGATATTTCTTTTTTTAATTTTTAGTGACATTGCTGCTTCTACAATTTAAATGCTAAATTTAATTACTTTTAGAGCACATATATTTATCATTTTGAATCCAAATAAGGTTGACAGGATTTATTCTAATCCTGAAAAGGTCATGAAAGAGACATTTTGTTTGATATGTATGAGAAGGAACATCATTTTGTTCAATGAATGGAATTTTGGAGGAAAATTTTTTAATTAGTTATAATTATTTCATATTTAGACATTTATGAAACATAAATTAGTTTAAATGCCAGTATTAGTTCATAAAATATGGAAAAAATGGGATACTTATTGTAGATCTAGAAGCCAGGTTGTGGCTGCGATAATTCTAAATCAAATTTGTCTAGTGATCACAGGGTGCACGTATTTTTATTAGATTGATGTTTAATCTTTAAAAGGTATATAAATATTAAACCCTTATGAGATTTTCTTTAAAACTTTGATGCAAACTTTTTCACCAACTAAAAGTTTAGAATATCAATTTTGAAACGTGTACAATATTTAGTTTGTGGGTAACATTATTAGAATCTTTTGTTTATGAAATCTTTTTACATCTATATAAAAATCATCACACATAATTGGTTTTTTTCTTCTAATGGGGCTGTGCATTGGTATTTTAACCTTTGCAGACCTAGAGCATTCCCTAAGAGCTAGTACCACTTTTTAGCATGGCACCATATAGGCAATACTAATTACCGCAAGTAGTTTTGATGCCCAGTTTCCTTCCTAGAGGGAGACACCTGAGCTATGATGATGCAAACCTGTACTAAGATTTAATTTTGCCAAGAGCACCCAAGCCAAACAGACATTCTAGGGATCTTTTACATACAACACGGGCGCTGTCGATTTTCTGCATCCTGAAAATCCAACTTGGGCCAGGGGTAACCCGCAACCTTAGGTGCAGAAGACCAGCGATAAACCAACCACGCCACCCAGCTGACAAATCTATCAGATATAATTGTCACATTATATATAGAGATATATTTGCACATTTTATAAATTGTTTGTACATTGTTTCATTTTAGTCTTTTTCATTCGTAAAATATAATTCACACACTACATAATGTGATAGTGTCTGTTAAAAAGTTCCTTATCTCTTGTTCTGAATTTTGATAGTCACTGAAAATTTGTGCTGAGCAGTTTTTGCTAAGTCATAGTAGAACTATTTAAGACTTGTTGTGTAGTAACACTGATTCATGCTAAATCTTTTCAAGTCTTTAAATCTTTCTCGTTGGTCTTCACATTGGCATGGTGTTTGTGGCAATTTTGAAGAGAGAGGTGTTTCATCACTAGATTTTGGTTCATAATTATAAGGTTGTCACTAATAGCCCTCACATTGCTTTGAAATGCAGTGATCAATCAATCTGAATTTTGATATACTGTATTTTCCTGTATATAATCTGCAGCAGCGTATTATCCGCAAAGCCTTTTTTTTTTCAAGTAAAAATAAATAAACATTGTATAATACGAGGCAGTTTTTACGGCGAATAATCCAAAAATATAAACTGCCGATAGCGAGCGTCATATAAGATAAAAAATACACAATATAATTAAAAATAGAAGTAAGAAATTGTACAGAAAAAAAATTATGAAACTTCTCTTTAAATATGTATGATAATATTTTTTATGATGTCAATAAAACAAAAAAATTCTTTGCTACTGCCATCTATGTTTTGAGCTGTTGAACAAAACATTACACGCAGAAAAAACTTTTTTTTTTTAATTTAGCAAGTTAACAGCAAAAAAATTAAGATCGAGATTGCTTTTCCATTGTCTCTTTCTTTTAAAAAATCGATTTATTTTTTCCTCTAATTCTGGCCAGTGAGGTTTTCCACGACTATCAGATCTTTAACGTCGATCACAATTTTTGAAGTTGGTCTTGTTTTTTCTCCACAAACGAATATTCAATTCGTCAACGCTGAAAAACCTTGCAGCTTCTGGACTTCGGTAGCCTTCTCTATAACTTTTAACTTGAAGTTTGCAGTGTAACTTAACGCTTTCGCTTCAACATGATGAAAACTTTCAAAGGACATAATAGCTCTAGTCAAGAGAAACTTGGAAATGGTGCCAGCGACTCGTAACTGTTTTTTCCTTCCAAGGAATCGAATTCGTTTTTGAATGTAATTGGACAAAAACTAGTTATGGCTGACATACGTCATCCGAGTCATGAAAGCGCCATCTATTATTTATTTTCTAAAACATAAACGGCATTTCTTTCAAAACTTTGTTATTAGCTTTTCTGTTGGAGAATGTTTTATCTCAGATAATACGCACAATGAAATTTGAAACTTTTTAACACATAATCCGCAGATTATATACAGGAAAATACGGTAATAGATTGCCCATCCATATAGTGGTCAGTGACGCTGACTACGGTGCCATAGGGCCTGGGTTCAAATCCCAGAGAAGGCATGCCTTTGCTGCATGGGGGTATTCTAAATAGCCGTTGAGCCTCAAGTCTTCTCGTGAAGTTGGTGGAAGGGGAAGATGGGTGGGAGACCTTTGACCACCCCTAGGGTGTTCTCCCTCAAAATTGGGGTGGAACCAAGATGTTCAACCTGTCTCAGGCTCTCGCAACTTTCCTTCCTTCCCTTGAGGAAGGACACAGCAACAACATATAAAAGACAGTGTACATTTTTAGTAGAATTTACAGAATAGCTTATATGTCTTATTTCTTATATAATTAGTGAAACCTGACATGATGCATATCTTTTAATTAATTTATGCAGTAATGTAAAATAATGTGGATAATGATTGATTGAAGTGTAATATAAAATATGACAATATTTCAAAAGGTTTTTATAATTTAAAATTTTTGCTCCCTTCATTTCATTCCTGATGCAGCAAAATTGTACTTTTCTACTATACAGTTTTTTTCTTTATTCCAACTCACACAGTCTATCCCCTTTTTCTGTTAAAAATAAATCCTATACATATGCCCATATTTCTATGATTAATAAATGCATCTTCCTTGAAAAATGTTATATTTAGGATATTCTCTTCTCTTAAAAGATCTTTAGTTACTGCCTACCTGAATTCTTATTTCTGATTCAATAAATTTATTTGTGAAACTTAATTTAAACCAATTTATGCCTGTCTTGGCTGTGTATGGCTAAAATATTAGTTTTGAACAAGCATAATTTAGTGTTTTTTATTTTTCTCATTTTTAAACTATATTTCTTAATTGGAAAGTTTTTCAAAGAAAATACTAATTGTTTTTCATGATAGTTTTAGAGTGTTTAATTGTGTATCAAATTTGTGTTATGAATATTTCTTTGATATTGCATTTTTTTAGGTTATCAAATCAAGAACTTCAAGGTTAGATGATTTGACAAAATATGTTAGGTAAGATGATAAATTATTTAGTATTTTTTTTTATTTTAAACAGTTATGTATTTATTACCTGAAATCTGAGATTTTTAAAATTCTGGTAATATGGAAACATGTGTTCTTCTGTTACCATGTGAAATCACTTGTTGAGTATGATTATGTGACATGTAAAAGATCCTTTGAGTGCCTGTTTGATTGGATGCTCTCACCGAAATTAAATTGCTAATGTAGTTTCACATCATCAGAGCTCAAGCGCTTTCCTCTTGGAAGGAAACTGGGCACCAAAATTACCTGCAGCAATTAGTATACCATCTGTGTGTGGTGCCACACTTAAAAGAGATACCAGCTCTCAGGGAATGTACTGTTCGCAATGATAAAACACCGATCTGCAGCCCCATTAGAAATAAAAAAAAGTTGTATTACTACACCATCTCGATGAAATTGCCATAACCTCATTTAGTATAAAAGAAATTTTGATTTTTTTTAATGATAATGTAAATTAGTCAAAATTAAAATAAAATATTAATTTATGATAGCATGTTGAATTAAATATAATTTACCATAACTGCCAACTCAATATCCAAGTATAAAACAATGCATGATATGCAAATATTGAGAAATAATGCAAAGAAAATTTCACAGTAAAGATAGTTTGATAAGAAAATTATTCACAGAAAACTCTTTCTTTGTATTGACTTGATTTATAAACTCGCAAGAAAAATTTAAAGGCATGTATATAGTAACATGTAAGACAATAATGAATAGAATAAAGATGATTGTTTAAAAAATATTTTGAAATTAGTCATCTTTTAGATTCTATCTATAAAAACTTATTGCAGTTAAATTTAAAAGTTATTAGTACCAAAAAAAACCTTACAGAATCATTTACATTTTATTTTAATTAATTACTGTAAGCATTCAAGGAAATTATTCAACAAAATATTTAATACTGATAATTTTAACAGTTAGGTCCCCCGTTATACATCAATATTTTCAAAAACTTCTCCTGTAATTAGGGAATGTATTTTATTATATAATAACATGAAATAATATAAAAATTAAGGATACTATCAAAAAATAATTAATTCTATTTAACTGCTGTACTATTTCATTAGCTTTGTATAGCTATAATATCATTCATCTCTTTCTAATTTTCTTTAGGGGGGTAATTTACTTTAGTTAGTTCTTTTCACTGAAGATGGCTTTAAAAATACGCAAAATAGACCCTTTAATAATTCTAGGTGCATTTGACCTCATTCTATGCATGTACAAAGTTTTGTTTATATTATCAAATGGGCTTTTTTATTGTAGAAACTGAAAACTTTGTAGTATCTGCTTTCCTTTGGCCCTTTCTTTTGTAGAATATATCTATGAGCGTCTCATCAAGTTGTAAAGGTTAAAGGGTAATATCTTTTTTGATGCAAAACTTATTAAATGGCTTGAGCAACCCATACTTATTATTTTTTTTAAAATAGGTAACAATATTATATCTCTTATATTACTGCAGCAACATCTGTTATAAATTAGCCTAAATGTTCAAAATATAAACCACAATTTTTAAATTACATCCATAGTGGGTTGGCTTATATTTTCTCTATAATTATCTCCAATAAAATTTGGAATTGAAAAAAGGTCCCATTCAGTTAAACATTTTGCATCAAGTAAGTGATCACAGTAGGAAATAATTTCTAGCTTATATTGTAGTTGCCATCAAATGTTTTGACAAAAGGATCTTGTTTTATGCATTTAATCGTATACTCTTTATGACAAGAAGTTGGTTCACTAGTTTTAGCAGATGTTTTAACCCTTGCATATCCCTACTGCTTTGAAATGTAAGACTCTGAACGCATCTTCCGGAAGAGGACCTACGTGATTGGCTAATCAGAAGGAACGTTATGTTCTACCGGAGAGGATGTAAATAGTTCTTCAGCTCTGATTACATTTGACTGGATATTGTCATTGAAAACAAATTATCCAGTTTTGAGCAACTGCTACTCTGTTTATCATTTGTGATGTGCTTTGAAGTTTTCACATTACAGAAAATATATTCATCAATGCAACATGCATATATCAATGGGACATACATCACAAAACACATATCTCCTCCCTTTTGGCGTGTTTTATTACAAATGAATTACTTTTAATAACATTCTTGACAGGTTTGAAAGTATACTATTTCACCTTTGTTATACATTGTGGTAACAATCAATGAAAACAAATTGTTTGGCAGTATGAAGCACAGGAAATACAAATATGTGCGAAACACAAAATGAGTTGAGTTCCAAAAAGTTGCTACAGAGCAAGGAAAAAAATTAATTCACTCAATAAAACCATACTTATGAATAAACTAGGTACAAACAGTTAGCAAAATGCAGGAAAAAGCACAAACTTCGTGAATTTTTTAAAAATATATTGGATACAAGTCCTATTTTTTGATCATTTTGAGTAGAAAATGATAAATAAGAGTTGTAGGCATAGTAAAGAATATAGTTGGTGAATGACGGAAATTTTTTTAAATGTATACTGATGTACAATCTGGGCAAAAAATTGTAATGAAAGGCTTAAAAGCATAAATTTGCATACAAAGCATTGAAGTTGGCAGGTATCATATATGCAATTAATAACTGTATCAGAGAAGAATAATTTAATTCAATTATCTCTTGCTGTTTCCTTTCCTTCCTCCTGAATTCATAAAACTTTGGTTCCGTAAAAATACAGTAATGATGTATTTTTGAAGAAAATATTTTAAAAAATGCCTTTGAAACAATGTTTTCAATTACCAAAAAAGTATTAAATTTCTACAAATGAAGCATTTTTTCCCCTTACAATTTTTAAAAGTTTTGTAAAACAATATTTTTTACCAAGCATGGGTTAGCAAGAATTGGAAAAAAAATTGACATTATTCATTGAATGTGGCTAAATATTTCATATCTCTCTTGTGAAATTTATCAAAAAATATAACTTATTATATAATAGCATATACTACTGCTTAGAATAAATAAAATAACATAAAAGACTTCATTTTTTAATAATGAAAAAAAGTTTTTCCCCCAAAACTGGATAGCAAACATATTCTTCTTCCCATATACTGTGAAATCACCTAGTGTAATATTGTTGTGTATAAAATAATTAATGAAATCTCAATTTATCAGCATTAAATATACAAATAACAAAAATTAATGTGATTATTTTACTTTGCAGATAATACGATATTGTATTCTGCAAAATTATTGCAAATATTTCTTACTTAACAAATTTGTTCACAAACTTTTGATTTTACATGCAAATTTTTTTAAAAATAATGTTGAAATGTTATATAAATTTTTAAAACATTATCTTTGTCTCCCAAAAATTATACACACACTATTAAATTAATGTAAGCATAATATATGCATTTTATAAAAATTTTAAGTATTATATAGAGCTGTTAAAATTTATAGAAAAAGAAATGATTGCTTACTTGAATCTAAAAATATTTTATTTGCAAATTAAAATTAATCTGCATTTAACCATTTTTAACAGGGAAAATCATCCGTATCAAGTGTGTGAAGTTATATCAACACCAGTAAGTATATTTTGAAAAATATAAAATTTTGTCAAAGCATCAGATAGCTTTAGAAACTCACAACATAAATTTTCTCATTAAAATTTCTAAAAATTATGAAACACAGAATCCATCCTTGAAAATTTAATTTTAAACATTTCTATTTTTTGACAAAATCTTGAAATTTTGAATGAATATCTCTAGAAAGGCAGCCACAAAATATCAAGAAATTGCTTTGAATAATTTACTAATTTCTAAAAGTAAATGGTTTTTCATTTTATTATGCATTGAGCTTTGTTAAACTGAAATTCACATTTTTTTAGTCTTTAAGTGTGTCTAGGTTTATTATAAATTTTTTTATATATTTTGTCTCCTTGTGTTTTTTGAAAATTGCACAATACTTATAATCACAATTATTCAAATAAAACTTTTTTATGCTCCAATTCAGTAATTCATATGTTGTATTAGTATTATATCAGTTAGGCCAGGAATAGGCAATTAGCAGCCCCAAAAACAGAAAATCCACCTTGGTCTAATGGCAAGGACAGCAGGTGAAGGTAATTGTCATTTCTTTTTATTAGGAAAATGGAAAGTACCTGAAAGTGTTTCTATTAAGATTAGAGGTAATCTGCAGAGTTTGGAGTATTAGGTCACAAGATTTCAGGATTTTAAGAGAATTGAGCCTAAACTTGATTTAAATTGTAATCCCATTACTGCTGTCCAATCAGTGTGAAGAAACTGTTAAATGCTAAGACATTGTTTTTTACAAATCTTTGTCTGCTGAAAAATGTCTACCTATGAAGAAATTTTCTGTCAAAATGTTCTAAAAATTTGGGTTGATATATATTTCAGAGAAAAGTTTTTCTTGCGTAAAGATTAACAACTTGCTGGCTGTGATGAGAATTTCAGCAAACAATCTCACTTCTGATTTCAAATAAAATTGTAGGAAAATGTGATACGGTACATTTGTTTTATTAAACTTATTCTAAAATTAAATGTGCTTGCAGGTATAATTATACGAAATTAGTAGCACAAATAAATTTAATAAAGGTGCCATTATTTTACTATACTTATATTTATTGATTTTTATGGTAAAATTTACCTTTCCTAATGAAAGCAATCATTTTAAAAAATAGCAGCCCTCAGATATCCACTTCCATAATCTGGCGAGTCAAAACAATTGCCTGCCCCTGAGTTGAGCAGTTTCTAGAAGAATTTTTCTGTATTTAATTATTTTATGTAATTAATTTTCTTCAAAAAATTATTTTGTATTAAATTGTCTGACATTATATATTGAAATTTTATGTCAATTCTGTAACTATTTGGATCTCATTAGGAATTAACTAAGATGCCTTATAATACAACAGTATATCAGTTTTAATACAGCTGGTATCATTGTTAGGGATCATATTGGCTCCAAATAAAATTTCAGAGTACATATTTAAAATCACATTTCATTTTGTTTTATGAAAACGGAATGTTATACTTAAAATTTGATAAGATATATCCATATTCTTGGATACTTCATACTATCTATTAATAAAATCTCTGAATAGATCACACATTCTTTAAGCATGCCAGTTCAGAAAATGTTGTGCTTTTTAAAGTACAAAAAATGTTTTAAATTAAGGGGGGAAATGGGCTTCATATTAAAATTTAGTTCGAGAAACAATAACAGATCAATAAAAATATGCTCATTTTATGGTAAAAATATTTTTTAGAATTATGTGAAACATTTCTTTGTGGGACTAATAGAAATAATCTTAAGAAAATCTTATTGCACAAGACTGCTTTCAAACAACATTAAAAAACTGAAATAACATATTTTTAATAAAAGGATATCCCAATATACCATTGATTTTTGTAGTATATTTCGTTATACATTATTTACTGCTGTTTGAATCAATTCTTAACATATATAAAATATTTTGTTGCCTTTTTTGTATCAAATGGATTTCAAACTTTAAACATAAAATTTAATGTTTTTAAATAGATGTAAGGAAATGTAAATACAATATTAGGATTTTTTGTGCTTATAAAGTACCAAATGATTGCATTACTTTTTTAAAAAATATTTGGGAACATTTTGCTGGGAGTTGAATTTTAACCCATTTTATTTATTTTGTTCAAATTTGAGAAGAATTATATTTTCTAAAGTTAGTTAAACCTAAACAAACTATATATAACAAAATTTTAAAAATTTATGTACTTTATAATAGAAATCTGACCCATCCGATTAGTAGGACACTGGGATAAAATTTGCACTTGCATGTTTTAGTGTTCTCTTCAATGATGAAAAGTTATTTCCAAGTACAAAATTTTATTTTATTTGAATAATACTTTCTTGTTTAGAAGATATTTCACTTCTCAGTTAAAATTTACTCTAATTTTGTTTAAAAGGTTCAAAGCAAGCCTGACAAAGCATTTTGTTACATTACTTCCACAGAGAGCCCAAAGTTTATATCCATAACATATTGGCTTGCCTCGGATAAACTGTTTCAGTCTATTTCTACCGTAATACATGATGATCATTTCATCAATGCTTATATTTGCAGAGAAATGTCCAAATTTTATAAAATTATTATTGAGTATGGCAAACAAAGGCTTTACTTTGAAGGATCGATCCTGGGAATGCTGACTTACAGTTCCATTGTCCACATAGTGCAAATAAGATTTCAACTTTTGGAAGCGGTTTCGTGACATGGCATTTTTCACAAGGGCAATGCCAAGATCTTCAGCATCTCACCAATAATCATATTCACATGTATTTGAATGATAACCAGTTAGAAGCAAAATTCCTATAAAAACACGTATTTTGTCAGCAGTAGTCAAGAAATTGTGTTCGTTTTTTTTACATCTGCTGCATATCGCATAGTTTCTTTTACAATGAGATCATAAACTTTACTGGGATAAAACTGTTCAGAAGCTCTGTGGGAGTTTTATCTTTCAATACAGGTTACTTGCAGTTGATTTAGCCTGTGTTTCCCATTTTGTATAATGTGATTTATTTTTTATCCAAAATAACTGGTGTCTTTTAGTTTTTTTTCCTGCTCTTCATTGTTGAACAACCCGAGCTTGTGGATGCAAGAAACTATCTCCAGTTCTTACCTCCAAACACCCAGGAACATCGTTTACAATAATCTCACCAGTATTTACTTCATTCTCATCACCTTCATCAGTTAGTTCACTGGCATCTAGTGGTAACACAGAAATTTCAACATCGCTCTCATCTGAATCTAAACTATTAAATAATTCTAATGGTTCCTCTAACTTTAAAAACCTTTGTACTGACATAACCAAGCAGCAGTGAAACTCTAGAAGCGAAATTATTTTTTTACTCTTCGTTATAAAGAGAGAAAGATCGTGTCAATAGCAAGTGGATCGTCCCACTGGCCAATTTAGAGGACAGTTAAAAAATAATTTGCTAAAACTTACCTCAGAACAATATCGCTCTAATTAACCACAGAGATCATTACGAAAGAGTACTTATCACATAAAAATTACCCAGCCAAGCGTCCAAAGTACACTGAAAAAGAATTCTGCAACCTCAAAGATGATACAAACGGCGCCCTAAAATACAATGAATAAGCAAAATTTCCAGAGGAAGGGGGAGAGGGTGAAACACACAACTCACGCTAGAAGACGCTAATACATATCCCTACATGTTCCAAAAGACAAAATATTCGCAACGTACGACTAATGATTTCCACATATTTTTCAGCTGTCCTCTAAATAGGACAGTGGGGTTAAATGAAGTCTTATTTTTCATATTGGTACTCCTGAATATATTTAAATTCATAACAGAAATAAATTAATTTTTAAAGACTATATTAATACTCATATACTTATGACTTTCTAATCTTCATGGTAAAAAATATACAGATAACACTAACTATTGACAAGAAAACTATATTGGACATGCTTTTTTTCCTTTTTCAGTTCTAGGAACAAGTATGATTATTTGGATATACCAATTGAAGTATTTTAATTCCATTTAATCAATCTATAACTTGTTTTTGTTACATAAACTAAATTTCTATGCATAATTGTTAGTTCCTATTTTTTATACAATGGCATTTTTCTTACAGATCCAACATGGAAATGAACCATATCTGAAATGGCTTAATGATATTGTACCTGAGAAGTAACGAAATTTTACCAATAAATTCATTTCGTTTTGGAAATGTAATAATCTCGATTATTTAAAGAAACTGGTTATGATCTAATCAATATACAGAATTATATAAATAGATTATTTCTTATATTGTTATACATCTATAAACAGCATTAGGGACCTCATAATTTTTAACCATGGTCAAGTGGCTTGTACTATGATCATTTGTTAACTGCAATCACAAAAAGAAGCTTCTTATAAAATTGATTATACATGTATAGCCCACCAACAAACATTGCTTGGATCTCTGAGTGTATAAGAGGATGTGTATTAATTTTTAATGCTAAAAACTCAAATTCTAATTTATATTTTCATTCTAAATGACAACATACAATAAGATTGTTCTAAAAAAGGAAAAATATGTAACTTTTTTACAAATTTAATATTTATAACAAACATAAAAATCACACTGCTAATTTATGAATTTTACATAATGTATTCATTCAATATTCCAGATCAATATGGTTTAGAGGTGGAAAAAATTGAATAACATGCATTAACCATTTCCAATGAACATTTTTATGTTTTGTACTGTTTTGTAATATTTCCAAACCAAAGGTTTTATTTCATGAAATACCATATCTCTTCATGAATTATATAAAATATTAAAAATAAATTTCACAGGACATTTGACAATTTCTACTCTTGTAAAAAAAATACTTGATTATAAAAATGCTCTATTTACATTTTGAAAATATCTCAAAAATTGAATATATATATACTATAGAATATAGTACTAAAGGAAAGGCTTTTTAATATAAATGATAACTGTTCTACTTAAAAAATATACAAACAAAATAAAAAATTTTACAATGTCATTCTGAAACATCACTAAAATAACTATCTTCTTCATCTCCATCATCTTGCTCTAAATTCTTTTTAACTGCAATTAGTTTGTTCATTGCTTCTTCAAAATCCAATTTCTTCTTTTCTGGAACATCTTGGTATGAGTTCCTTTTCGAACGATTTTTTTTAATAGCAGCCTGTAAAATTTTTAGAACTTAATAAGCTTAATAAATAAATATTAAATCACTACAGTACAAAACTGATTTTGTTCTCAATAATAAATCGCTCATAAAGATATTTCAAAAAGAACCACTTAAATTAAAATTTAACTTGTTCAATGTCAGAGCCATTAGTTAAAGAAAAGACTCTTATACAGTCAGAGAAATAGTTTCATAATTAATGTGTGATAAAACAAATTCACTTCCTTATATATAAAACCTGAATAATTTTTTAATCTAGAAGAAAAATCCTTTCGTTTTTATTTCTGGCCCTAGCAGTCCTACCCAATAAGTAAAAATTTGAGAACAGCTTCAAAAAAATTCAATACATTTCAGCTAGTATGTCTATAATTTAAAGAAAACTGCATCTTAGAAAGTTATTATGTGTGAATCTTGTATATAGTTTGTCACTACACAAGAATTAATTTAGATTTATCAAGTACTTAACTATTTTCATTGAAAAAATTTTAGAACAAGCAACTTTCACATTGAAACTAATTGCAAAATTTCATTTTTCATGATGACACTTAAAATAGTCATTAAAAAATGAGATATATTGTTTAATGGGGTTGGCACTTTGAATTTTTTTAATATTTCGCAAAACAAATTAAAATTATCTGTTGAGCCTAATATCATAAAACAAAAGTTGAAAGGATCCCCGAGACAGAATGGACTTCTAGATGTACACCAGTCGCTGGCCGTAGCCCTGAGCAACAAACAGGCGACAGTACAATTTAGCTTGGTCCCACCCTAATTTAGAGGGAGAATACCCTGGGGATGGGATCAGGGGCCTCCCACTTATCTTCCCCTTCCACCAACCTCACGAGAGAACTAGCAGCTTGAAAGCTATAGTACCCCCATGCTGCAAGGCACTATACATTTACAAACATTCATGTCTTCTCCAGAATTTGAACCCAGGCCCAACAACACAGTAATCAGCATCGCTAACAACTATACCGGATGGGTGACTTTACCCCAGTTGCTCAGTGGTAGTCATATTAGAAAACTTTCATGCCTAAACTATTCATTTTTGCGCTTTTCGCAAGATTTCTGATATCCACTTACGATATTTCTCCAGCGGAACACATAGCAAGTCACTCGTAATTTTAGTTCTGCACATATTTTGTTAGCTATTGGCTCCGAACCAATTTATAGGAGTGGTTTCATTAAACAAAACATTTTTTTCTTCCTCAGCAGAAACTCAATTCACTGTAGGATCTGCACTTGTTTGTAATTCTTATGCCTCATGTTGAGAAATGATTCATATTTATCAATTGTTCTGTTTACCATGATGTCTAACAAAGGTAACATATACTTTCAAACATATAAAGAATGTTATGAAAAAGAATTAGATTGTATTAACACATGCCAAAAAGAAAATATGTATTTTTACAAATGCAAAAACTCCAATGCATGCCACAAATGATGAATATAGTAGTAGTAGTTAAAATTGAATCACTTTATCAAGGATGATTTCAATCTATTATAATCAGGGCTGAAGTATTGTACCTTTGACTGCAATTGATCATGTCGGTCATCTTGTCGAAAAAATACTTCCAAAGTCCGGCATTGACGAGCAGCACAGATAAGTAAGAACTAAAATATCTGTTGTAATTAATCAGCCAGAGTATTTGATGAAATGCAAGAAACAATGATCTTTTGCAGTGTATCCAATTCCATTAGTGAAATGAGCTACAAATTATATTCCATTGTGTTCACTTAATTTTATCTTGCAAAATGTCTTAATTTCATTTCATTGTAATTTCAAATTTGTCTGGGAATTCCACAGAAAAAAATATTAGCCAATTCATCATGAATTAATTTTAAAGACTTGGGTTACCTTTAGAATGTTTAGTCTCAATTACAGAAGATAATGCAAGGGAGGAAATGGAATTTCCCATATATAATAGGAAAAAAGCTTAATAAGTATGGGTTGTGTCATTTAATAAATTTGGGTACAGCTTTTTACATTTAAAAGTTGATGAGATGCTAGTAGATAAATTCTATCTACAAAATTTGTAATCATTCATGTACTCGACAGTTATCACTTGTTTTAGTCGATGTCAAATTTAACTTGGTCATTAACACTTTTTTTAAAAATTTAAAAGTTGAGTTATTTTATTCTACTTTTTAATAAAACATCTATCTTTATTGTAGACATTACTCTCTTGTACATAAATATACATACCTTTCAATTTACCTGTAAGTATAATTTTTTATACATCAAGACAATACAAAAATGAATTTTTCTCCGGGGAAATTTTCTTTTCCAGTATATTTTTGTTGTGAAAATTTCCTTTATTATTTTAAAATTTACTCGAAATGTTGATCACAATATTACACTTTGTCATTTTCAAAAATTTGTAAGCATGTAGTACTGCTTCTTATTTACCCAATAAGGAGTTTGAAACTTAACAGCAGTTTAAAACAAGCTAGCTTTTTATGTGTCATAGGAAAATTACTTTACAAAAATAAATTTAATTATTATTTGTAATTTTAACTACCTTCAATCATGCTATTTCCTTGCAAGTACTTATAACATCATGTTTTAACTATGGTTTTATATGATAAATATGAGTGGATACAATTAAAAAATAATTTAGATTGCATTATTTCCCTCCCCCCTTCTATCATGACTCTTAAAAGTTTAACATGAGGTTATTTTAGAAGGAAAAAATATTTCGAATGTTGTTATCTACTCTAAAATCATGGTGAATGACAATATTTATTTTACAGTTTTCAAATGAATAAGCAACTATAATTTTATATTTTCTCTTCTCCAAAAAGAAAATTAAGCACTACAAAAGAGCAAATAATTTGTAAGTGTTTTTAATTCATATGTAAAATAAATATTGGGTAAAATTTCATTGTTCTTGTAATATAAACTTTTCGATGAAATTAAGATTTAATCAAAGCTATTTTGTTGTACGTAATATGTTTATTTTAGTTGTAATAAATAAATAATTATTGTTAATGTTTTTATTTTTTACTAAAATATTCAAAGCTAGTAAAATTTCTCCATTTAATTTGAACAATACCAGAAATTTAAAGTTATATATAATATTTTATACATGATTATATATTCCATTCTTTCACATTTTTATTTTAACATTTGTTCTGTTAAAATACATTGATTAAGTTTGTATTTTTAATTGAAATTTAAGTATATCAGGAAAATATAACTACATATGAATATCTCAAAATTTGAAAGAAATCACATTATTAATCATTTCCATTACAGCAAGACAAAACATATTAATTGCAACCTCTCCTGTGCCCTTTCATATATTAGAGCTAAAAACTCCTAATTTTGATAGATAATGCGACAGTTCTTTTAATGGAAAACCATTTCAAAAGGAATTACAAAAAATTATAACGAATAAAGAACTATAATTTTAAATTACATGCAAATAAAATTTAACTGGGATTTTAAGAGGAAATATTTCTTACCTCATCTACAGTTTTCTTTTTCTTGTTGCGTCTATATAGATATTCTTCAGCATTTTTCCTAAAAATTTCAATATTAAAACATTATTTTACACAAAATATTGTTAATGTTTATTCTAACAAATGAATTACATCAATTTAAATCTAATACTTTAATATTCATTGTAGGGATAAGAGAACATGGCTGAAAGAAATATAATTTCTACAATAAATTCTAGAACTAGTAATTAATAATTTTACTCTCTGTTTCTAGAAAAGTAAATATAAATATAAAATAGATAATTTTAAGTCATTATAGGTATACATACAATGCTATAAAAAATTAGAACTGAGAAAAATATTTTATATCATAATTCTAACCTCACTTCTCAGCATCTTATCTTTTCTTAGACCCAGCACAAAATACAGTTAATTAAACAAACACATAGTGCCAGGCCTACATTGAAAATATAAAAAGTACTTGTAAAGCATTTAAATTAAAAACAATTTATTATAAATTGTTTTACTTTATCTTAATCCTAGCCTTAAGCATTTTAAAGTAATGAATAAAAATGATGATGTAGCTGTTTTTCTTTTACTGACTAATATTTTGGTTTAAAAAAATTACAGTTGCAACTAAAAACAAAAAAATTGTTTTCTTTTTTTGAAGAACATTTCAATAAAAATTATGGACAAGATATTGAACAATTTCTATTGCATGCAAGTTATAGGAAATAAATAAATTTACAAAGTATCATAAACAAGTCTTCATACAAATACAATTATTTTTGAAGATAGATCTTTTGTAAGACTCAACAATTCGACATATGCTAACCTTAAATAAAAATTCCTATGGAAAGTATTTACTTATTATCATGATTTACTAGTGGAATTTTATTTTCTGCTGAACTCGAATGCCTTTCACAAATTCAAACGAAAATTCCCTTAGAAAGTATTTACTATCATGAGAAATTTCATTTTCTACTTTAGTTAAAAGCCTTTCTCTAATTCAATAAAACATTTAAAAATACTAACTGCAGTTTCCTTTCCTCCATTTGATGAATATTATACATAGACAGATCTTATATTATCTATTTTAATTTCTAAGTATTTTATACGTAAAAATTGGCTTTTTACAGAATAAAGTTGTTTATTTGTAATTAGAAAATTTTAAATCATAAATCCTATTGTTTAAAAAAAACTATAATAATTTGCAAATTTTTTTATCAGAAGATACTAACAATCCTTAATCTGAAATCAGTCCAATTTAAAAGCTAAAATAGCAACATAGTTTCTTTAAATTTCTGAAACAATAAAATTTCAAATAGTAATGACATTTCTTGCAAGTATATCTAAAAGTAAATATTTTCATAGGAAAAAAAAATGTAAATTTTTTTTAATGATACATCATAAAGTCTGATCCAAATAAATACCTGGCTAACATAAATTCTGAAGGACTAATACAGTCTTTGAATCGAGGAGTTTTTTTCGGTAATGCTGGAGTCAAAATAAAATCAAACTTGGGAGTAGCAATATTTACTGAAGAATTGTCTGATTCATCACCTAACTGTAAAATTTTTGAATGAAAATAGTAAAAAAAACACATAATAAGGGAAACTGTTTTTAAAAGCTTAACACAATAATTTAAACAAAACATAATAACAAAAAAATAAACTGTATGGTAAAATTTAACTATATTAACATTTTGTGTGTAGTTTTGATTTCACAGGATTTCAAGAAATTAGATAAAATGAATTTAATGCAGTAGAGCAAAAATGAAATAATTATTAAAGAACTTTATAATGAAACCTTAAAAATTAAATTCATTTTTCTTTGTTAATTCACACTGTATTGTAATACATATTTGTTCTATAAATCAACATATTTTTCATTTTATGACAAGTATTCTATAGAAATTTGTTAGCAAAAAAATGTATTAATCTGTATTGTACAAGTGAGTTTCTAAGTACCCATTATGTATATTTTTTGAAAGACTTTTAAGATTCTCTTAAAATGTCTTATCTCATTATTATTATATACATTTTTGTCAACTTTTAACACTCTTAATTCAGCTAAGCTTATTTTTAATGTGCTCAAGAAATATAAAATATTCAAAGAAAACATTTCGGGGGTATATAATTAAAAAAAATAGCACTAAAAACATTTGGACAATCAAAGAAAAGTGTTTCGTTTATAAATATTCTTTACTTAACACCTGTGAGTAATAAGTTGCCCTAATATAAACAGAATAAGCAAATTTCACTTACAGAAAAAGTTCTCAATATTACTTTTAGATTAGTTTATGCCAGTTTATTCATAGATAAATATGAACAAATATTAAGAAAAACTAGAAAAAGTAACAAGGAATAAAAAATTTATGAATTATGAGGATATATTTATATATATATTTAGTTTCTTAGAAACTTATAAAATTCTGAATTATATGCATGATATAAAAAAGCTAATGTACATATTTTAAAAGTTGATATGGTTTTCTCAATTGTATTAGAAATTTTTTATTTATGAAAAAAAATTAAGATAATTGTAACAAACAGTAAACACAATAAAACATAAAACCATAAATGAATTTCATAAATAATAAACCTAAAAAAATTTTTTGGATGGTTTGACATTTTTCTATGAACATGGTCACTAAAATAACCTTTGGAGTGGCATGTGTGCCATAAGTTGGCAACCTATATCTGAAACAAAATTCTTCTGTAATAAACTATAAAAAAAATTACTTACATGAAATGTCTTCAAAGGGCCAAATTTATTTGATTCAAAAATATCATCTTCATAACCAACATTCTTTTCATTAAGAACGTTAATCATCATTCTTTGATGTTTCAGTGTTCCTTTAGATGGAAGTTTCGCTTTTAAAGCTGTAAAAATAATCCTCATTATATTAAAATATAGTTATATCAACTCTAAAGACACCATTAAACTTTATAACATAAAATTAATCAAACTACAGATCCTTTTAAAAGAATCTTTACAAATTATAAGAGATTCTTTAAAAAAATTTTTAAACTTAATACTTTCAAAAATGGGATAACCTTTTATATCAGGTAGTAATGTATGTGGGTATATATTTGGTATAAATTTAATTTTTAAAACACACATACATATAAGGGACATTTTTCTTTTTAGTATATCCTGAATATATATTGAAATTTTTAAATTCACACTCCTTTCAAATAAGTAGTACTTTACTTTGAGAAAAACAAATTATTCTGATTTATTTAAAATGTATGAGACACATCAAAAATAATTTTTTTTTAAGGAGAATGTTACAACTTGCTCAAATGAAAAGAAAAATATTTACAACAAAAAAAACTCTTTGAAATTAGAATATTAGCCCCCCCCATCTTCAGTTATTCTGTCCTAGAAAGCTATTTTAAGTGTATGTTGTGAATATATACCGTAAAATCCGGGGTATAACACGCACCTATACTTTAGAGCTGCATTTTTGAATTTTTAGGTATATTCACCGCATAACGAGCACCCCCTTTTTTACAAAAAAAATCCGAAATGTTGGTATACAGTGCTGTTATGTTTTGAAGTCATTTATACGACGTATTATCCCAGACTTTTAAAAAATAGTATATACTTTTAGAATTGTAGCTCTTTTAGTTCATAATGCATGTCATTTCTTTTAAATAAACAGTATTTCGATATGTGTAGAAGTAATTTTTTTTTTTTTTTGCTCATCTCTTATATTATTTTTAAAGTTATCGTTTCCATACCCGGTGTATAACGCGCACCCTTAAATTTCTATCTTATTTTTGTGTTAAAAGTGTGCGTTATACACTGGATTTTATGGTATATACAATCACTTAATGTGGCTATATATCTACAATACACTTTTATTTAAACTAGTACAAATATTTAAAATTTCACAGGATATTAGTAGACAAATAATATACTTTTGAAGGAAGTTTAACCTTTCATGTGCTGCCAAAGTATATATCAGTCTCGCTTAACCCGTGTGTTATGTGCCCTGGAAGAATACATGTCCTTCAGAGCGAATCGCGTAACTTTAAATCAGCACCCAGAGTTAAGGGGTAAAATAATAGTTTTAAAACATGAGCAATGTATAAAATTTTTTAAAAATTACTAACCGTCAGGTGTAGATTTTTCCTTGGAATAACTATGTGCTTTTCTTTTTTTCACTACTACTTTTTTTACAAATCGATTAGTAATTGGCAAGGAACGAATTTTCTGCCTACTGAAATATGGTGTCATTCCATTTTCAGATGAATTAGCAAAGGTGGTCAATGAATCAATAGGCCACTTTGGTGTTGAAATATTTGGTGTTTTAGACAACATGCTTTTACTACTACATGCTACATTTTTTGTATAAGGAGTGGAATGAATAGGCATCAGATTTTCTAATGGTTTTGTTTTAGGGGTTTCAAGTGATTTTACTCTTCTTTTCTTATGAGCAGATAATGAATTTTCATTCCTTCTAATTTTCCTTTTTGTTCTAGTTTGTTTTGGATAAGGGCTACTTGACAAGGAATCCTTGTTTTGAACATTTTCAACTGAAGCATTAATTCCTTCATTTTTTTGTTTTCTGGCAAAATTGGCTTCAATTTGTTTGGTTTTCAGACTTTTAGCTGAGCTTCCTCTTTGCTTTTTACTGAAAGTTTTATCTTTATTTGTACTGCCATATCTAACAGGTGCAAGTCTAGACTTTCTCACAGTTCTGTTTTGCTTTGTATTAGATTTAAAAGTTAGGTTTTCTTTTTTACATTTAATATTTTTCATAGACACGCTTGTTTTTTTATTGCTTTTTGACTCATCAGCCTGACGGGCTTTCACTGGTTTTAACTTCATATCATTAGCTCCACTTTGTCTTTTATTATAAAAGGGTGAATTTTCCTCATCAGACATATTTTTCATTCTGCTGTTTTTTTTCAGTGAATCCCATGAGCCAGCTTTACAACGAGTGTTTATTACTGGTTCACGGACAACTTTGATTGGAGACAAACTTTTTCTTCCACTTTTTCTGGATGTAGAGCTTGTGGTGGAATTCTCTACGTCAAGTTTACTGCCTAGCAAAAGTTGAAAGAAAAATACACAATTTTTAGGTTTACATATAAAGGATTTTTCAAACAAAAGAAAATACAATAGCTAAAGTTACAGTACTTAAGTATTTTTTTTATTATCATTATTAATTACCTTAAAACCTATCAAATAGTTTCATGTGCAGAATGTAAATGAGAAAATCTATGGTTAAATTTCAAAAATATCACTTCTATTAATATATATTTTGATTTGAATTTGAAAATTTTTTTTAAAGTTTCTATAGGTACCATTATTTTTCACAAAGTTATTTTCTTTAACAATGGAAACTAAAGAAGAATGTGATAAATTTAAAAATAGAGAAAGTGATCAAAAATTAATGACAGATTATTTATAAAAAAAATCATGTATTAGTTATTTATCAACAGATATTAAATTTGTCAGTTTCGATTTAAGTAATTTAATTATGAACAATCACATAATTTAAGCAATATATATATATATACAGCAAAGGCAAAAATTGTGGAAACCTTTTGGAAAAATCTATTTTTGATGGCTTATACATCGAATATTTTTTGGAGTATTGCCATAAAATTATATATCATTGAAAGGACAATTTAATTAAAAATACAATGCGGCGAAGCTTGTTTCATTATCTGTGTTCTATCAAAAGATACAGCCAAATAAACAAAATAAAAAGTAACAACTTGTTTACTTTGATATGAAGTAAATCTCCTTCATTTGAATATAGCCAGCAAGCTTGAGTCTTTAAAAATCAATAAGATATCATCTTGTTTTGATAATGAATCAATCAGATTACAGTACGATTCAACTCTTATATGTTCTCTCTTGAACAATAAATGATATTAAGATATTACAAGTAAATTGTTCTCCACAGTGATTTTTTCATTTAGTGAGTTTCTAATAACATAATAAAATTATAGAAATGGTGCAAAAAGTTAATTGGTCATCCAAAACGCGATGTAAAATAATGATATGTGAGCAAGGCCACAATGATAGAGAAACTAAAAGAGAGATCGGTAGAGACTAAACCAAAAGTGGAATTTTGAAATTTTTGAAGAGAGAAATATAATGATTTAATCACAACAAAATAAACCTGGTAGACATTAAAAATGGCACCCTCTCTATTTTGTGTGGGGGCAATGGTTAATTTTTTTTCCTTGCCAATGTAAACACTAAACACAAAATAAGGTGTTTTTTTAAAGTTGACTTTCTGCACATGTGACATGAGCACTCAAACTCATGAAACTGTACTAAGTTAACTACAATTAATAAATTTTTGCTGGCATTTGGAGATTTTTTTTTTTTTGTATTTTTACAGCCCCTTGCCTTGAAGTGGAAAAGTACCACAAAGATTAAAAACATCAAAAGATGATAGGAGAGTTAAAGACTAAGCTCACATGATAGAAGAAACTAATTTGGAAATATACAAGAAAAGGTGCAATGAAATGTAAAGGTTAGCAAAAGGACTGTTCGAAGTAGACAAGGAATTTGGTCTGAAAGCTAGAATTCCATGAAGTCATTGCTATCTCTCAAGCAAAGGTAAAAATTTATGCTGAAGCTCATGTTAATTGGACAACAGAACAATAGGAATAGTTTTTTTTTTTTGAATGATGAGACCATCTGTTTGGTAGTGAAAGCCTAAAATATGTATGATGAAGAATTAGTGAAGATCTGCATCCTAATTGCATTATACATACAGTAAAACACCCAGTTACTTTCATGTTATGGAGGTGTATTACATCAAAAAATGTAGGCAGAATATGTGTGAAAAATTGAAACATAAATGGCTCAAAATAGGAAATACTTGAGCTCTAACTGAAGCCTTTCACGCATCATTTTTTCCAGAAGAGAATCAAGAATTTATACTTCAATTGGGTTCAGCACTATGACATATGGCTACTGCCTGCAAAAAACAAGTTTTAAGATAACCACATTCATCTACAGGAATGTGCAGGAAACGAACCAAGATCTGGACCTGATAGAAATTCTATGGAGGTGACTAAAGAATGAGTAAGTGAGAAACAACCCAGCAATAAAACCCAATTAATAGAAGCAAAAATTAAACCTTGATTTCACATTATAACAGCTGATGAATATAAAATGTTAGTTCATTCCATGGAAAGATGTTGCAAGCCCATAATTAAGGCAAAGGGTTACTTAAACCAACTGACATTGTCTGATTGTTTGTATCTCCTTTTTGGTAGGTATTTGCTATAGAGCTACATATGTATGCTTTACTTTGCTAAAGTATTTTTATAACTCATCATAATAAAATTTCCTTCATAAAAGTTCTGTTAATATCTTGATTCGAAATATATTTTTTAGAAGGTTTCTGCAATTTTGGTCATCATTGTGTTTATACCTATATATAGGCTTCTTATATATCCAGAATTAGCCTGGACTGTTCTGGTTTTTTTAGTGCTGTCTGGTGTGTAATATCCTGGGTTGCAAAATGTCCAGACTTTACAAATTTTATGACAGACAGAAATCTTTTAAAAAAAAAATTTAGACCTAAATGTTTGGCATCCCATTTTTAATTATTCTCTTGCATCTTTATATTTCAGCTTAAAATTGAATCAAGAACTGCCATCGATTTTGACAAAGGTATGGCTACCAGTCGTGCAACAACTTCTTTTTACTCTGTCATTTTGCAACACAACAAGAAAAATATGTTTATGTTACTTTTGTGAGTATGAAATAACTCCAACAATATTGAAGACCATGCAAAAACAGCTAAACATAGGAGTGCTATTAATGCTTTTATTTCAGCAAGCACAAGAATAGGAATAACAATAACAATGATTTAGAGTGTGTTGCTAAAGAAGTTACATTTTCACAAATCGCACTATTAAACACCAATTCAGTTTCAAAACAAATAGGATTGTACATCTAAACTTGTTAGAAAGATATATGACCCCAAAATTTCATCTGCTAGAATTAAAACTAGGTCAATTATTGTTCGTATTTTTTTGCCATTAATATTTGATATGGTGTTGCATTCTTTGGAAAACATTAATTATTACATAATTAACAAATAGATCGTTCAAACAGAAGTGATGTAAAGCCTGTTCCAAATGTTGTAAGATATTTCAGTATGGAAGACGGAATTCATGTTAAAACTTTTAAATTTCAATGAAACCTCAGGTGAAGATGCTCAATTTTCGACTCAGTATCTTTTGCAGAGAGTGAAAAAATATAAACTTAAAGCAATTCTAGGAAAATCACTCTTACAAACAAACCTTCAGAGTCAACTGTTGAACGAAAATTGACCATTTTCCAAAAAATAGTTTAAAAAACGGCCCAGATAGTTATTCCATATTTAAAGCCATTCCCTATTAGTTGGCAAGGTTGTCAACTTGGCACCAAATCAGAAAGCTGTGCTAGGATAAACAAACTTTTTGTTCCATAAATTATTTTTTTTAAAAAAATTCCAATACCTATTAATAATATTTAGTGTTAAATCCCCTTTGGTATATAAAACTATTTTCCCCATAATCATTATTTTTCCCTTCTATTTAAAAAACCCATTTTAGTCAAAAAATTGAATTTTTTGTTTGTAAATTTAAAAATTTCTTATAAGGTAAAGATAATATATATATACATATATACCTTTTGACTTTTTTTTTATTTTACCACATGGAACTATTTCACTTGCAACTTTAGTTTCAATATCCAAATTGTCCAATTTTCTTTTGGAAGGCTTAAGATTTAATTTCGGTATTGAACTTGAAGCTGGAGTAGTAAGAATGTCATCAGTAGGAATTTCCTTGGAACGTTTTCGCAATGGTCTTTCAATATTTTCTTTTTCTTTACACAGACTCCTGAAGCTTTTTGGCTGAATCTTTTTTGCTGCGCAAGAGCTGGAACGAGTTTTGCGGCCAAAATCACTTGTTGAAGTAGAAGACAAAGATATTTCTTGATTCCCTAGACTTTGCTGTTTTGGTTCAACTGAAATTCTAGTAGATTTTCTTCTTCTCAGGTGTTTCTGAGAGCAGAGCTTCTTCTGAAGTGGCTCATGAGCTTCAAGAGTCAAAAATGAAGAGCTGGAACGAGTTTTGCGTCCTAAACCACTGGTTGAAGCGGAAGATGAAGACATTTCCTGATTCACCAGACTTTGTTGTTTTGGTTCAACAGAAATTCTAGTAGGATTTCTTTTTCCTAAATGTTTCTGAGAGCAACGCTTTTTTTGAAGTGGCTTATGAACAGTAGGAGTCAAAAATGAAGAATTGGAACGAGTTACACGTACAAAATCACTTATTCGACTCCTTAATGCATACCCATTACTCAGATCTTCTTTTTCTATAAATGAAATGCTACAAATTGATTTATATTGCATTGATTTTCTTTGGTGAACTTTATTTTTGCTATTAGTTAAATCAGTAAGGCTCTTTCGATCAAAAAGTTTACTTTGACGTCCAGCTTTAACAGGAAAATTGAAATCAATTTTACCAAGCCTATAATTAATTTGCGTCATTTTTACAAAGCTGATTGGTTTTTCTTCTTTCTGACTTTTTCAAATTTTATAATTCTTTGAACTTTTTTACAAATCACTTTTGGTTTCAGTATAGTTTGTTTTAAGTTTTTGGGATATTCTTTAGCTTTTCTTTTCTTTTCTCTACTTTTTTACTTGTTTTCAGCAAAGAATTGGAAAGTGATTGTCTTGTACTCTTTAAACATTTGATTTTCTTTTTTGGTGTCTCTCTTGCTGTTGAATGACAAATTTTCTTGTAATTCCTTCTAAAAGATCTGAGTTCCTGCACAGGCCCTAAAAAAAAAAAAAATATATATATATATATATAATACACATACTTTATTCTGGCATATAAGGTCTATAATTTCATACACGATTTTTTTAAATAAATTTTTAGTTATAATCTTTGCATAATTCACATCTCTTTCTTTATGAAAAAACTTGAAATGTACATGTGCAACAATCTTATCTGTTGAAGTAATTCATTTGAAAGATTTTCCCTGCTTTCAAACATTGATATATTGAATTGATGTGATAAAAAAAATTAATATATATGGGGCAAAATGCTCAATAGAGTAGCAAATAATACAGTAAACAGGGTGGGTTGTATTCAATGCAGATGTGCTTAAAAATTGTAATTCTGGATCAGGGATCGGCAACCTAATAGCTGTGGTGTGCCAAATAAATCTACAATAAGACTCAGGATGCCACACAATAGGAATATTTGAAACAATTAAGTCCTTTTGGAAAAGCATGCAGAGTTAGTGAATAACATCAAAAAAGATTTAAAGTTTTATAATATATTGATAATGCATAATTCAAAGATATTTATTAATATGAAAATAAACACAAAATTTAACTTTTCTTTCAGCATAAATAAAAATTAAAATTGTTGATAAAAAATTTATTTTTTAAACATTTATTAAAATAAAAAATAAACATAAAACATAATATTCCTTAAATATAGTTAAATAAAAAATTAAAACTTTAATCCAAATCTCACCTTTGCATGACTCTACAGAATATTACAATATCAGGAGTGTAATTTATGACTTTAAATTTGATACAATTCTGAATGTTCAATTGTTAAAGAAAATCTTTTTGGCACAAAATATTTTTTAGACTAGATATTTTTGCCCAGACAGTGATGATGGACTCTTGTCTTTTGACTGGCTTTAAGATATATCACAATAAATCAGATCTTTTAAAAAAGAGGGTAAGTAAATATAATTTTAAAAATTAAAGTAATTGTACTTTTTTTATATTTATAACTGAGAATGTACCTTCCCTGTTAGGTTAGTTCCCCGTAGGGAAAAAAGACAACTTACAGAGAAAAGACCATTATATTCCTTAAAGTTAAGTTATCCTAAATGTTTAAAAGTATTAGAAATGCTTATTTTAAAAACACATTACGAAACTTACAAACTATCGCAACCACATCAACTTTCAAGATAACTCATCAAAGTGGTAATCTTGATTTCGTACAAGTTGTTGGCACTTAATTGGCAACTATGTGCTTTGTTTCATATTTCTCTGCTTGCTGCCATTCTAAGCCTAACCACTCGTTGATATGCCAAGCTTGAATACTAAAATGCAAATCTGAAATATACTTAATTCTTAAAAAATAATATAAAAATAAATTTTAATAAAAATCAATAATTCTTTTTCTTTTAAGTGATTATTTTTTATAATTATTTATTATTTCTAACATAGTATTTTTCAACTAGTTGCTCTATATTCCAGTCAACATTAATCTATTTTTAGAAAATTCATGCAGTTTTTTTCAATGTTGCCAATACGGTTATGATAGTACATAAGTATCCCTTTTCATAATTAAAAATGTAAAATTAATAAAAAATAAAATAAAAATTGTAAATTTTTTTTTTGAATTTTTGAAAAAATGAAAACGGTAACAGGTTAAAAGGATTTTTTCAATCTTTGAAAAGGTACTAATGTATTACAGTCACTGCAGCAAATTTGGCATCTCACGAGAATTGCACATTAATATCAAAACAACAAAGATTTTAACATACTAGCTGTATGGCCCGGCATTGCACAGGCTTTCTGTACTTATATAAGTAAAAGCTACAGTAAAGTATACTTTTTTAAATTTCTTTGTGTTGCAGTTTTAAGAAATATCGTGTATTTTTCAGAATAAAAAAATGCTAACACTCCTATGTGCATTGATAAAATAAATGTAAAGCATGAAAAATAAAATTGATAAAAGTGTCGTATTTTATTTTTCTTAACATTTAAAACAACCTTTTTTTAAAAAAAATTAACGATCAGCAGTTTTATTTTTTTCAAAAATAATATATGATTAATTATGTTATGTTCATTATTTTACTTTTACTTTCATTATTTTACTTTTTACTTCCTCTACTTTTATATAAATTTTCTCTTTCTTTCACAAAATCAGCTCTTCTAATACTCTTTTTCAAAATGACTTCGCCCCCCTCCACCGCTTAGCCCGGCGTTGCTCGGACATTCTCTTTTCCTCATGACACCAACATTTCTGTGTGTGTGCTTATACACACACAATGTGAGTGATTTCTAAAATTATGTCAAAAAATTTCCCTTTTTCGAAATTTGTTCCATTCCACTTATTTTTGATTTAAGATAGGTTTCTTTCCCCTCTCTATAGCCCAAACACGGTTTTTTTTTAGTATAAAATTATTGTTCTATCTTCCCCTCCTTCTCACAGATAAGATATAGCTTCAAATTTCGATGTATGACTTATAAAAAAAATATTGCGTTGGAATTAAAAAATTATTAATGTGAAGCAATAAATAGAAAACAATTCTGATGCTAAGAGTAAAACAAAACATTCATCATTTTTTAATAATAGTTAGTTTCTAAGAATCTAAAATAATACAATAGATTTCAGATTTTCATGAATCAATCAATCGTTACATATAGTTAGCTTACAAATGTCTCTAAAATGTATTTTGATCCAAAATAATAGACGATGTACTTTTTAATTAACAAAGAATTCATTTATAGTAATGAAATATTAATTGAAATAATTCTTTTAAAAAAACATAATTATTAAAATCAAATTTCTATAAGTAATAAATAAAAGAAAAATTTACAGATAGCTATTGAAACGATTGCTTTTTTCTGAATGTTTGATTAAACATATAAATATATATAAGTTAGGGAAAAAAACTGTATGGGGGAAAGCCTAGATATATATATGTACTGAAAAAAACATTAAAAAAACTGATCTGATAAAAACATTTTGATATTTTATTTTAATTTTAACCTTTTTCATTCCATTAAAAAATTTTTAAACTTTATGAAGTAGCGTAATGCGAAATTGAATGTATCTTCCTCTTCAGTTTCGAACCTGGGAACTACCGTTTTATAAAGCAGTATGTTTAACAGCCAGGCTCTGTCGGTTCCTTCGGGGAAAAGCATTGAAATGAGCTTTAAAATAAAGGAAGATTTTTTTCAATTTCTCATTTCGTTATTTGTTAAAGTAAAAAAAAATTTGGGGGCTTCATTTGTAAGTTAATGCTTTCAGAACTAGTTTGATATCGGGGGTAATAGCGCCAAGCGCTGCTTGTTGCTGGATTAGAATCCAATATGGCGGCCTAGCGGTATATATATATATAATTCAATGATACACAATAATTTTAAAGAATTGTTTTGAAATGTATTTCAAATAAACAATATAGGAAAAGATTGAGAATAACCTAGATCAATTAATAAATAATGAATATCAATAATATGTAATAAAAAGTAACAAGTAGTAATAATAGTAGCATAAGCAGCATATAATAATCTCATATTATTTTATCGCAATTATATAAAATATTCATACAGTACGATTTAATAACAGTTATTAGAAATAATAATCATATAATATAATTTAATAATAATTATAAAAAGAATAATTGCTGAATTGTAAAAAAATAAAAATAATGCCTTAGATTACTTGTATTACATAATTATAAATAAACAACAAAAATAGTTATAAATAAGTAACATAATTATAAATAAATAACAATAGCTATAAATAAATAACAATGTTAATTATAAATAAATAACAAAATATGTAATAATATTTATAAATGAATGTTAAAAGAATCAATTACACATAACCAATATTATATGATTATTACACATAGTAATAATTGCATTTTTGTAATTCAATATGAATAAAATAATTACATAATGTATGTTAAAATTAATTAAGAATTCTAACTACAAATTAGTGAAAGCTTTCAATATGAAACTTTCACTGCAAGTTCCTTCAACGAATTTCATCGAACAAAGAACGTAAAAAAAAACACTTTTAAAACGTAAAATAAAATGAAAATAAATTATTTATAGTTATAATTAGAAGCACAACACTTCTTCTTCTAAGAGAAAAATATTCTAGTACTCACTCATGTTAGAAATATCCATATTCGAAAATAGCACAGAATTAAACAGAAGATGCAAGCAATAGAAAAATTACACTGAAAATGGTTAAATTTTTACAGAAATTAGAAATTTTTACTAAAATCGTCTGAAATTTTAATAGGGTTACAGAAAAACAATAAAAGTTATTTCTAATATACATTATCCCCACGGCAACCACATGGACAGACGATAAAAATATTAAGGTAACCACATTGTAATGTTATCGCCCATCTTGGCGAACATAAACAACTTGGCACTTTTACCCCCAATATCAAACTAGCACCATGCTTTCAAACTTCATACATCGATTGCAAACAACGGTAGTTTTTAAACAAAAAACTTTTTAAAAAAGAGTAATGTTTACATATTTATCGCAAAAGGGGAAAAAAACGAAAAAACACATTTTTTTTAAACCGTAATTTTTAAGATATTTTATCAATCTTTGTACAGATTATGTATAATATTGTTCTAAACACGGAAAAAAAAGTTTCGTGAGATTTTTTTTATAAATAAAGTTAAGTATTTAAATAAAATTTTGAGTTTTGAAAAATCGTAAAAAAAAACAGTTTTTGACATTAAATTTTTTAAATGACTGATTCTAAAAAGGAAAAGCATGAACTTTTTTAATGTAAAATATTTTTTTCATTAGCGTGAAAGAAAATGCAAGCGGAACGATTTAGAAATCGTATTCATAAAAGTGTATCAGTTTCGACACATTTTAAAAAAATCGTAAAAAACAGAAAATATAATTATTCTGTAAAATAAATTATACCGTATTGTGGCGAAATAAATGATATTTCCGAATCTGTAATTATTTTTTTGTCTGAGTCTCATGAAAAAATTAGATCGCTTTTTAAAAACGTTTGAAAAAAATAAAGTTCCGAATTTTTGAACTTGTCCCCTGGCAGAGAAACATGATACTAATTATGGGTTTTAAGGTTTTTAAGTAATATCTTTTTAACTTATTGGAATATCGGAATATAAATGGTCAAAACGGATTCCTTGGATCATTCCCGAAAAATTTTAGTACCTTCAGTGAGTTTCTGCGTCGTGTGGTTCGTGAGAAAATAGGGAAGCATAGATTCATACATAGATAGATACACTTGTTTACCTTCAGATTTTAATAGTGTAGATGTTATACAAAAAAACCTATTAGTCAGATTTTGGTGGAAAATGGCACAATTCTTGGGATGCCAATTTGGCTGCAGTGACATTAATACGCAAGTACCCACCCTTGAAAAAAAGGAAGCAAAGAAAGTTATTGAATGGTGCATGCAAAAAGGTTTGATTGCTGCAAAGTATGAATAGTATGTGTATGCATGAAAGAAAGAATGTAATTGACGGTTATGAATGGAGATGCTGTTTGAAAATAGGAAAAAAATCCACATATGTGTAACAGCATAAGGAAAGGTATGTGTGAAATTTTGATTGTTATGTAATATTGGTTTGAAAGAGTATTGAATGAATTTGTAATGAAAGAGTTGTAAATAAGTAAAAATACAGTGATTGAATATTTTTTGTCATGATTTATTCTCATTGGAAAGTTCTCAATATCATTCTTAAAAAGCTAAAATAGGAATTTGGTTAAAAGTGCAGAATTGCCCACAGCTTGGAATTTGATCTTAAAATCTAAAAAATGTTAATTTCCCTCTCCTTTGAACATCGATTTCTTATCGGTACTTAAAAATTAATGCTACCTCAGCCAAATTTGCACCAACAGGTGTCCATACATAAATTGATGAAAGAATGTAGGCAGAACTAATAAACTAAATGGAGAACTAATAAACAAAGGGTAACAGCACATCATTTGGAATCATATTTGAGTGAGATCATAGTGCCAATCATCAGGAGAAGAAAAAAAAGACTATTTTGAAGTCAATATCAACCCATTTTCAACCAAATTCTCAATTTTTTTTTTTTTTTTTTTTTTTGAATAAAGTACCAGTAAGAATATTTCTTTGTTGTTGTTCTCTTTTGCTGTTATATTGTGGCTTAATTAGCATGGAATAAATTTGGCTGTGGTGACCTTAATATGTAAGTACTCTCCTCTTTTGTATTCAAATTGATGAAAGAATGTAGGCAGAACTAATAAACTAAATGGAGAACTAATAAACAAAGGGTAGCAGCACATCATTTGGAATCATATTTGAGTGAGATCATATAGTGCCAATCATCAGGAGAAAGAAAAAAAAAGACTATTTTGAAGTCAATATCAACCCATTTTCAACCAAATTCTGAATTTTTTTTTTGAATAAAGTACCAGTAAGAATATTTCTTTGTTGTTGTTTTCTTTTGCTGTTACATTGTGGCTTAATTAGCATGGAATAAATTTGGCTGTGGTGACCTTAATATGTAAGTACTCTCCTCTTTTAAAAAGTTTTAAATTTCGTTTTTCTTAGAAGGTAAATTGGGCAGAACTAGTTGAACTCCCAGATTTGGAAACAAAAATTTATCATTAATTTTTTTAGGATTTAAGCACAAAGTTAGCAACTTTTGCAAGTAAACTGCCTATTTTGGATTTAACGGAAGTTGGCCCTTTTGCAAAACACAATTTTTCCTTTGGTGCCCTTTTGTAAACATCTTTGGCAACAAAAAAGGTACTTACATATAAATGCAACAATGTCAATGTTCAAGATAACTCGCCAAGTTGGCGACCCCGACTTCGCATGTGTTGCATGCGCTGAATTGGCAAACATGTGCTTCATTTCATGTAATGTCGCCAATGCAGTTGCAATATGTAAATACAAAAAGAAATATGGGAATTTAACTATAGGTCTTTTAATCACATACATAAATTCATGGAATTATTCCATATGTTTTAAAATTTTTAATGTTTCCTTTGGATATCAATTAATCTCTTTAGAATGTCCGATTTTTTAGAAGCTAAATTTTACATGAATCTGTTCTCAAAAACATAAAATTTTCCATTTTTATTTTTTCAGACATAACGCCGTGTTTCTACCAGTTTCCTCGGTCTCAAATTTATAAAACAGGCCTTGGCGTCATTCCAGCGCAGTTTCAAAAAATCTTCATCAAGAGGTGGCCAGTAACATGAATTTAATCAGTTCAGGCTAGAGATCTCAACAAAAATCGTATCTTTTCGTGCAAACAATTAAAACGTACACACTGGAAAGTTAAAAGAATAATTTTTAAAAAATTTAAAATTCCTATTTGAAAGATTACTTGAAAGAAAATTTTGAAAGGGAAGATAATTACATATTGAAATCGAAATTTATCAATTCCATTTGTTTTTGCTTCTTAGAACCTTGATAAAAAGAAAGTAAAATATAATCTGAACGTTATTTTGTGATCAATATACATAACAGTAAAGCTATGATGTTTCCGTATTCCAAGACTTACCAAACAATGAAAAGTCGATTTAGCTTTAAAAAATTCAAAACGGGATATAACTTCTATTGACAATATATTCATTACTTTCGTTCTAATCAAAATTAAGTTAACCCACTTTCAAACATTCAAAACTTTTTGAAAAAAAAAATAACAATAATACGAATATCAGTTGCCATTTTCGAAAAACTAATAAATTGAATTCTTGAGGGTAACGGTAACGGTTATACATTTACGTGGAACCTTAGTTTTATTAGTATTTATTCTGAAAATTCAATAAGTATAAAAATACAATAATGGTTGACAGATGGATGAAATATTTTTTGTATCTTTCGGATGATCTTAAATACCGTAAAATCCAGCGTATAACGCGCACTTTTAACACCAAAAATAAGATCGAAATTTACAGGTGTGCGTTATCGCCGGGTACAAAAATGTGAGCTTTAAAAATAAAAAGAAAGAGCTGAGCATAAAAAAATTAGACTTCTACATACTTCGAAATACTGTTTATTTAAAATAAATGGCATTTTTAATGAATTTAAGAGGCTGTAAGTCTAAAAGTATACTATTTTTGCAAAAGCTTAATAAAATAAACTAATAAATCGCTTCAAAATATAACAGCATTGTATACGCACATTTAATTTGTCTTCGTAAAAAAGGAGGTGCTCGTTATACGGCGAATATACCTAAAAATTAAAAATTGGATCTTGAAAGTATGGGTGCACGTTATACGCTAGATTTTACGGTATAGTTATATACTTAATGAAATCCTTTATAGGTAGATTTCACAACAATTAAAAATATATCGAAACCGTAACTGTAATTGTCATATTTGTTTATTTCTTCTGTCAATCGGCTGGCATAACATAAGTAGCATTTAAATAGACACGAATTTCAATAATGGTACGTAAATTGTTTGGTTGTTTTTAGCTTTTCAATATAATTTTTTTTGTTTTATATCTGTAGAAATAATTAATATATTTGTATTACATACTTAAATTTTAGAAATAGGAAAGAAGAGGAATATATTGTGTTAAAAAATATATTGAATCGGTTAATTTTAGTACAGAAATTAGGAACTGATACAGAAACTATTTCTTTGAATTGCTTAGATGAAAAATTATTGATTACTTCTCTTGTTTCTTAAATTTTTTCACTGAAATTAACGAGTTTAATATATATACATTTTGAATTGGTTAGTTTCTGTGTTTATATATGTACAAACTTATTTAAAGTTTGACTTAATATTCCTATGGTCCTTTTTCTATTTAAAAGAAATTGTTATTCATTACACACTTTGCATTTTAGTGCTCATAAGTTATACTACTATATATAACAAGGTGAATTATTTCTTTGTTTAAGTATACTTAATTTTTTGACAAAATAGCCCAAAATGTTAAGTAGACCTGTTGATGATGTTATCAATATTTTCTGCCTATCAGAAAAAAAGACTCATTTTCTTGATGTAATAACAACTCACACAAAAATAATATTAAGAAGAAACAAATTGTATTTTAAAAACTACTTTTATTATTTTTATTTAGGGATTTTTAATTTCTTTTATTTTCCAGTGTGACGTATTGATAACAATAAAATTTTCTAATGCCCAAAGCATTTAAGTACTTATATTTTTGAAATATTGGTTTTAATTTAATAATCTTGTGACAACTTTTTTTTATTATAGTTATGTGTTTTACACTTTTAAAAATTACATATCTAAAGTAAATTTTAAATATTTTAAGAAACATAATATAAGTAGGAATTTAAAGATTCTAACATTTTTGAGAAAACTGTTCATTATTGCTTTGGGTACTTATGTATTATCATAACCGTATTGGCGACATTATATGGAACAAAGCACATGGTTGCCATTTCAGCTCATATGACGCATGCAAAATCAAGGTTGCCAACTTGACGGATTATCTGGAATGTTGGCAATGTTGCTATAATTTCTAAGCACCTTGCTTTGTTTTTCTGTAAAAACGATATTTTTTCAAAAATGTCATTTACCTGGATGAAAAGTTTGTCTTTTTTATTTCCTGATTTCTCTCTCTCTCTCTCTTTTTTTTTTTTTTTTTTTTTTTTTTGTTCTGTGTTATGTTCAGTTTGTATTCACATTTTTATCATTTCTCATAATTTTTATCTTTTGACAGTTCACATAATTTATTTATTATTACATGTACCGATTTCTGTTTAAAATACTATTTCAAGTATTATAATTTGTTTAATATGATATTTGTACACATATTTTAATTTTTTGTAATGTTTATTATATTTATTAAAAATATTTTTTATTCATATGTATCAAAA